>CM076905.1:11517545-11549545 GCA_039519145.1 Kokia cookei
GATGAGAGGTCCCAATTTAGCTTCTTGTATTCCTTGTACTTACGCGTTAAAATAAACGCGTTAAGCCGGTGAAGGCTTAGTAAGTACTACAAAAGCAAAGTATAAACTTTTAAATTTTCTCATGTAATTTACTCTTTCGCCTTACCGGTATATAGCTTGTATCTTACCACATTGACATTCATTTCACTTTGGTCCACATTTTTTTTCCACAATTTAGCCCAATGTAGACTTCTATAGAACCCATCAGATAAACGGAACAGAAAGTACCGAAGTACTTAACAGTAAGCACACAAGTGCTGGGGAAACAGTAAGCACACACAGTACAATCCAGTAGGCACACACGGTGCAATCAGTAAGCGCACATAGCGCAAATCAGTAAGCACACGAAGTGCGAAACAGTAAGCACACAAAGTGCGAAACAGTAAGCACATGAAGTGCGAAACAATAAGCGCGCTAGCATTCCTTAATGGAATGCCACTACTATCTCAATGGTTCTAACTTGTCTACATGGGCATAATATTTCATATTCATCATTTCTCATTATTTCACACATCACATTTACATTTCTATTCACATATACATAATCATCATATACTTCTTTACTCTTATTTTTATATTAATTTTCAAAGTTGTCCCCTTGCGTCACAGTCACTAAAATATTTATATCTTGAGATACAGAATTAAAAATTATAATCCGCTTGATCTTTCTGAAACTAGACTCAATCCTCTTTTTACCATAAAATTTCCAGAATTTTTACTTTAGCCAATTTATACAGTAAATTATTTCAATTTACCCCTTCGCTGCTGCCTGACAGTTTCGACCTTTCTTCACTAAAAATTATATATCTTTTAGTACAGAGATCAAATGATATTCCCGTATGTTTCTATTGAAAATAGACTCATTAAGGAATTAACCATATAAATTTCAGTCTCTAATAATTTTCTATATTTTTATATGATTTTTCAAAAGTCAGAACAGGGGAACTCGTACCTACTCTTACCTTGTTACACAAAAACTAGTATATCTCGAAATATAAAATTTCTTTTCTTTCAATGTTTCTTCCATATGAAACTACAATCAATAAGATTTAATTACATATATATTTTGATCCTTAAATAATTATATACAATTTTTGGTGAATTTTCGAAGTTAATCCTCTGTTCTGTCCAAACTGTTTTACTAAATCACACATTAATCCCTTCATTTTATCATTGTAAACATTCAAATTATTTACCCATCTAACAATTTCTATGCTAATAATTCATATACCATTAGAGAAATTAAACTATAATTCAAAACTCTTGTAGTACTTACAACAAAAAGGCTGATTTCCTTCTCTTTTCACTCTTTGCTCTTCTCTTTTCCTTTCTCTTCAATTTGATCCTTTCCTCTCTTCTCTTTCTCTTCAATTTCACATAAACACATATAAGATATAACCTATAATTCAATAATTTTCATGCTAAATAACAGTAAAATACATGTATGTCATGAGAATTTAACCATTTCTTACCTTAACCCTTGAATTCAAAATTTCTCAATTTAGTCCCTTTGCTCTCTAACACCTTAAAATGAATTCTATAAGAAGTTTGAGGTGTCTATTAACCCCCTTCTATATTTTTATTTCAGAAATTTCAAAGAAAATAGGAGATTTTGGAGCTTGGAGGGCTTAAAAATGATGGAAGGACTTATTTGGAATAAAAGCAAAAGTTGGATACGGAAGAAAAGGGCATGGACGGCTACTTAATGGAAAAGATGATATTTTCATCTTTTTAACCATTTTTTATTCTCTCTAATTCTCTAGAATTTTCACTTAAAATATCTCACTTAAGAAAAATGGTAAAATTGCACTTTTAGTCCTTGTGCCTTCCAACTTTACACTTTGGCCCTAAACTTTGCCTCCAAAAATATCTTCCACCAAATTACTCTTTTGCCCTCCTCAATCAATCTAATTCCCATGATGACTCAAAATTTAATTTGGATAATTCGCTATTTAGTCCCTCATATTTTCTCTCCTTTACTATTTAATCCTTAAATTTTTCTAACCTTCCTTACTTCAACTAAACATTTCTAATTCTCTATTCTATTTTATCACTATTCCAAATCCGGTTCAAACACACGGATGTTACAGAAACAACCTATACATTTACCGATACAATGAATTCTGGAGAGCAAAGGTAGATTTGCCCTGCAACTTCTATCGATACACGAGACCAGACTACTGATATTACCCAAGGACTACCGATACTTTTTAAACTTCTACCGAAATAATTCAAGTTAGTAGCCAAAGTTCCACATTCCCTATACTTTTTTCTATAGTCACAAAAGTTTTACCAAAACAAGTATCCAGATTTCACAATCTCTATATTTGCATAAGAATTTAGCTTCAAAAACTTACATCATTTCTCTAAGCATCATTTGAAACACCTTCACACATACAATTTACTCATCTAATCATTCAACCAATATGCCATTCATAGGCACCACATTTTATATCAAAAACTTTCAAACACACATTCTATCTTGAATAACTACTGATGTATATACTCACAAAAGTGAACAACTACATACCATACTAGAGCACTACAAGTCTAACCAAGGATAGATCAACATTCACAAATTTTAATCCATTCTTCTTTACATAACAAAACAATCACCTGTACATGCCATTTATAACCAAGATCAAAGGATTACAAAAGCTACCAAAATGGTTGTTGGATAGTGTGATATATCTCTGACGATTTCCAAAATCGAAGAGCTTTCGATGATCTACAAATTCAACAAAAAACAACAACATAAGCATTTCATCCTTAGTAAGTTCGTATTTAAGTAAATTTACTTACCATGATCTTCACAATTAAATATGCAATCATGCTTGGCATTTTATATAGTCAATTCATATTCCTAACCATCACAACTCACTTTCATTTGAAACAAGAGATGCCATAATCTATCAAGATAATGCCCTTTGTCATAAGATAAGTAAATCATTTACCCTTTTCCTTACCTTGAATTAACTAGTCATAGCATCAATATAATCCCTTTCCTTGATACAATTCATACCCGTTGAACCTTATCGAATAACATCGGATACTTAGAATACCTTTCCATGTAACATAACCTTTCCTTTTCCTTTTCAATAGTGCTCACACGAGTTGTGAAATTGGCCTACTCACACAAGCTGTGGGTCGGGATGGTAGCTACTCGAAGCTGTTTACACGAGCTGTGGAGAATCCGCAACACATGCTAGATCTCAGCCATCGATAGGACCTTTAAGACCAGCCTCCGATACATATACTTCCTAATGACATGTCATTTGTATCCTAAGTATTCTCTAGGTTCAAACGGGAATTCATACATTTGGTTATACAAATCCCTTAGCATCATGATTCGATTTATAATCAACAACTTGTCAAACACCAACATCTATAATATACATAATACAAATCCTAAAAATTATAACTCATATGAACTTGCCTCAATTGCTAAAGTTGGAAAACAAAGTTGACGACTAGTCCATGACCTTAGCTTTTCCTTGGTCTAGGTTCGACTGATCCTTTTCATGATCTAAAATATGATTTAACTTAATTAACATCCAAAATATAATTCAATTATTCCATTACATTCTTATTTCAGAATTATAAAAAATTACGCCCTAACATTTTAAACTTTTAATAATTTAATCCCTAATACTTGAATTTAATAATTTCTTCACTATTTTGACATAACCGAATTTCTTCCTCAGCCTCATAACCCACATTTTTACTTATTTCACAAAATCTACATAAATTCTACTAATTTAAATAATTTAACACTTATCTTAAATTTACTACAATTTAATTAACAATTCATACTCAACAATCACATGAGTTCACTATCTAACTCATAAGCTCTTAAAAATATAAGAATTTCATTCATGACAATTCCCACAAACTCTAACCATTTCATTATCTAACCCTCCTTATAAGTAGATTAGACCATGTCAAGCTTGGAAACACAAGAATCATAAAAAAGAAACTTGAAAAATACTTAAGTGCAAGTCTTCCTCTAGTCGAAATTCAAAGCTCTCTAAAATGGTGTTTTCGCTTCTAAAATTCATTGGGGAAGAAGAGAATAAAGAAATCTTTTATTTTTTTTATTTTTTTATTTCTTACCTTTGATTTTAATTAACATATTACTTTTTTTGATTAATATGTTGGATGAATTTATTAGAAATTAAAATAGAGAAACATTACAAACAAAATTAAAATGTAGCAGAAAAATAACAAAACAAAAAGAAATTAAAAAAACTAGAAAACGAAACATCAAACCAGCAAAACACGTCTAGTGAGCTACAACAACAGGAATGAAATAAAACACTGGAGAAAGGAAGCAATAAACAAAACTTCTTGTCTTTATCCACCTACATGCTTAAGGATCAAAGTAGGAGTGGTGAGCGAAACCAATAATGTTGCAGGCTGCTCCACAAAACAGATCTGACTGCATCAGCAAACGAACCACAAAAGGGGATCAAACTATTGAAAGACACTGATAACCACAAATCAGAGCCGAGTGTTGTGAGAAAACTATCCACGAACGTAAATCTACCACAAAGGTAGACAAAGACGTGCCATAAGGCAAGAGTGTGCCACAAGGCAGAGGAAAAGCGTGCCACAAGGTAAAGAAAAAGTGTAACACAAAGCAGAAAAAAAATTAGAAGAAAAGCAAAATATAAAAGAAAATAAGAATTAAATATAAAAAATTAAAGGGAAGGAATACCGACGATCGACGACCAACATTAAAGCTGACGTCGTCGCGGGCTAATCAAGAACAAAAAAAAAAGAAATAGAGTGACACAGAAAAAATTTGAAAACCCTAAAAGTAATTTTTCTTTAAAAAATAGTTTAATTTTTCTTTAACTATTTAATTTAATATTACTTTAACTCCACCAACCTCCACTAATATAAATTTGGGAATTTTGACACACAAGTCCAACATTTCACCCTTTTAAACTATTTGGTTCTTTTAACATGAACCACCAACTTTTACATTTACTCTAATTTAATCCCTTTTTATTAATTACTAATTTTACCATCAAATTTTCTATTAAAAATTTTATTACTACTTTACTAATTACTCCAACCTTTAATATTAATCGTAAATATTAATTTACTCGTCAGATTCTTGGTCACGAAACCACTATTTTCGTCATAGCTATAATTGGGTCATTACAGATCTCCCTCTTAAGAATTTCCGTCCCCAAAAATCTTACCAGAAAATAGGTTCGGGTATTGTACTTTCATAGCCTCTTTCAGTTCCTAAGTTGCCTCTTCGACCCTATGACGATGCCACAAAACTTTGACCAATGCTATTCTTTTATTCCATAACTCCTTGATTTCTCTAGCCAAAATTTTGATTGGTTCTTCACTGATGAAATATCAGGTTGAATTTTTACATCCACCGGTGAAATCACATGTGAAGGGTCGGATCTATATCTCCTTGACATTGACAAATGAAACTCATGCATTTTCTCCAATTCAGACGGTAAAGCTAAACAATAAGCCACTGGTTCGATTCTTTCGATGATCTCATACGGGCCAGTAAATCGTGGTCTAAGTTTACATTTCCTACCAAATTGAAGAACTTTCCTCCAAGATGATACCTTAAGAAATACTTTATCTTTGACTTGAAATTCACTGTCCTTCCTCTTCAAATCGACATAAGATTTCTGATGATCCGATGCAACTTTTAAACACTCCCTGATCACCTTACTTCTTCCTCTATTTCCAAACCAAAACGATACCAAAAAGCTTTTTCTCTCCCAATTCAGTCCAATACAATGATGTTCGGCATTTTCATCCATACAAAGCTTCATACGACGCCATTCTAATACTAGATTGATAGCTATTGTTATAAGCGAATTTCACCAGTGGAAGAGAATTTTCCCAAGTGCCTTCAAATTGAAGAACACAACAACAGAGCATGTCTTCAAGTACTTGAATTACTCACTCGAATTCACCATCTATTTATGGATGAAAGGCTATGATAAAAGTAATCAGGTTCCTAAGGCTTCGTGCAACTTACCCCAAAATTTGGAAGTGAAACACGGATCCTGATCAGATATTATACTTGTAAGAACACCATGTAGCCTAATGATCGCGCTATGAACGTCACAGTAATAGTGTGCAAGCGTACACTGTCGATGCAAGTATAGTAGACAGACTTACATCTGTCGGATATCAATCCCACGAGGATGGTGTTTTTGTTGCTTAAATTTGTCGATGCAATGAACAAAGAAATGAGGCAAATTGTGAGTTTGGTTGTCGGAGCAATAATATAAGAAAATGAAGTAAAGGTTTGAGAATAATCTGTCAAGGTAGTTTTTAAGAAAAATTAAGAAGTAAAACAATGATAATGAAATGGGGTTCCCTGATTTGAAAAATGACAACAACTAAATGTGACCACAAGGTAAATGATAGATAAATTGTCGTTGCAATTAAGTTGAATGAAATCTTACCAACCTCGACTTCCTTGTTATCAAAGACTCAGACACTCACACTAACCACACCTTCCAGTGCTGATAAAGCTCAATATTCAAGAACAAGTAGATAGAGTTCCTTCAATCCTCAAGCAACTTCCATTGTCTTGCTTGTTAACATAATTTGTCGCGGCACTTTGTAGTGATAGTGACTGCAATTACACTTTCATGGTTAAACAATTAAATCCAAAGATAACAATGAAGGAAAGATCGAGTAGATATCATATTTGATTTGGAATTAAATTATACTTCCATTCAAATTCAAATAGTTAAACATTCATTAGCGTTTAAAGAGAGAATAACAGAAATAATTGAAGCATTCAATTCCTATCTACTAGAACTATTCCCTTACACTCCTCTTGCATCGTATTTAGGAATACTCCTCCTCAGGAGTAGACTTGCCTTCTCATCACAGTCAGGTTGCCCTCAAGGAAGTTAAGCTGTCATGGAAGCAAGCTTAATAAAATGTTGAAGAGAAAATTTTTATGCCTAAAAGATCTGGAAGATAACGCTTGAAGATGATCATCCTTCATCAGTATTTATCAACCATTGCTGAGTACAGGTGTCCTTTCTTTCAGATCCAACTTCCTCTAGTTGTACAAATTGGTTATACCAACTGTACACTCACGTAGATCTAGTGTTCTCATTAGACAGTTGTCGGTTGTGGTGACATTTTTGGGTGCAAATTTCGATTCTATTTTGCGGCGACAAGCTTGGATACCTTCATGCGTTGATCTTTCCAGACAAACTCATGCACTGACATCTTTGGATGCAATACTGAACACTAATTGTTACGATATTAATAGCAAAAATAGGATGAAATTAAAGAAAATTAAACCTAGCATCACTGAGTTAGAAAATGCAGTTACTAAGTTAAAAAAAGCTAAAAATGCTTGCTAAAAAATGATAAAATGGGAACAAATTACAACCAAAGTAAGGAGAAATCAATGGTCTTTTCTAATGCTATCACACCCTCAAACTTGAATTTTTACTTGTACTCAAGTAAACAAAAGCTAGTAAAGTCATAGCAAAAGGTTTTGTCAAAGAAATAGCCATTCTAGCAACTTGAATCTTTTGAAATCCTAATGTATAAATTACATTCACATGACATAATATTGCACCGACAATTTATAGGTATGAATAACTAAAATTACAATATCATTAATGCTGGCATCATGTTTTAAATCTTAAATTGATTCTACCAAAACAACATTTATTATACACTAATATAAATATTTTTTTCTTTTTTTCTTCTTTTTTTTTTTTTATAAATGTGACTGAGGAATGTAATTGCATTACTATACCCTTATTCCTAGGAAGTAACGATGGGGTGCAACAAACCCCTAGGGAGTATGTAATTGCACCGACGCTCACTCTTGCAATGACAGCCTTTGGATAGATTACTTTTTCTAATACTTGCATTGGAGTGTTCCCCCCTGACAGTTCATAATACACTTACATTGGAGTGTCTTTTATTTATAACTATACTTATATACAAGTAGCTGTAAATGACAAATTTATTCAAGATTTAAATAATGATACTACTCATTCATTACTAATGCAATCTCAACCATTCATCCAAAAATAGACATAACATTCAATCACATTTATCCAACTCATTCATTAGCATTACACATGATTCAAGAATTAAGCATCGAAGGAAAAAATTGCAATCACATTTCCCATAATATTGCATGCTTTCATTGAATTCAAGAGGACAATTTTTTTTTCAAATGTGGGTGCAATAGCATTTCCAATCCATATACATCCCCCCAAACTTAAAGTCTACATTGTCCCCAATGCAATAACATTAATGTACAAATATATATGGAAATGCAATGACAAATGCAGATGCAATGACAATTTTTTTTGTAAGGACAAGAAATGTGATGACAATGATATTACAACTACATGATATATGTGAAATGTAGCTAAGTGCTGGAAAATAAAAACTAACTCAGTGTGCTGCAGCTGAGGATGTGGCTGCATGGGTTTTCTTCTCCTTGTTCTTGCGTTCCTCCTTGAGTTTCTTTTTATCCTTGGGGTGCTTTCGTTTCCTTTATTTTTAGCTTAGATTGATCCTTGGATTGCTCTTCCAAATCAGGTTGTGCCTCGACTTCATCGACCGTGACGTCAGAAGGATGTATCTCAGTAAATGGTGCCACATAAGGCACTATGGCCAGAGGATTGGAATCCTCATTGCTGATCGTCATGGTCCCCGTCTGACTCGCATCAAGTGGTGCCAAGTCTTCAATATTTGCACCCATAACTTCGGGTGCGGCGACAAATTCCTCAAATGAATTTGACGCGACAGTAGGTTCTTCCTTTCTTTCTTCTTTCCCTTCCCCTTCTCGTTTTTCTTCTTTTCCTTCTTCTTTCTCCTCATCAATCTCCACAACCTCCAAAGGTGTGTCTCCTCCCTCAACATTAACCTCCTTTGCAACTATATTAGCTCCTAGGCTAGCATAAGAATTATCCTTGAATAGGCTGGTAAGATTCCAGAAGCAATCTTCAATATCCTTGGAGTTTACGTCACGGTCATTATCAAACATGTGGACCATCTGCGGAGATGCGACGGAATGGTCCTATCCCTCTAAGGTAGCCCTTTCAGTTGAAGGCATAGCTTCCCTGATAAATAGAGGAAACACCTAAACTCTAGTAGAGGCTTTTTGATGAGATTACGTAATATCGTCACAATAGCTCTATTTTAGGCCCTTGTATAAGTATAGAACAGGTTCTCCGATCGCTCCATCTCTTCAATTGCATCAAAAATTTTGATTTTTCGAATATTGATTTTATCAGCAATCTGTTCCACCTCCGTAATTTTGTGCTATAACTAAGGGTTTATGGCGACATGAGTTCGCTTTTCCTCCTTCTTTGCTTTGCCTTTCCCTTTCTTAGTTACAGCTTCTTTCACTACAGGAGCATCCTTCCCCCTGAACATGCACTCAATAGATACATCATTAATTGGTTCTTTGTTACCTAACAACTCTTCTCCTTCATAAGGCACCACGCCTCGTTATTAGCACAGTTGCATGATGAGTGAAGGGAATGTCAAAATGCTTGTTTGCTTTGCCGCACAGTCAGCTATTTCTTGGTACAGAATTACATTGACATAATATGTCTCCCTTTAATTATCAAATGAATTAAACACATGCAACCAAGGTAACGGTGGTACTATGGGTAGAAGGCATTAAGCGACAATTTATGAAATGGATCAACACTTTACTCTGGACAGTGAGGAAACGACGATGCATGGTATAGTTGTTTGAATTATTCCTTGTCCAAACTGCTCCATCAATACACAAGTCCTGTAGCAGGGTGTCAGCACCTTCTTCAGTGAGTTGCTCAAGGAAAGTGATGTGCTCGTCTTCTTCGATATCGATGTTGTACAGTACGTTGATATGGGAAGCATCCCAAGGTACCGGCCTTTCTCGAACGAAGATAAATTCTTGGTCTTTGTTGGTCAAATTGGCATAAAATTCCCTCACAAGGGATGATGAATACCCCTCAGGATGAGTACAGAAGGTTTCCCATCCCAACCTCGCAATGGTCTTATGAACTTGCTCCCCTATGTTTAGATGTGGTGATAGTTGGAAGCCTTGTTCTGGGTGGCAAATATGCTTTAACATGTTATCATAGAAGCGAACTTTAGTAGCTTTAGTAAAAAATAGCACTAGCTCCTTTGATGATGACTGCTTTATATCACGTACCATTACAGCGGAGGATTCAAAAAGAGATTTGAAAGGAGTTTTGGCACCTCGTGTTCTGGCCATGACTTTAGGATCAAAAGATAAAGGATAACCGTAAAATGAGAGCTTGAAGAGAAAAAATTACGGTAACAATGGAGGTCTTGTTTGTGAGGAACACAGTCGGCATAGTAGGGTTCTTTATAGGGAATGAAACGTGAAGGTGAAGAGACGTGTTCTTTGCTACTACAGAGATAAGACACTGAGTCTGCATCTAATAAATGCAATGACTTGGATTGTCCTTTTTCATAACGATCCAACGGTTGGGGAGAAAGTGAATAAAACATTATGATTTATTTCCTAAAACGTTTCACTGTATGATGAGGCAGCAGAAAATTGCATCGACAAGGAGATTTTCATGCGTCGACAAAAGTAAGAACTTTATTCCTGCAAAAGACTATTAAAGAGAACTGAAATATAAATAAAACAACGAAAAGTAAATAATTCAAATGTAAAGAAAGGTTAGAAAAATGTAGCCAGGTTAATGGTCTCTTTATGATTGTGATAATTCGGACTAATGTAGTTCTTCAATCGTTGCCTTTTTACTTTGAATTGGTGCCCATCATTGAGGTCTTTAATTGTGACTGCACCATGAGGAAATGCTTTGACAACCTCGAATGGACTAGACCATCTTGAGCGTAATTTACCTGGATGCAGTTTAAGTTGCGAATAAAATAAAATCACCAGCTGACCTTCAGTAAATTGACGCTGCAAGATAACATTGTCATGCCATCTCTTGGTTTTTTCCTTGTATATTGCAGCATTCTTATATGAATTGCGTCAAATCTCCTCCAACTCAGTAATGTCCAAGAACCTTTTTTTTCCAGCAGCATCATAATTCATGTTCACCTGCTTGATTGCCTATATGGCTTTATGTTCAAGTTCCATGGGTAAGTGACATGATTTACCGAACACAAGTTGATACGACGACATTCCCAATGGCGTTTTATATGCTGTACGAAATGCTCACAATGCGTCATTAAGCCTTGAAGACCAGTCTCTCCTCGATGGGTTTACCACTTTTTCAAGGATATTCTTAATTTGGCGATTAAAAACTTTAGTTTTGCTATTTATTTGTGGATGATATGTAGTCGCCATTCGATGCTTAACACCATAACACCTCAATGTGGCCACAACTTGATTGCAATGGAAGTGAGTGTCTTGATAAATAATTAATGCTTTAGGTTTGTTGAAATGAGTGAGTATGTATGTGTGGAAAAATTTCAACATTATCCTAGCATCGTCTTTTAGAACAACAATTGCTTCCACCCACTTGGACATATAATCTACAACGACCAGGATGTAAGCATTTCCAAAAGAACATGGAAAAGGCCCCATGAAATTCATACCCTAGACATCAAAGAGCTCAACCCCATAATAGACTATTGTAGCTTCTCATTACGTCGAGATATCGATCCAGTGCGCTGACATTTGTCACATTGTTGCACGAAATTGTGACAGCAAAAAGTTTCTCATCCGAAAATGCGTCGACAATTTGTGATGTATTTCCATCTTCACATCCTACCTTCAGACGAGATAAATGATCTGCTATTTGGTTTTCTGATCCTTTGTGATCTTTAATCTCAATGTCAAATTAGTAGGATCCAGTGAATCAATCTTGGTTTGACATCTTTTTTAGCAAAAGGGTACCTCAATGCAGAATGATCAATATAAATTGTAACTTTGCGCCGAAGAAATTTGTCAAAAGCAAAAACTACAGCTATCTGTGGTTGTATAATTGATCTGTGCTTCAGTAAGAGTTTTGCTAGCATAATATATTGCATGAAATACCTTTTCTTTGCGTTGACCTAGCACGACACCTACTGTATAGTCACTCCATCACACATAACCTCAAATGGTTGTGACCAGTCCGGTGCAATAACAATAGGTGCCTTCACTAGTTGTTGTTTAATTTGCATAAATACGGCCAGACATGCAGCATCAAACAGAAATTTTTTATTTTGTTCTAACAAGGAGCAGAGAGGTTTTGCAATCTTAGAAAAATCTCAAATGAATCGTTAATAGAAGCTAGCATGGCCGAGAAAACTCCTAATACCTTTTACATTTATGGGCGGCGGTAACTTCTCAATGATCTCAACTTTTGCTTTGTTCACTTCAATGCCTTGACAAGAGATACGATAACCAAGAACAATGCCTTATGTTGCCATGAAGTGGCATTTCTCTCAATTCGACACTATATTTGTGTCCTCACAACGCTTTAGAACTCTGGCTAAATAGTCAGTGCATTTATTAGAAGTATTACCATATACAAAAAAATCATCCATAAATACCTCCAATGAGTCTTCAATCATATCTGAGAAAATTGCCATCATGCATCTTTGAAATGTAACCGGTGCATTGCATAGACCAAATGGAATTTGGCAGAAGGAAAAGGTACCAAAAGGACAAGTGAAAGTTATTTTTGGCTTGGTCGTCCGACGTAATTACTATCTGATTGTAGCCAGAATAACCATCAAGAAAACAATAATAGGCTTTACCATCAAGCCTGTCTAGCATTGGATCAATGAAGGGAAGTGGAAAATGATCCTTCTTTATGGCTGCATTCAAATGGCGATAATCCATGCATACTCACCAACCTGTAGGAATGCGAGTAGGGATTAATTCATCTTTTTCATTACTTACCACTGTGATACCTCTCTTTTTTAGGACACATTGGACTGGGCTCACCCACGTACTATTAGAAATTGGGTAGCTGATACCCGCATCCAACCACTTAATGATCTCCTTTTTAACAACCTCCTTCATTTTTTCATTTAATCTTTTTTGTTGTTCAATGGACTACTTTCCCTTATCTTCCAATCGGATCTTGTGCATACAGAAAGAAGGACTAATGCCTCTACTATCTATAATACTCCAGGTAATAGCACGCTTGTGCTACTTCAATATTTGGATTAATTTTTCTTCCTGACTTGCGTTGAGAATTATAGAGACAATTACTGGTAGGGTGTTATTCTCTCCAAGGAAAAAATACTTCAAATGGGTAGGTAATGTTTTCAACTCCAAAGTAGGAGCTTCTTCAATGGATGGTTTAAATACAAGATCTGTTCTATTAGTCAAATCCAGAGATTCCATCTACCATCTGCGCCTAAGCTCAACATTATTTGCCTCAACCTTATAGTCACAGTCAATTAGAAATTCTTCTTCAGTTGTTACCACAAATTCTTCTGGGACTACTGTGTGATGCTCATTAAATTCCTCCTCTATTAATTCGTCCAACACATCGACATGGTGACATTCCTCTTTATTTTTGCAAGGAATCGCTTCAAAAACTCTGAAGGTGACATGTTCATTGTTATGTCGCATTATCAATTCACCTTTGAATATGTCTATAAGAGTGTGTTCAGTGGCAAGAAATGGGCGCCCCAAGATTATGGGAACTTCCTTATCAGCTTCATAATCAAGGATAATGAAATTTACTGGGATCACAACTTATCTATTTGAACTAGAACGTCTTTAATTTGCCCTTCAGGTTGTGCTAAAGATCTATCCGCCAGCTGCAATGTCACTGCAGTGAGCTTTATGTGACCAATCCCTAATTTTTGAAATGTTGATGATGGCATGAGGTTGATACTTGCTCCTAAATTATAGAAAGCTTTTCTCAATTAATGATTTTCGATGGACGATGGAATTGTAAAACTATGAGGATCGTTCATCTTCTGTGGCAATTTATTTGTTAGGACTACGCTGCATCCCTTTTTGAGCGTAATTTTCTCAATATCGGTCAACTTCTTCTTCTTGGATAAGAGCTTTTTCATAAATTTTCCATAGGTAGGAATCTGTATGAGAGCATCCACAAGAGGTATGTTGACATGCAATTATTTCAACGTGGCCAGAAACTTTTTACATTCTTTATCATTCTCCTTCTCCTTAAATCTTTGTGTAAATGAAAAAGGTATTGACACATCAGTTTGTAGTAATAAAACCTGTTGCGTTGACATCGGTGATTGTGTGGACAATTTTTTTGGTCTAATGGTAGGCATGGAAGCAATAACTAGTGACTCCTCTTTATTTGATTCATCTGTTTCTTCTTCAGATACAACTTTTTCTTCTTGATCTGCTTCACTTGCATTGATAGGTACTGTACTAGAGCTTTTACTTGGCTCGATAGTTTTCTTTCCACTTCTAAGAGTAATAGCTTTGCAATGCTCCTTCTCCTTTTGATTTGGATTCTCAGTGTCACTGGGTAAAGCACTTGGTGGTCTTGTGCTCATATTTGAAGCTAGTTATCCTACTTGTGCTTCCAATGCTCGTAAGAATTTCCTTGCACAATAGCTTCTATCCTCGTGATATGTTCACGCATCCAAGCTTCAAGAGCTGTTAATATATCAGCTCATGGTTAGGAATACTGCTGTTACTATTGTTGTCCTTACATATGCAGATTTTGCATTGAAGATTGTTGTGGCTGCACACGAGTATGTGGCTGCAACTGATCTTGATGTACATGCATCTGAGGACTTTAATTGAAATTTTGCTACTGCTGATTATAATTCCCTTGTCAAAAATTTTCTTGGCTCGAAGAATTTCCATATCTAAATGTGGTTGCATTTTGATTTCCCTAAGGCTATTGGTTTCGAACTGAGCTATTGTAGGAATTACCATAAGAATTTCCTCTGATATAATTAACATAAAACGCATTCTCTGCATGCTATGGACAATCTTCATAGCTATGATTGTCACCACAAATTTCACAACAAAATGTCGTGACATCTATTTGTTGAGGAACTTGGATGGGAGCAACTTCACTTGTCCCCTTGATGTTCTTTATCATATTGCTAACGAAGATACCTGTGCACTCAAAGCTGATATCGTATCTAATTTGATAACTCTAGGGTTTGTTTTAACTTGAGCAGCTCGAGAGATTGGACATTGGTAGTCATTCTGAGCGATCCTCTTTAAAATTCTCATAGCTTCACCATAGGTGCAGTCCAACAAAGGACCATTTGTAGATGCATCGACAAGATTTCTTGTCTGCGCATTCAACCTACTGTAAAAGATCTCAATCTACGTTTCCTGTTGAATTCCATGCATGGGACAGCATTGAAGCAGGGTTTTCTAACGCTCCCATGTGGTGTGCAAATTCTCATCATCTAATTGATGATATGTAGTGATATCATTCCTCAATGGAGCATTCATTATCGGTGGATTAAATCACAAAACAAACTAAGTAGCAAGTGCATTCCATGATGTAATCGATCCAGCAGACAATCCAAGGAACCAGGTACGAGCCCGTCCTTGCAATGAGTAAGGAAACAGTTACATCTTCAAGGCATCATCAGGAACGCCATGCTGACTAAAAGAAGTACAAATTAGTAGAAAAGATTTAAGATGCTCTCTTGCATCCTCATGAGGCAAACCAACATACTGCCCATTTGAATTTAACATTTGAAACATAATCGGTTTTAACTCAAAATTGCCAGCTTGAATTGCTGGTCGAACAACCCTTAGCTGCAAATCATCTAATACAGGAACAACAAAGTCTCGAATCGTTCTATTTTGTACTTGTTCTTCTTGTGGCATCGATGGATTATTTATTTTTTGTGGCTGTATCGGAGAGATAGAATTTTGTAGTGGCAATGGAGGTATGACTGCATCATTTCTAGGCAAAGCCATATTTATTTATTCTTATCTTCTCCTTCTAATAGTTCTTTCGATTTTCAGATCTAAGCTAACAAAAATTCCATAATTGCTCCTGGTCATAAAACACCTAAAGAAAAAATTGAGAAAGAGCTAACAAAAAGTAAAACAAGTTAGTAACAGGTAAAACTAACAAAATGAAAAATAATTGCAAGAATAATAATAAGCATTAAAAAAATGCCATTCCCCGACAACAGCGCCAAAACTTGATCGCGCTATGAACATCACAGCAATAATGTGTAAGCGTATACTATTGATGCAAGTATAGTAGACAGATTTACATCTGTCGGATATAGATCCCACGAGGATGGTGTTTTAGTTGCTTAAAGTTGTCAATGCAATGAACAAAGAAAAGAGGCAAATTGTAAGTTTGGTTGTCGGAGCAATAATATAAGAAAATGTAGTAAAAGTTTGAAAATAATCTATTGAGGCAATTTTTAAGAACAATTAAGAAGCAAAACAATGATAATGAAATGGGGTTCCCTAACTTGAAAAGATGGCAACAACTAGATGTGGGTATAAGACAAATGATAGATAAATTGTCGCTACAATTAGGTTCAATGAAATCTTAACTCGAATTCCCTGTTATCAAAGACTCAAACACTCACACTAACCACATCTTCCAGTGATGGTAATGCAAAATATTCAAAAACAAGTGGACAGAATCCCTTCAATTCTCAAACAACTTTAATTGTCTTGCTTGTTAACTTAATTTGTCGCTGCACTTTCCATTGATAGTAATTGCAATTACACTTTCATGGTCAAGCAATTAAATCTAAAGATCGAGTAGATATCATATTTGATCTGGAATTTAATTGTACTTCCATTCAAACTCAAATAATTAAACATTCATCAGCGTTTAAAGAGAGAATAACAGAAATAATTTAAGCATTCTATTCCTAGTCTACTAGAACTATTCCCTTACACTCATCTTGAGTAGCATTTAGGAATACTCCTCGTCAGGAGCAGACTTGCCTTCTTGTAACAGTCAGGTTGCCCTCAAGGAGGATAAGCTACCAGGAAGCAAGCTTAAGAAAATATTGAAGAGAAAATGTTTATGCCTAAAAAAATTGGAAGATGACGCTTGAAGAAGATCCTCCCTCATCAGTATTTATCAACCATTGCCAAGTACAGGTGTCCTTTCTTTCAGATCTAACTTCCTTTAGCTGTACAAATTGGTTATACTAGCTATACACTCACGCAAATTTGGTGTGTTCATCAAACAGTTGTCGATTGTGGCGACATTTCTGGCCGCAAATTTGGATTCTATTTTGCGGCGACAACCCTGGATACCTTCATGTGTTGATCTTCTTGGATAGACTCCTACACTGACATCTTTGGATGCAATACTGAACACTAATTGTGGCGACATTAATAGTAAAAATGGATAAAATTAAAGAAAAATAAACCTAGCATCACTGAGTTAGAAAATGCAGTTACTAAGTTAAAAAATCTAAAAATGCATGCTAAAAAATGATAAAATGGGAACAAATTACAACCTAAGTAAGGAGAAATCAATGGTCTTTTCTAATGCTATCACCTAACAATTTCATAATGTATAACGTAGCCAATCTCTCAAGCGAATAGTTTATATGAATAAGAATGAAGTGTGCAGACCTCGTTAGACGATAAAAAATTACCCATATAGCATCTTTCTTCCATAGAGACATTGGCAAACCTTACACAAAGTCCATAGTAACTCGTTCCTATTTCAACTCAAGAATCATAATAGGCTGTAGCAACCTAGAAGGTACTTGATGCTTAGTTTTGACTTGTTGGCAAATTAAACACTTAGACACAAATTCTAAAATTTCTCTCTTCATATCAGGCCACCAATATAGTTGTTTCAAATCACCGTACATTTTGTTACTTCCCAGATTGATTGAATAACTACTACAGTGAGCTTCTTATAGAATCTTCTGTTTAATCTCTGAATTTTTTAGAACACAAATTTTGTTTCGGAAGTACAAACTACCATCAAGACCGAGATGAAATTCGGACTCAGTTGCTTTTTCCATCTATTTCCACTTGCTAATCAAACTAGGATCATTCTTTTGAGCTTCACTAATCTCTTGTAAAAATGCTGGCTTAGCTTTTAATTAAGCTAAAATAGAATCATGCTCAATCAATGTCAATTGAGTATTTAAAGCTCACAAAGCAAATAAAGACTTTTGACTTAGAGCATCAACAACAATATTAGCCTTACCTGAGTGATAGTCAATGATCAAATCGTAGTCTTTCAACAACTCCAACCATCTATGCTACCTAAAATTAAGTTCTTTTTAGGACATCAAATATTTTCGGCTTTTGTGATATGTAAAAACATGAAAATTTTCTCTCTATAAATAATTTCACCAAATCTTCAATACAAACACAATCGTAACTGGCTCCAAGTTATGCATAGGAGAATCTCTCTCGTGCAGTTTTAATTTTCCTGAAACATATGCTATAACTTTACCTTCTTGCTTCAACACACAACTTAAACCATTCAGTGAAGCTGCACTATAAACTACAAATTATTTTCCAAACTCTGGTTAAACTAATACAAGAGCTTCGGTTAACATCATCTTTAACTGATTAAAACTTTGCTGACACTCATCAGACCAATTAAACTCCACATCCTTCTGAAGCAATCGATAGCATTACAAATGACGTATATTTTCTCCCTAAATTGGTGTTTTAATAGTCTCTTTTGTATCTTATTTTGCATGCATCATAAACATTTCGTACTTAGATTTTTTATTTTCTAACTCATTTTAGTTTGGTTCAAATTCTTCTTATTTTTACATCTTTTGTGTACTAATGTCGCTACTAGTAGCCTATATATTGCGCTTTAGAATTGTTAGCGCAGGAACTCATCTCAGAAGATCAATGCTGGAAGAAGAATACAGCCACAAGATCAGCTTGAAATTGCGACCAGTGATGTCGCCACATAGGAGTCTTTGCTTTGGATAAGAAAACTCAAGTTGAAAATACAACTGGAAGCACCAGCGTAGGAAAATCGCTCGTTTTCGCCACAATAAAAGGTTTTAGATCTTGCCCAGTAATGCAGTGACAACCTGCAGATCTCTGAAGAAAACATTAAATATGTGTGAGTGGACAGTTATACTGTAACTAACTTTGACAGCTGTAAATTGGATCTAGATCTGAGAATGGAGGATGAACCTGCTACTTTTGAAGGCTATAAATAAAGGAAAGAAGATGGAAGAAATCATCAAGAGGTGGAGGAATTAAATACTACAATTACTGTGTGTTTTTTTAGATTTAAGCTGGAAAACGGTGAGCTGATGAAGAAAACGAGCAACCACTTTTGACGAGAGGTGCTTGATGCAAGACAAGAGGAGCGGTTGAGGAATAGTCCTAGTAGTCTACAGATAGTAAGCATCGATTGTATTCGTTGACCCCTCTTTTATGCTAATGAGTTTTAATGACATTTGAATGAATACGAGAGTATCTTTCATTGTTAGAGTACTTTGATTTTTATTTAATACTTTTCATCTGTTTATTCTTGGATCTAACTGCATCAAACACAAGAGTGCATTTGCAGTCTATCGACATTGAGAGATGTGATGACAAGTTAGGTTAACAAGCAAGACAGTGAGAGTTGCTTGGGATTAGAAGAGATTCTAGTCACTTGTTCTTGAGTGCACAATGTTGCTCACACGAAGAGGTGGGGTGATTGTGGGTACTTGAGTCTTGATTAAACGGAGGACTATTATTGGTAAGATTTCATTGGAGCTCTATTGCTGCAACAATTCGTCTATACAATACCTTGTCGACGCATCCAACATTGTGACTTATTGAAATCAGTGATCCACTCCAAGCCTTTACACTTGATCAAACCTTTACTTTTATGCATTTAAATTCTTAAAACTTCCATAACAATTGATTTACTTTATGTTGCTTTAACAATTAACCTTGATTGCATTGACAGTATTAACAATTTTAGTGTGCAGATCTGACTTAATTGCGTTGACATCTTTACTCACATTTCATCTAATTTTAGTCTTAGTTGCTTTAACAGTTGAACATCAAGAACCCATTCCTCGTGGGATCGATATCGGATAGAATTGTTCTATCAACTATACTTGCATCGACGTGTGTCCACTTGCAAAACTACTGTGACGTTACAGATGCGATTAGTAATCTCGTTAAAGGTGATGCAATAATTGAGAATCCTTTAAAAAATCTTCTGTAATATCTAGCTAAACCAATGAAACTTCTGATCTCCGTAATATTCTTCAGAAGCTTTCAATCTAATATTTTACTCGAGTCTACTCTGATGCTGTCAGCAAATACCACATGTCCTAAAAATCCCACTTCTCGTAACCAAAAATCACATTTACTAAACTTAGCATAAAGTTTCTTCTCACATAAAGTCTACAATACTATTTTCAAATGCCACGCATGTTCACCCTCATCTCGTGAGTAAATCAAAATATCATAAATGAAAACAACCACAAACTTGTCCAAATAGGGTTGAAATATTCTATTCATTAGATCCATAAATACCGCAGGAGCATTCATTAGCCTAAATGACATAACTAAAAATTTGTAATATTTGTACCTGGTTCTAAAAGCAGTTTTCGGCACATTAGAATATTTAACACGAAGCTAATAATATCCCAAATGAAGATCAATATTTGAAAATTCATTCACGGTTGGAACTGATTTTAACTTTTGTTCTAAAATTCTGGTATCTAAAATGTATGCTAGATATGCCTTACCACCTTTGCGAATACAACTCTAAGTTGACATAGCTGAAACAATACTCATCACATTTTCACAACTATCTGATTCTGCCATAACCAACATGCCATCCTAACATTTCAACACAATCTGTTTCTATCTACAACTCACTATAGCATCATGCAAAGTTAACTAATCCATGCCTAATATCACATCAAACTCATTGAAAGGTAGTAGCATCAAGTCAGCGAAAAAGTAGCAATCCCAAATTTTTAGGGGACAATTCCTACAAACTTTATCTACTAATACATACCGAACTAAAAGATTAGTTACCTTAATCACGAATTCAGTTAACTCAACTAGTAATTTCTTATTTGACACTAATGTTGTACATAAATACGAATGCGTTGATCCCGAATCAATAAAAGCATAAACATTAACATCAAAGATAGAAAATGTATCAGTAATCACATCAGCGACTGAAGCCTCCTTGTGAGCTCATATCACATATGCTTTAGCTGGTGCCCAAGCTTCAGATTTGACCATTGAATCTCTTGTCCCACTTCTAGCATTCCCAATGTTACCACAAACTTTGGTTGATCTCCTTTTGGACAACATATTACTCGATCGTGAGTTCAAATTTTTATCCCTATCAAAACCTTTCAAGATAATCTCTCAGGAAATTCTCAAAGGAACCGTATTTAAAACAAGACCCATCATTCAATCGATACTCTCCAAAATGCTTTCTATTACATTGAGGACATTCAGGCTTGTTATTACGAACACTTCTTACACTTGACATCGATGTAGGTTGATATCTTGGACTCCCTTACTGTCTTCCTCTACTTCTTCCAGAAAATCCCGATGGAGATGACATACGATTGTGAAATTCTTTTGATTTCTTCGACGGTGATGAGAATGATTTCCCTATTGGTCGTTTACCCACATCTCGTAATTCTCTATTTGCCATTCTTTTCTCATTACTGAGCTCTTCAGCCTTATGTACTCGATCTACCAACCTGACAAATTCTTTTAATTCCAATATCCCCACAAGTAACTTAATGTCTTCTTTCCATAAATCTTCAAACCGAGTACATATCGTAACTTCACTTGGGATGTATTCTGTAACGTACTTACTCAGATGAACAAATTCCCTTTCATACTCTGCCATAGTTTTGTGACATTACTTTAGCTCCAGAAATTGTTTCCGTTTCTTGTCAAAATATCTTTCACTAATGTACTTCTTTCTAAACTTTGTTTGGAAGAATTCCTAGGTCACACGATTATCTAGTATAACGACTATAACAGTATTCCACCAGTTATATAATGTATCTTTCAATAATGATATGGCACACTTGAGACATTCGGCGGGAGAGCAAGATAATTCATTCAATACTCGAGTTGTATTTTCAAGCCAAAATTTGGCTCTTTCAAGATGATCTTCAATTGTGCACCAAAATTTCTCGGCCCCAAATTTATGAAGTTTGTTAATAGGAGTTCGAATCATTCGTAAATGTTCCAAACCTTGAGGCATAAGGGGGAAATAGTTGAGGAGTTGGAGGGGGTGGAGGTCGATACTAGTATAGGTACAACCGGAACAACCTATACATCTGCCGGTACAATGAATACCAAAGAGCAAAGGTAGATTTGTGATCGGCCTGTATCACAAAAGTTATGCAAATGGACACACATTGAAGTAAGTATAGTTGATAGATTAATTCTATAGGATATCGATCCCACAAGGAATGATTTCTTGATGTCTATAAGTCGATGCAACTAAAACTAAGATTAGAGATAATGTGAGTAAGATGTCAACGCAATTAAACCTGATCTACACACTAAGATAGTTAAAATTGTCAATGTAATTATAAAAGTTAAATGTCAGAGCAACTGAAAGTAAATCAAATTGTTGTTGAAGTTTTGAGAATTTAAATGCAGAAAAGTAAAATGATGATCAAGTACGAAAAACTAGAGTGGATCACTAACTTCACTAATTCGCAATGTTGGATATGTCGACAAGGTATTGTATAGATGAATTATCGCAGCAATGAGGTTCCAATGAAATCTTACCAGCTACAGCTCTCTATTTAATTGAGAATCAAGTACCCACAATTACCCCATCTCTCGATGTAGGCAACACTATGCACTCAAGAACAAGTGATAGAATCTCTTCCAATCCCAAGCAACTCTCGATGTCTTGCTTGTTAACCTAACTTGTTACCGCATCTCTCGATGTCGGTAGATTGTAATTCCACTCTCGTGTTTAATGCAATTAAGTCCAAGAATAAATAGATTAGAAGAATCAAATAAGAATCAAAGTAATATAACACTGAAAAATATTCTCATATTCATTTAATTGTTAATAATAATCCATCAGCATAAAAGAGGGGTCAACGAATACATTGAAGCTTACTATCTCTAGACCACTAAGACTATTCCTTAATCGCTCCTCTTGTGCCTTCACCAAGCACTCCTCGTCAGGAGTTGTTGCTCGTCTACTCAGTCAGATCACCGATCTCCAAAAAAACTTCAAAAACATAAAGTAATTGTAGATTTAATTCCTTCCCTCTTGATATATTTCTTCATCTTTTCTCCTATATTTATAGGCTTCAAGAATGGTAAACCTTCTTTCTTCTCAGATATAGATCTAATTGCAGCTGTAAAAGTTTGTTACAGTCCAGCTGTGCACTCACGTAGATCTGGTGTGAACTTCATGGATCTGCAAGTTGTCGTGACATTGCTAGGCACAATCTGAAACCTTTAATTGCGGCGGTAACGTGCTCTTCCCCTATGCTAGTGCTTCTAGTTATGATTTTAGCTTGAATTCACTTTATTCAAAGTAAAGATTACTATGCGGCGACATCACTAGTCGTAATTTCAAGCTGAATTTGTGGCTGCATTTTGGATTATTTTTAGCTTTGGTCTTCTCAGATGGATCCTTGCGATGACAATTTTAAAAAGTAATATATATGCTGCATGTGACGACATTAGTGTACAAAAAAGAGATAAAATAACAAGAATTTAAACCAAGCATAAATGAGTTAGAAAACATAAATGCTAAGTATGAATTGCGTAACATGCATGCTAAGTATGGTACAAAAGAGACAAATAATTCACAAATTTAAGGATAAAATAGGTGTCATTTCCAATGCTATCACACCCCAGACTTGAGTGTTTACTTGTCCTCAAGTAAACAAAAAATCAGCAAAATCACAAACAAACATGTCACAGTAATTATTATTCTCACAACTTAAATTTTCTGGGATCCTAATGTATAAATTGCATTCACGTGACAAAATAATGCGTCAACAATTTAGAGGCATGACAATTAAAACTGTAACATCACTCATGTTAGTAACATGCTTTGAATCCTACCCTTTCTTAAACAAGTACAACATTTTATAGCAATATTTCTTTTTCTTTTCTCTTTTCTCTTTCTCTTTTCTTTTTCTCATTCAACATTTTTTTAGAAGTGATTGAGAGATGTCATTGCATTACTCTACCTTGGTTCCTGGGCAGTAACGATTGGGTACAACAAACCCCCAGGAGGTATGTAATTGCGTCGACACACACTCTTGCAGTGACAGCCTTTGGCCAGACGATATTTCTAACACATGCAGCGAAGTGTTCTCCCTTGATAAGTCACAATGTACTCACATTGGAGTGTTCCTTATTAATACATTGTCGCTACAATTGGCAAGTTAGTGTAAGATTCAAAGATTGCTACTATCCATTCATTACTGAAGCAATTCAATTATTCATTCAAAAATAGAAAGCTCAATATTCATTCACATTCATCCAGTTCATATGTCAGGATCCCAATCAATTCAAGATTTACACATCAAATAAAAAATTGTGGTCACATTTTTGTTGAAATTCTGCATATTTTCATTAACTAAAGAAACAAGTAAAATTCAAATATATAGGTGCAATCGCATTTTCGTTTCACACAATATCCCCCCAAACTTAATGTCTGCATTGTCCCTAATGCACTGACAATATTATACAAACAAAAATGGAAATGCAACTATAATGCAGTTAAACTAATATGAAAAATGCAATGACAAATAACAATGCAATGATAATGAAATGCATGCAACTACCTACAGAAAAGCAAACTAACTCATTTATTAAGCAGTCGATGTCGTGGCTACTTTGGTTTTCTTTTTCTTCTTCCTTGGGCGCTCTCCTTCCTCCTTATATTTCTTCTTTTCGTCCTTGCGCTTCCTCTTTTTGTCCTTTGTACAACCTGATCGATGGATTGCTCCTCCTCAACTGGTTGGGTGGTGGCCTCATCGATAGTTACATATGATGGGTGGATCTTAGCTTAGCGGTGCCACATAGGGCACAACAATGAGAGGATTGAACTCCTCTACGCTGCTGGTAACTGCCTCGGCTCGGATCGCATCAGGTGAAGCCATGTTGTCACTAAATGCCCTCACACTTACGGGTGCTTCGACAATATCCTCAGTGATATTTGTCAGGGCATTGTCTTGCTTTTCCTGTTGCTCATCTGCAGGGTCCTTCTTCTCATGTTCTTCCTCTCTTTCCTTCTCATTCTCTTGGCCTTCTTCTTGTTCTACTTCTTCCTCCCCAGGTTGTTCCTACTTAGTGGGGGTCTTGTCAGCACCTTTCTCTGTGTCTACACCAATAGGTATAATCAGGGTAGTTACCTCTTCTACCATAGCTGCCCGCTCTGCCATATTAGCCCCAAGGCTGTTCAAGAACTCTTCTTCGAACAAGCTGGCTATAGTTCTGTAGCAATCCTCTATATCATTAGAATGCCTCTCGTGCTCTTCGTCATCTGAAATGTGGATTCTTGTTGGAGAGGAGACATGTTGAGTCCTAGCATCAAGAGTAGGTTGTTCGGAGGATGAGGGTGCTTCTCTAATAATGGGTGGAAATATGGGAAACTCAGGCAATGAATTTAGGCTCAGCCTTGGCAATGCGTCGACAATGGACTTGTTCCACACTCTTGTGTACGCATAAAATAAATTTTGTCTGTAGTCCATCTCCTCCAATGAGCTGACAATACGAATATTTCGCGAGTCGATGTGATCAATACTTACTTCCATGATAGCTAATCTCTTTCCAAACTGAGGGTCTATGGGTGCATCAGCCTGTTTTTCCTTCTTCTTCCCTTTTTCCTTATCCTTCTTCTTTGGTGCTTCTCTTGCCAGTGGCATCTCTTGGCCCTTTGTCATCCTCTCTACAGAGGTATTATTGATGGGGCTCTTGTTCTCTAATACCTCCTCCCCATCTCTGGGCACAATCCTCCTTTGTTTGCATAGTAGCATGATTAAGGAGGGAAACTATAATATACTTGTCTACTTGGACGCTGCTTCAGCAATCTGGTCATAGAGGATTGTGCCGACATCGATGTGACAGCCCTTTAAGATTGAATGCAAAATGCACATGCGATCTAGTGTCGTCGTTGTGCTGTGTGTAGAGGGCAGGATACGACTATTCACGAAGTGGAACCATACCTTGCTGTATGTCATTAGATATCGATGGTGCATGGTAAAGTTATGCAGACTAGTACTCGTCTACACGGTATCATCAACACAAAAATCATTCAGTATTTGATTAGTTCCCTCATCGGTTAGTATTTCCACAAATACAGTGTGGGTGTCTTCTTTTTCAGCAAGCCAAAACAGAGTGTTGATGTAGGAAGCACTCCATGGTACTAAGCCCTCTCGTACAAAGATGAACTCCTGCTCAGTGTTAACAAGGTTGGCATAAAATTCTCTTACCATTGTAGGGGAATATTCGACTAAGTGCTTGCAGAAAAATTCCCAGCCAAATCGACTGATTGTTTATACGATTTGCTTCCCCAAAGTCTAGTGTGGGGACAGCTGTAAGCCTTGCTCCAGATGGTAATTTCTTTTTAGCATCACATCATGGTAGCAGTCTTTGGTCGCTTTTGACAGAAATAAGATCGTCTCTTTTGATGGAGGTTGGTCGGTGGATCGAACCATGGTGACGAAAGTTTTAGGGGTTTTAGATGGAGTTTTCGCACCTCTTGTTCTGGCCATAATAACTCAGTAAAAAGGTGAAGAGGAACTTGTAGAGAAAGAAATAAACTCGTGAGAGTAAAAGCAAAAAATAACACAAAAGACAAGTTACAGTAACAATGTCGAATGTGAGTGGAAAAGGAAGTCGGCAGAGAAATGTTTTATAACCTTGAAAATTAAGGAGATGTTTTGATTGTAAAAGTTGTGGAAAAACATTATGTCTGCAGCCAATAAATGCCAGGCTGCAAATCGTACCCCTTTGTTTTGATCCAACGGCTGGGAAGAAAAGAAAATAAACCGGTGCGATCCTTACTGAAAAAGCATTGCTGAGTCATCACAGAATGCGTCGACAAGTTATAGTTGTGATACATCGACAAAAAAAAGATTTTTATTCCTGCATAAAATTGAAAAGGAAACAAGTAAAAGTGAAAAGATAAAAGGAAATGTAAAATGCGTTGACATTATTTAAATGTAACCAAATCGATGGTCTCGTTTGGTTCTTTGACTTTTGGGCTCACATAATGCTTCAGATATTGGCCATTCACCTTGAACTATTGCCTATCCTTCATATTCTCAATTATCACCGCACCATTTTGGAATGCTTTGACAACCTTAAAAGGGCCCGACAATCTTGAACACAATTTACTTGGATGTAATTTTAAACGTGAATTAAACAAAAGTACTAACTGACTAGGGCTAAATTGTCGGTGCAAGATGTTATTGTCATGCCACTTCTTGGTCTTTTCTTCGTATATTGCGACATTCTCATAGGCATTGCAGCGTATTTCTTCCAGTTCAGTAATGTCCAACAATCTTTTCCTTCCAGCAGCATCACAGTCCATATTTACCTGCTTGATTGCCCACATAGCTTTATGCTCAAGCTCAACTGATAGGTGACATGATTTACCAAACACGACTTGATATGGCAACATCCCCCACGGGGTTTTATATGCGGTGTGAAGCACCCACAATTCGTCATGTAGCCGCGAAGACCAATCCCTCCTAGATGGATTAACCACCTTCTCAAGGATGTTCTTGATCTGTCGATTGAAAACCTCCATTTGGCCATTTGTTTGTGGATGGTACGTTGTGGCCTTATGATGCTTCACACTATATCTTTTCAATGCTGTCGCAACTTGATTGTCGTGAAAATGAGTACCTTGATCACTTATTAGTGCCCTAGGTGTTCCAAATCTCGTAAGGATGTAAGTGTGGAAAAACTTTAACACCATTCAAGCATCATCTTTTGGTTGCTTCGATCCACTTCGAGATAGTCAACAACAACTAAAATGTACACATTCCTAAAAAAAGTTAGGGAATGGCCCCATAAAATCTATACCCTAGACATCAAATAACTCTACCTCTACAATAGGTTGTTGGAGCATCTCGTTGCGTCGAGATATTGAGCCAGTGCGTTGACATCGATCACATTATTGTGCAAAGTTGTGGGCGTTTCGAAAGAATATGGGCCAATAGAATCCTGACTGGATAACCTTTACAGCAGTCCTTACACCACCAAAATGGCCTCCATAGGGAGCATCATGGCAATGTCTCAGGATGGAAGTCATTTCTTCCTTAGGAACACAGCGACGGATAATATTGTCGGTGCATACCTTGAATTGGTATGGCTCGTTCCAATGGTACTTTGTAGCGTCGAGCAAAAATCTAACTTTCTTGTGACCAATGCACTCAAGGGTAGCTTCCCACACACAAGATAGTTGACAACATCAGCATACCAGGGTGATGCGTCTACAAAGAACAACTGCTCGTCTAGAAATGCATCGACAATTTGAACTTTATTCCTATCTTCACTTCCAACTTCCAGTCGAGACAAGTTGTTAGCTACTTGATTTTCAGATCCCTTTCTATCCTGGATTTCAACATCAAACTCTTGAAGTAACAAGATCTATCTAATCAACCTTAGTTTAGTGTCTTTCTTCGCAAAAAGGTACCTCAATGCAGAGTGATTTGTGTACACTATAATTTTTGCGCCGACAAGGTATGAACAAAACTTGTTGAATGCAAAACTGCTGCTAGCAGTTCCTTCTCAGTAGTTGTATAATTGACCTGCGCTTCAGTCAAAGTTTTACTAGCATAATAAATAGAATGAAATACCTTTTCTTTGTGTTGTCCCAGTACAACTCCTACAGCAAAGTCACTTGTGTCACACATTAATTCAAATGGTTGCGTCTAGTTCGGTGTGACGATAATCAGGGCTTGTACCAGCTGCTTCTTTATTGTGATGAATGTGTCCAGACAGATGTCATCAAACACAAACTCTTTATTCTACTCTAGCAATAAGTGTAACGGTTTAGCAATCTTGGAAAAATCACAGATAAATCTCCTATAGAAACCAGCATGTCCAAGAACGTTTCTTATTCCTTCAACATTTGTTGGAGGTGGCAATTTCTCGATGATTTCGAACTTTGCTTTACCTACCTCAATGCCCTGACATGAATATGCGATGGCCGAGGATAATGCCTTCAGTTGCCATGAAGTGGCATTTCTCCCAATTCAAAACTAGATTTGTGTCCTCGCATCTCCTCAGAACTTTCGTCAGGTTGTCAGCGCATTGGTCAAAAGTTAGCCTATAAGTTGAGAAATCGTCCATGAATACCTCTAAAGAATCCTCAATCATGTCCGGAAAGATAGCCATCATACACCTCTGGAATGTGGCTAGTGCATTGCACAATCTAAAAGGCCTACATCAAAAGGCAAAGGTCCCAAATGGGCATGTGAACGTGGTCTTTGCTTTATCTTCCTACACAATGGGAATTTGGTTTTATCCAGAGTAGCCATCCAGGAAGCAATAATAGGCTTTACCAGCTAGCCTATCTAGCATCTAGTCAATAAACAGTAGTGGGAAATGGTCCTTCTTTGTGGCCGCATTCAGTCGACGATAATCCATGCATACTCGCCAGCCAGTCGCAATGCGAGTAAAGATCAACTCGTTCTTGTCATTGCTCACAACTGTGAAGCCACTCTTCTTGGGCACACATTGGATGGGGCTCATCCAATTGCTATCAGAAATAGGGTAGATGATGTCCGCGTCTAGCCACTCGATAATTTCCTTCTTCACTACTTCTTTCATCTTCTCATTGAGCTGTCGTTAGTGCTCAATGGATTGCTTCCCTTCATCTTCTAGCCTGATATTGTTCATGTAAAAAGAGGGACTGATGCCTCTGATATCTGTAATTCTCTAAGCTATGGCTTTTTTTTTGTGTTACTTTAAAATCACGATGAGATTCTCTTTTTGAATTGCGTCGAGGGCTGCGCTAACAATAACAGGTAACGTATCCTTGTCACCCAGAAAGACATATTTCAAATGTGTCGGCAATGGCTTCAACTCTAAGGTAAGAGCTTGTTCAATCGACAATTTAAACACTAGGATTGTCTTATTAGATAGATCCAAAGATTCCAATTGCCAATTCTGCCTCAGCTCACAACTATTAACCTTAGCATCGTAGTCACATTCAGCTAGGACTTCATCAACGGATGTCACTGCATCTTCATCTAGGACTGCTGAACTCCATTCATTGAATTCTTCCATAATTATTTCATCCAGCACGTCAATATGGTGACACTGCTCTTTACTATTTGATAGAGATGCCTCGAACACACTGAAGGTCACATGCTCATCATTATGACGCATGACAAGCTCACATTTGAAAATGTCAATAAGAGTGCATCCCGTTGCCAAGAATGGTCGCCCCAGAATGATTGACACTTCCTTGTCTGCCTCGCAGTCAAGGATTATGAAATTGGCAGGGAACACGAGCTTATCAACTTGCACAAAGACATCTTTGATTTGGCCTTCAGGTTGCGCTAGAGATCTGTCTACAAGTTGCAATGTCACCGCTTCCTAACTTCCTAAATGTGGACTAAGGCATGAGATTAATACTAGCTCCCAAATCACATAAAGCTTTACCTAGATAGTGATTTGGGATGGAGCAAGAAATTGTGAAGCTACCAGGGTCTTTCATTTTGGTGGCAACTTGTTTGTTAGCACAGTGCTGCACCCCTTTGTGAGCGTAATCATCTCGAATTCAGACAATTTCTTCTTCTTCAATAACAGCTCCTTCATGAATTTCCCATAACTGGGAATTTGCATAAGAGCATCTACAAGACAAGAGGTATGTTAATATGTAATTGTTTCAAAGTAGAAACAAACTTTTGATAGTCCTTATCATCTTTTTTTTAAATCTTTGCGAAAATGACAAAGGTATATTGTCAGTAGGTTGTGAAGGAATAATCGGTTGCATCGACACAGGAAATTACGTCAACGTCTTTGTTGGGCAAATAGTAGGCATAGATGTCACTACAGTTGGTTCTTCTTCATTTATTTCTTCGGAGTTTCCTTCAACTGTAACGTCTCTTTGTTGCCTTGGTTCAGATGCATCGACATGGTCTTTGTTAGAATTGCTTGGTTCAACCGTTTGCTTTCTACTTCGCAATGTAATAACCTTACAATGCTCCTTCCCTCTTTACATTGGATTTTCAGTATCACTAGGTAGAGCACTTGGTGACCTTCTCAGATTAGAAGCTAACCGTCTTAGCTGGGCTTCCAATGCTCGGATAGAAAAAGAATTGCCTTGCACTATTGCTTCAGTCCGTGTGATATGCTCTCGCATCAACGCCTCAAGAGCAGCCATAGGGTCTGACCTTGGTTGAGAAAACTGCTGCTGTGATTGCTAATGCTGTCCTTGCATATGTGGCATTACATTCTGTTGTGGTTATAATCACATCTGTGGTTGCGTCTAGCTATGTGCCTGCAATTGATCAGGGTGTAAATGTACCTATAAATTCTGATTAAAATTCTGTTGTTGAGGAATTTCCATATCTATATGTGGGAGCATTCTGATTCCCCCAAGGTTGTTGATTTCTGTTGTTGTATGAGTTACCATAAGAATTTCCTCAAATGTTATTAATGTAAAATGCATTTTAGCATGTTGTGGGCAATCCTCGTAAATGTGGTTATCGCTGCAAATTTTTCATAGAAAAATGTCGGCACATCCATATGTTGGGCCACTTGGATAGGAGCATAATCACTTGTCCCCTTCATATTCTTTATAATATTGGCCAAAGAGGATACTTGCACACTCAAAGTAGAAATAGCATCTAATTCAAGAACACCAGGTTTAGTTTTTACCTGAGCAAAATGAGAGATTGGATAATCATTCTGTGCAATTCTCTCTAGAATTCATATAGCTTCATTGTAGGTACAATCCAACAGAGGACCATTAGCAGATGCATTAACAGGATTTCTTGTCTGAGCATTCAATCCATTGTAAAAGTTCTCTATTTGGATCTCTTGTTGAATTCCATGCATTAGGCAACGTGTAAGTAGAGTTTTATAATGCTCCCATGTTGTATGTAAG
>CM076905.1:14879662-15299361 GCA_039519145.1 Kokia cookei
TTTACCTCCACTTGCTTGCCTACCTTTATTTTTCGACGCCATGTCATGATTTCCTTTAAGAACTTGGTGTACTTGGGTACCTTTTCTAACAACTCAATCAAAGGTAGGTTAATATTAAGAGATTTAAAATGGTTGAGAAAACTCACAAAGTTGTCTTCATCTTGTCGCTTCTTTTCTTTCAACCTTTTTGGGAAAGAAATTGAGGTACTCTTTTCTTTAGGCATATCTTATTTTGGTTCTAATGCCTCTTTTGTGGCTACCTCCTTGGGTTTGATGACTTCAGTGTCATCGTCGGATAGGATGTTTATGGCCTCATATGGTTCTTTAGGTTCTTCTTCGTCCTTAAGCTGTTTTGGGCTACTTAGTACTTTGTCCAATCTTAACTCGAACACCTTTACATGCTCTTTACCTTCTCTTCGAGGATTATTTTTTGTGTTGCTAGGGATTTTTAAACCAATTTGTCTCGATATATCAGTCATCATACTTATCAATTAATCCATTATTTCCTTTAGTTTTTTCCATAGATCTGGCGGTATAAGCATAATTAGTTTGTACTTATTTACGTCCGCCCTAATAGAGTGTATCTCCCCTTCAATTCTATTCATTCGTTGATCACATGCAGTGTGGTCACCTTGCATTACTTTCTTTGACTATCTCTACAGAAATGGAGGTTGATAACTAAGGTTTCTCGTTGGGTTGTTACTATTTCCCCTTTGGTTTCCTCCCAACATAAAATTATGGTGATCCTTCCATATTGGATTGTAAGTATTTGAATAGGGATTTCAAGAACTTACGTAATTGGCCTCCTCTAGATTTATGAGATAGTGATAAAGAGGCTTATCTTCCCCATTGGGTGGTAGTGCTATTGTGGCAGACTCGATTGGGTTCATTCTCTCCAACAATTGTTGGTATTTGTCATCTTCTTTTATCATTTTTACAGAAGTGGGTTTTTGTGCATAATTAAACCTCTCAAAAGGCCACTGACATGAATTTGTTGTCATGTTTCTATGAGCCCATAAGCATCAATATATGTTTGATTCATCAGGGCTCTTCCTACCGCACCGTCTAGAGTAAATCTGGCGAATGCATCCAACCCATTATAGAAAGTCTACAGTTGCATCCATTCTAGCATACCGTGATTCAAGCATTTGCAGACTAGTTAAATAGTTCCCATGTCTTGTGGAACCCTTCATCCTCGAACTGTCGAAAGGTTGACAGTTCTCGCCTTAGTTGGATAGCTTTTCCCATAGGGAAAAACTTTTACAAAAATTTTCTTGCTAGTTCATCCCATGTTGTGATAGATCCAAGTTCCTGTGCATCTAACCATGAAAAAGCATTATCAGTTAGTGAAAAAGGAAATAATCTTAAACGAATAGAATCATCAGTAATGCCATTAAACCTAAAAGCATCACACAACTGTAAAAACTGTTTCAAATGTAAACTAGGATCCTTAGACATAGTCCCTCTAAATTGTAAATTATTTTGGATCATTTGAATCATAGCAGATTTTATTTCAAAATTATTAGCGGTGATAGTAAGTATAGTAATACTCTCTTGAGTTAGATCTAGAGTAGGTAAAGAGTACTCTCTTATAGTTCTTTGTTCTTCCGCCATTGGTTCATTTGTAGGGAGTTGTAGAGGTATATTGATGTTTTCAATGTTAACTGCGAGATCTTCTGTTGGATTGACTTTTTCCTCTCTTTACTCTGATGATTGGTTTTGCATAACCTGTAGGTTTTTGCGATTGCGTCTAAGTAGTGATTCGGGGTTAGCAATAAGTTCGACCTAGTTTCTTTAACTTTGAGTCATAAACCAAAAATAAATAAAAAAGAAATAACAAAATACGAAAAATAAAATAAAAATAAAAACTTGTATCTATAACCTAAATTTTTTCTAATTATTTTATTAGCAATGAAAGAATAAGATTTACTAAAGCGCTATCTCTCCGACAACGATGCCAACAACTTGATCGCCTCCGAACGTACTCCCGTTCGATGTAGATTTCGGCTTTCCACAAGTATACGGACAGGTTATAAATATAGTGTGTTTACAACGGAACTTGCAAATATTACGAGGATCGTACCCAAAGGATGCTAAACGCAATAGTAAATAGAATCCCTGCAAAGAATAAAATTAATTAGCACTAGTTTTAGGGTTTATAGTACGAGGGAAAATAATAGAGTTGTTTGCTAGCATAAAAATAAAAAGTAAAACAAAATAAAATAAAGTAAATAAGAGAAAAAGCTTGAGTTGTAGAAATCTTATAAACGGTTGGGGATATTAGGTCGTTTTCGTATGAGTTTCTCGATTGTTGGGTTTTGGGGATTTTTATCAAATCAACTAGTCACTACCCTAGTTGGATCTTTCGATCTTTTGCCGGCATAGAAAGTCAATAGAGATTACTTATCGCTAGATGTCACAATCTAAACCAATTTGGGGAAAAGGTGTTCACGGATGGACAATACCAATTTTAGGTTCATTCCCACCTAGATGACTTTCTAGGATTGTTAGGCCTAGTGTTTGTTTGATGCTCTTCCCTTCCCAAATAGTTGATTCGAAAGGTAAAACCCCTGTAAAACCATAATCAATTATTCATACATCCACTCCTTAATTCCCTCAAATGGAATTAGTTCCTCATGGTTTCTTTATTCATTAAGAACACAATATATGAAAGCATGTAAATCAAGAATTGAATGAAAAAGAAACTGAATTGTATTAAGCGGTCTGTCGAGAAAAATTCCTCGATCGTTTATGCAAGTTTCTACAATCTCATTCCAAAAGCGGGAAACAAATAAACTGAAACTGAAAATTAAAAGCTAACTAATTCTGTGCCAAACCCTAGTACTAAAGGTCCTATTTATAATTTTTGGTGGTCGTTTTTACTAAACCCTAGGTTAGCTACCATTCCTTGTGTTTAAGTGGCATTGTAAAGATCAAAATGTCCTTTGTTTAAACTGAGATCTGCATCTAAGGGTCGATTTGTTTAAACTGAGATCTGCATCTAAGGGTCGATGTCACGACACAGCAGGTCCTGTGTCGTGACATAGGCATCAATCTCCATGTGAAGCGTCATCCTTCAAGCATTGTCACGACATAGCTACTGTGTGTCGTGAGAAAGAAGTCAGATGTCAATATCCTTAAGTTCAGTCCCTTGGTTGTGACGTAGCTTAGCCTATGTTGTGACGAAGTGATCAGTTTCCTTTTAGTATACTTCTTATGGTCTCCCGCGCACTTGCTAAGTATGTTAGCTAACCTCTAGGCCTCATTTAGCCTTAAAGACAAACAAATCATCATTTTAACACTTAGGTTGCACAATTTATTTAAATAAGAAATCTAAACTAAATCCTATTAAAATATAACGAAAATACTTGATTTTAAGCTCTTCAAGTGTGAAAAAAATAGTTCAATCTGCTAGGTACAAAACCGACAGATCAACGAGTACGAAAACAACTTCAACCTTAGTGCGTCTTCAGTCACACTGACTATCTTGAATGAATCACTCACCCCCATAAACAATCGAAGGTGGAGATGTGGATCTTCCGTGGGCATACCACTAAACTGGCCCACCGTTTGTAACATTTGAAACATCACTGGTTTCAAATCAAATTGGAATGCTCAATATCTGATCATCTAATTCCCGGATTTAACTCAATGAAGAGTGGCACAGCATATTGTCTAATGCATCAATCCCTATCGTCGGCAAAGAGGATGGGATTTCGCATATGATCAGCTCCATTACCTTGGCCATTATCTTGATTTCCAAGGTCCGTTTCGGCTTGTCTTTGAGCTAATCATTCACATCTTCTTTGTCTGAATGTTCGCTCAATTTCAAGGTCTACAGGGAGTAAATTGATTATTCGATCTATGCTCATAAACACCTGAAAAGAAAATCACAAAGTTTAAAAGAATAAGTTAGTAGTGTTAGAATTAAAATAAAAGCCAAATTGAAAATAAATAATTTCACAAAAAATAACAATGGCAACAGTCACCGGCAATAACGCCAAAAACTTGTAACGCGTAGGTTTGTGCAAGTGTACACAGTCGTTACCAAGAAATAAGTAAGTATCGAATTATCATCTCCACATGGACTGTATATATGTTAATCAATTAATAGTAAAATTATATTAATAACTTGGTGAATAAAAACACAATATATTTGGATAAGTGGTGGCTAAAATTAAATGTAATTAATCTAAATGCAGATGATCCCTAATGCAAATTAACCTAAGTATGCGAACTATATGAATGATTAGATTTTAGCACAAATTAAACACAACTCACAACAAGTATAACATAAATAAACTAGGATAATTACTTTAATTAAATTCAATTCATTATCAACATGCTTAATAGCATTCGGAAAAACATTTCATGGCAACTCGATCTTTTATGGGCTTGGAAACCAAATTAAGTCCTTTCGGAGTCTTCCTTAGTTAAATAAGCATTTTACTGGTCATAAAAAACTAAGGGTTTCTTGGTATTCATGTGAAGTAATAGGATCTGGGTCGGTTTGAAACAATTTAATCTCATGAACCTAAAAGTCATACAAGGTAATAGAGCTCGGTCAAGTTATTACGAACCTTTAATTCATTCTGGGTCGGATATGAATTAAGCAAGCACATTTCAATTATTGTGTTTATTAGTCGATGTCTGGTTCGGACCTCTCCACTAATTCTAATGCATTCCAATCACGTATGAACAAAATACATGCATGATATTAATTGAAAGCATAATCTATTGAGGCACAAACATCATAAGCATGAATCAATGAATATTATTTAATCAAAGCAATTATCCTAGCTTAAATAAAATTAAGCTAACATTGTTGTTAACAATAACAAAGAGCACATAGCAAACATTTTAAAATCAAATTAAAGAAAAGAAAGAATAAACCCAAATCAAAGTGGCTGTCACCCAAAACTTTGATTGAAGAAGACTCTTATGCTCCTTCGCTTCGCTCCTTTGCTAATGGCTCTCCGAGGTGACCGACCAAGGGCTTTTTAAGAGACTTAATTAGCTAAAATCTCTATGAAGAGATGATGTTAAGTGTGGGGATAGGGAGATGTGGGAAAGGATGAGAGAATTGAGAGAAGAAGAGAGAATGATGAGTGAAGGGATGATTTGGAAATGTGAGAAAAGACTCTTATTTATAGGTAAAAGGATGAGCACACAATTACTAAAAATAATGAATTTTGAATCCCTCATTCTTCTCCAAAGCATGGCTAGCCATCATTAAGGATTTTGAATAATTTTGTGCTTCATTTTGAAGCTTTCTTCATGCCACATCAACTAGGGATCAAGACTTGGTCAACAGCAAATCTTTGGGCCAAATTTTGATTTCTTCTAAAGTGCAGGAATTCCTTGCAATTAAACCAAAAATGGTTTATTTGGGCAGCCATAGTGTTGCCGAAATTGGGCTATGCTTGAATTGGACAGTTTTTTTGATCCAGCAAAATTATCAGACTTGTCCAAAACAATTTAATTAATAAAGGGTCAAAGTAATTAAATTAACTCAATTATTTAACAATTAAATAAACTGAATTTATTAATGAGATAATCTATACTAAATTATTAAATATAATTTTATGTTTTAATATTTAATTAATTTATGCATGGTCCACTTTATACATTAAAAATACATTACATTAAAATAAACTATAAAATAAGTCATTTTGTGCATAAAAACTATATAATAAAGCATAAAATCACATTTTAATAATTCTCATGTCTTAAATTAATATTTTCACATATTTCATTAATTTATTAAACATTTACTTGGTTTTAAAATTGATTTTAAGTACAAAGGTGATAAATTATATAGGAAAAAACCTATATATTTTTGAGTTTACAAACCTCTCCAACAATTGTTGGTATTTGTCATCTTCCTGAACCATTTTGACCGAAGAAGACTTCTGCCCATATGTGAACCGTTCAATCGACCAATAACAAGAATTCATAGCCATGTTTTCAATTAACTCATATGCATCGTTATAGGTTCTGTTTATTAGGGCTCCTCCTACTGCACCATCTAATCTAGATCTGGCGGATGCATCCAACCTGTTATAGAATGTCTATAGTTGCAACCACTCTGGCAAACCATGATGGAGGCATTTTTGTAGTAATGACTTAAAGCGATCCCATGTTTCATGGAACCCTTCTTTCTCGAATTGCCGTGAGTTCAAGAGAAATGATATATTATTACCCCAAAAAATTCCCGATGCGAGTTCACTTTTTTATGTTATTGTAGGATGATATGTTGACATGGAAGTATGTCATACTAATATTGTCATTTTTTGTATGTGTAAATGAGTTTTTTACTGTAATTGAACACTTGAAAGTCTGATCATGATTTGTTATGTTATTTAAATGTTGAGATGATGGTTGGATTATGTTGGTGATACTTCTTTCACAATATTTATATTTTGATAGTAGCACTCTTTTAACAATACTAGTAAACAAAATAACAAAAAAAGGAGAAATTTTGATACAGAAGCTTTGTAGATCTAGGCTTTTGAAAGGTTTTTAAGAAAGCAAAAATGGAAAATATGATAGAGGAGATCAAGAAAAGCTCTTAGTAAAATTTGGGTAAATTCATGTTGGTAGCTGACGATGGTGAAAGGCGGCAACAACGACAGTGGTCTATTGGATTCTAGAAAAATGTTGGAGAGGGAGATGAAGATGAATTTGGGGAGAAAGATGGGACCAACGAAGATGAAGAAGATGAAAAAAATAAAAAAAAAACTTTAATATAATTTAATATAAAATATTATCTCCAAATTTCAGAAAATATAAAAATAAAATCTTTTAATATAATTTAATATAAAAATATTTTCACATTTAAATATTATTCTTTGATAGAAAATATACTTCTTTAATATTAAATTGATGTGAAAAATACATTAAAATATTAAATGGCATATTAATCATTCAATTTTTTTTTTTATATTAGATATCTATTCTCTTTATTATTTTATTTCATCCAACCAAATCACTGTTATGCATATTCAATTCCATTATAATCCTATTTCATCCTTACATTATAATCTTAATTCATTCCAGTGAACCAAACGTGATGCTAATGTCTTTTAATTTTGAAATTTAAAAAACTTATGGGTAGCTTAAAATACAAAATAACATAATTTTTCAATGTTTTTAAAATTAAACCGATAGTTAAATGGTTCAAATCATTTGTTCTTGATCTATAGGCTTGTCTAATTTAAATTAAATAAATTATTAAAATTTCATAAAAAAAATTATAAAATCCAACTCAATCATCAATTTGCAATAATTCATTAGTCAATTGATTTTTTATCTCTTTATTTTATTATTTTAATTGATTCTCAATCCAATAAATTCAACTGAGTTTAAATTCAATTTTGAAAACACTAATATTTTTTTTTGAAGAAGAAAACATTAATATATTTTAGAATTATAGCAGGACTGTAATAAAACAAAATATACGGATAAAACATAAAAAGTGAAAAATGTGAAGTCTATTGGTACCTGGACTGAAACAACATGTTTATCAACAACGCTTTTACTGTGGCATTTATCACGAATATTAATAAATAATATATTATAATATTTTCCTTAAATTCCAAAACGACCCCTTGAAATTGATTCCTTTTCCAACGCTGACCCGACAATTCCCAATTTTTATTTATTGTACATCACACCCCTACCCTTCTTTACTTGCTCTTCTTTTTTTTTCTTTTTTTTTTTCCTAATTTCTCGAAAAAAACCCCCAAGCTTTAGGGTTTCTTCTTCTCCTCCAATTCCAAGCCCCGGATTTTCCCAGTCTGGTAAATTCCCCCCCTTTTACTCTTTCTCTCTCTAAAATTTATTATCCGATTTTCTCCTTTTCGTGCTAATTTTTTTATTTTTTATTTTATTCTCTTTCTTGGTTTGCATGCCATAATTTGGTCAAATTCTTTTAATTCTTTTGCATGCACTGTTAATTCTTGAAGTTGAGTGGAAAATGTAATTTAGTTTCTTGTTTAGATTGTTGGGTCTTCGCTAATGGTTCTGCTTTTTGGTGGATTGTCTTTTTTTTTGCTGATCTGGTTATCATGACCGTTGCTCTGGTTTTAAAAGGATCTGTTTTTTTAGCTCACTAGCAGTGGAAGACATTGACTTATTTGGTTTCTTTGGGAGCCGTTTTCATCTTGAAATAAGCTTGGGGGAGGGGGGGCTGATAACTCGTTTAGCTGTTTTATATGTTGGCTTTGAGCGCTTTTCTAAACAAAATCACTGGTCAATCATGGGATGCTACTCATAAATTTTATGTTTTTAGAAATGTAAATATATATTTTTGTCAATTATGTACTTTTTTTTCCTTCCACTGATAAATTATCAAGTTGGTTCCTTTGGTTTGATGGTTTAAGACAATGCCGTGCTCTGTTGTTTGAGGCTTCAACTGGTTTTACTACTGACTGTAAGTGTGCCTTTGAGGAATACCATGATGATTAGTAAAAGAAAATCTGTGTCTTCCACTTTGGTTAAGTTGAGAAAGGTTTAGCATTTTGGACTGAATTATGCATCAGTTCTATGATTGGGGGACCTGAAAATTTCATTTTGTACTTCAAATGTCTGTGTGGGTTTCTCCCATACCTGTCACTTGCCTTGCATGCAGTATTGATGTAATGATGGTTGTAGGCCATGTATGGTTTTTAATGATTTTAAAAGCTTTTACTTTTATCGTTTGAGTTTATGTAATCTATTTGTAAATCTACTGTTCATTTAAGTTAAGAAGCGATTTGGAATGGTGCGGGGGAAGCTGATATTGATTTGCCAGCATGGTGGTGAATTTGAGACAAAAGATGATGGATCCATGTCATATGCTGGAGGAGAGGCACATGCCTTGGACATCAGCCCTGATACAGGATTTGATGATCTCAAGTACAAATTAGCTGAAAAATGTAACTTGGAACTAAAATCTTTGATTATCAAGTATTTTCTCCCCGGAAACAGGAGAACTCTAATTACTTTGTCTAATGAGAAAGACCTAAAAAGGATGTGTGATTTTCACAAGGATTCGGTGACTGCAGATGTTTTCCTTACAGGGAAAGCAGGTTTTGTTCCTGCAAATCATGGCGTGCCTGCTAAGAGGTAATTACTCTCTACCTGCAATTATTAGCATCTTCTAGATTCTCTTTGTTGTCATTACTATTTTGTCACATCAAATTATAGATCATTGCATCAGCAGCAAGCAAAATAAGAATGTGCTGAAAAAATCTCTTCTTCTTTGATGAGTGTGGGTTTGCCTTGGTATTTGTGCATAGTGGGTAATTATGGAAATTGTGAAATCTACAGTTTCATTAAGATCATTCATCACTTGCAGGAAAAAGAAAGCCACTGCTGCACGTCCTACTACTTCCAAAGTTGCTCCCTCTGCTGGCGGCCTGAAGGATGTTACCATCAGTATAGCAACCCCTTCTGACTCTGTCGCAGGTGTCAATGCAACACTCCGAAGTCCCTCTAGAGCAGCAAAGCGTACTGCTGGCCGTAACATTGTTGATGGTCTTTTTGAGGTCAGTGTTGCTGATGCAACTGACACAGATACAATTGATATGAGTGCTTCTCCTGCTGATACTGTGAAGAAACGAAGGCGCACTGCCTCCTGGAAACGTGCTTCAGATTGCCTTACCATTGTGACTGTTGATGATGATCTTGAGGAGACAGAGAAAACTACACCCAGGAAAAAGGTAGCTAGGAAATTCAATCCCATTGCAGTAGCTAATAATGGGGACCACCAGCTTGGCCCTGTTGATGGTTCAGTGGAGAAACAGGTTGCATCATGGAAAAATGGTATTACTGAAGGCCAGGATTTCAGAGGTGTGGCGGAATTCCGTGATGCTCTACAGAAATATGCCATTGCACATCGCTTTGGTTATAAATTAAGAAAGAATGACACCAATCGTGCTAATGCTGTATGTGCAGCAGAAGGCTGTCCTTGGAGAATTCATGCATCTTGGGTCCCATCCGCCAGTGTGTTTAGGGTTAAAATGTTACACGAACCACATACTTGCGGTGGCGAATCTTGGAAGATTGCTACTCCAGCTAAAAATTGGCTGGTGAATGTTATAAAGGATAGGTTGAGAGATAGCCCACACCACAAACCAAAAGAAATTGCAACTGGCCTTCTTCGTGATTTTGGGCTTGAGCTGAACTATGCGCAAGTATGGCGTGGAATTGAAGATGCTCGGCAGCAACTTCAGGGTTCATACAAAGATGCATATAATCAGTTGCCTTGGTATTGTGAGAAGATAGAGAAGACAAACCCTGGTAGTTTTACAAAGCTTGTCATCGGAGATGATAAAAGATTTCAGCGTCTTTTTCTGTCCTTTAATGCTATGATACGTGGTTTCCAAAGTGGTTGTCGTCCACTTCTTTTCCTCGAAGCCATCCCTTTGAAATCAAAATACCATGAAATTCTGCTCACAGCCACTGCACTGGATGGTGATGATGGGATTTTCCCTGTTGCATTTGCTGTTGTAGATGATGAAAATGAGGACAGTTGGCATTGGTTTTTGGAGCAGTTGAGATCTGCTGTGTCAACTTCCCGTTCTCTAACCTTTGTCTCTGATAGAGATAAGGGATTAATGAAGCATGTACTTGAAATATTTGAAAATGCTCACCACGGTTACTCAATATACTACTTGATGGACAGCTTCATACAGAACTTGAAGGGACCATTCTTTGGAGAAGGAAGGGCTTCATTGCCTGGATGTTTCTTAGCTGCAGCGAAAGCAGTCCGACCTGGTGGTTTTAGGATGTACACTGAGCAAATTAAACGGGTTTCTTCAAGTGCTTACGATTGGATCATGCAAAATGAGCCTGAATATTGGGCAAATGCCTTTTTCAAGGGTGAGCATTTTAATCACATAACACTCAACATTGCAGAGGCATATGCTAACTGGATAGAGGAAGCACGAGACCTACCCATCATACCTAAGGTTGAAGCAATAAGATGTAAAATCATGGAATTAATGGAACTTCGTCGAACGGAATCAAGTAACTGGACTATAAAGCTTACTCCGTCAAAGCAGGAGACGTTACAAGAAGAATGTGTTAAAGCACGTGGTCTGAAAGTATTATTCTCATCCGACACCCTGTTTGAAGTTCATGATAGCTCCATCAATGTTGTGGATATTGTCAAACAACACTGCAGTTGTGCTATGTGGAAACCAACTGGGCTTCCTTGCCATCATGCAATTGCTGTTTTTAACTGCACAGGTAGGAGTGTGTATGATTATTGTTCAAAATACTACACAGCTGACTGCTTCCGGTTAGCATTTGCTGAGAGCATAAATCCTGCTTCGACCATTGCTCACCCTTGTGGAAATGAAGAAGATTCCGAGGAAGATGAGGATCAAATAATGCCTCCAACAATCTCACGACCAGTTGCAGCTCAACAACCGAAGAAAATAAGACGAAACAAAAGCCAGGGAATTATTAGGAGATCTGTGTGTTGTACGCGGTGCAAAGGAGTTGGGCATAACAAGGTTTCATGCAAGGTAAGCTTATAGGGAAAATCTTTACCTCCCCTTGTATGTATGTATAACGCTGTACAGCTTTCATGGTTACTTTAGATAATATCCAGCTCCTTTGAACTCATTTGCAGGCCATGAATAGTTGTATTGTTCTTCAAAGTTGCATTTTATGTATTAGGCTAAATTACTTGGACTTTGTTGCAAACTTAATCTTATCATCCCGTTATGTTATAGTAGCAAATCGGTAGGTTGAATCCCGTTTGGATTGATTTCTTGTTCTTCAAGTTTAGTACTTGCATTATTTGCTTTTCAAATCAATTTTAAGTTTGAATAGTCTTTTAGAGTGCGTGCGTGCGTGAGAGAAAATAGACTTCTAATTTCTGCATTTTTTAAATTTTTTTTTTTTAAATATATTAAAAAGCAAAATTATTTTTTCTTTCTTTTTTATTTTTATTTTTACCCTTTAAGAGCTAGTTTTTTTATTGTTGTGGTTGAAAAGTGTAGTAGAAAAGTACTCGAAGAAAGTGTGGTTAATTTTTAGTGCTCTCTATTGTTGCCGAAGATTGTGATCAAAGGTTAATGTCTTTTTTGGATACAATTGTAAAAAGTTAAAACTTAATTAAGTTTTAACCTCAAAAGCCTAATATGGAGGAAAAATACTTTTGTACCTCCAAGAAGAACAATGCCTAAGCATTCTTTTAAAGGAAGAAAAATTTTACTTTTTATGTTTTTATTTATTGTACCCTTTCAATTCTCTATCATTCAAATTTATTCACTTTACCAAGCAAATAGGTATAGTTAAATGGTATGAAAAGTTTAAGTAAAGCTTTGGATTAAATTTAAGGGACAAAAATGTAGTTTGTACAGGCAATGTGGTTCATGAATATATAGATTAGAGTGGATGATTCAGTGTTAGAGGGAGTGTATCTAAAGTATAATGTCCGAGCCTCCCAGTGCGATACAAATCTAGCAACTTAACACCAACAACTCTATTGTAGACATATTCACCTAATTCTTGAGGAACACGGAAAGCCTCCCTCAATGCGAGCAACTCTGCCTCCATAAGTTTTATCATATCCTCCTCCAGCTCTATATTACCATCAAAGCATGATACGGTATCAAAGATAGCCCCACGAACATCATTCACTATCAAGTCCTGCATCAACAACTCAATAAAACAAATTATGAAGCAGAAGCTCCCTCAACAGTTGATATAGTTGAAGATTCTACTCTGAATTTTACAGAAAAGTAAGAGTTAATTACATTTTTCAGTCAAGGCAACTTTGTAAATAACACAAGTGTCGATTAATGTATCATTGAAGCTCTTGTATTAGGAGTTAGATTGCATTTTTATCCCATTTATTCAAAAAATGAGTAAATTAATCTTTGTACATTAGATAAAAAAGTAAACAATCCTTTATGTAAAATTTCATCTATTTTCACTGTTAAAAGATGGCAAGCTTTATAGAATAACCAAACATGCCATATGCGTCACCTCATGCTGACGTACAGCGATAACAATAAAAATAAATGAAATATGATTTTTTTTATTTCTCATGGTATCTATCGGAGCGAGCCCAATAATTAATCTTCCGCATTCTGTAAGTCCATTAGAAATATGAATTTTTTAACAGAATAACTAATTTACTGTTTGATCTAATGTATTGAGATTGACTTACCTAGTTTTTTAATAGGAGGGACAAAATGCAATTCGACTTCTAATACAATGACCTCCATGGTACTTTTACCCACAAGTGTCCATACCTGAGTGTGATCCATCATATGCTGCTTTTTCTGTCTCATCTCCAGCTTAGAGCTAATTGAATCTTCTTCTTTGTGCTCTATAAATGACAACAGCCTATCCTCTTTGGTTGAAAATTTTGCCCATTTCTTATATTGGTCACTTGAGTTAAGAATGGTCAAAAAACATCGAGCAAGTTCCTTCTGCTCAATCAGACCATCTCTAATTGCCCCTACACTTGCATAAACATAAATTTTTTGATTAAATAGAGGAGATATACTTGAGCCTTAAAAGAGAAAAAATAATGGTTATCACCCCCACCTGTTAATACTAGTTTGGAGCAAAGCTCAGCATCATGAATCATACGAGGCAAAATACCAGGAGTATCCAACAAATAGATATTGGGATGGCTACCAATCTGAAGATATAAGTATTGAGCATGAAACACTCCATTATATTGCTACAAGCACAACGCTGATGGAGAAAAATGATTCAAAATGAAGAAAAAAAACCATTACAACATGGTGGCATGTATACCTTGAAGCTGCTGATATCTTTTGTCTCTCCAGGCTGAGGACTCACAGTTGCATGCTTCAACTTTCCTTTCTCTAAAAAGAAGGAATATGGGATGATAGTTTAGATTTTCACTAAGCAGGAGAGGAACAAGAGAAATTTTAATGAACTACTAAAATTAATGCCTACAATCATTCCATTCCAACCAAACAATAAAACAATGTTGAAGCTGAGAGGATTTGAGAAGGTTAAAGCACCTGCAGCACTAATCCTCCCAATCTGATGCAAAGAATTAGCTAGTGCTGATTTACCAACATTAGGAATCCCCACTAGCATTATTGTTATTGTCTCACTAGCATGATGATTAGCCTTGCACAGTCTCCTAACTTGAGCTTGTATAAAATTAAGCAGCTGTGAGCAATGAAATGTTATAAATTGTTAGTATACATAATATATCTTAAAGGGAAACAAGGTTTTAGTGGGTAGATAGGAGGGATGAAATACCCCTTTCACACTGTCCTTGTTATGGGAATTGACTCCATAAGGAATGCAATTTTGTTGCTCAAAATATCTCATCCATCCCTTGAAAAAAATGGAACTAAATATTAAATGTGTGGATAAATTTACAAGACAAAGTTAAATAAATAAATAATGAAAAAATAAATACATTTGAGAGGAAGTATGTGAAAGAAGTTACATAGCCATAAAGGTGTAGGGCAGTTTTTCTAATTAGATGACATTTATAAAGATTATTTATATCTATCTAATATTATTATTAAAAGAGTTGACAAAGTTGTTGGAATAAGTTAATCAAACATTAACTCCATTAAAAACTATCAACAATCCAACTTTAATATATGAATTAAGGGTATGTAATTTACATTTTAAAAAATTTTAATTTCGCATCAATTGACTACTTTATCTAAAAAATTTTCTTATCTTAAATAAAAAAAAAAAACCTAAAATCTTAAAGTATTAACTTTTATTTTATAAATATTCTAAAATGTTCACCTATCTACAGGTGTGCAATATCAAGTATTTAGGTAAAATAATTATGAAAGACTTTGTAGCAGAAATTGAATTGCATTTTGACTCGTATGTTAAAAGAATGAGTAAATTAATTTTTATATATTAAATCAAATAATTAACTGGTTATTCTATTAAAAAATTTATTTATTTTTATAATTAAAAACTGATTATTACACGACAACAAGATGTATCACATGTCATTATATGGTTAATTTATTAGTCACACCAATTTTTAACAATACAAAGGATATTTTTTTTAAAAATAATCAATTTGGGTTTTGATTAGCTCAGTAGCTTCCACGACACTTTTACCCGTATTTACTATGGTTTTATGTGAATTCTCCAACTAAAATGGCGTTTTAGATATAATAATACTACTGGTACAGAAACAGTGGAATCTGGAATCGAAATGAAAGGCAAATAAAAAAGAAACACAGAAACAAATAGCAACCTTTACTTGTGTTTGGTCTGCGAGGTCTATCTTGTTCATCACAACAATTCGTTTAGAAAGAGCGGGGAAGTCTCTCAACAGCTCATATTCAGACGATAAAGGAATCTGAAAGGTTAATGCAGTCAAGAAATTGATTGATAAGTTTCATCTGGCAAGAAAGAATCATGGAAAATAAATGTATACCCTGGCGTCTCTGATCTCAGCTACGAGATCGACCAATGGAAGTCGTTGAGCAATGGCACCTGAGGCCGCAGCCATGTGGAGGTTGTACCATCCTTTACTTCTATTTGCTGCTTTCTTCACTGAAATCCCTATTTTCCTTGTTATTCTACTCGCAGTACTAGCTGTTGCCATTAGTAAATTGGCGATTTGTTTTTTACTACTACTGGTGAATGAGTTTATAAATTAGGGTTTATGGTTTATGTAGAAGTCACGGTAGGATAATTGGAACTTATTCAGACATAAAATCAAACATGTTGAGAGCAATGTGGCTGTCTCCAAAATAACGTACGAAACGAAAATAAATCTATCAGAGGAAACAGCGAATCAATGTCCGGGACAAGAAAAAAATTGAGGGAAATAGAAGAAATGAAGTGAAAATGGGTGAGCAGTGTAAGGAAGGTGAAGAATATTTGAAAGCTTCAAAAGCCGAACAACATTAACTCGGATAGTCACAGCCCATTTACTTTGATTTCATCTCAGAGAATACTGCATTCTCTTTTCAGCTATAATCTCACTTTCCCAGACACTGAAGAAGCAAGGCATGCTTCAACATCAGGGAAAAGGAAAATTATGCATGGTTTATAGTTCTACAAACTATGATATCACCAGGGGCGAAACTAGAGGTTGCAGAGACCAACCCTTTAAAATAAAAATTTTTTATTTAAATTTTTAAAAATTTTAAATTAATAAAAGTAAATTTATATTTTAATCACTCTAAAAATATAAAAAAAAAATTAATTTCATCTTTTAAAAGTTATAAAAATATATACTATTAAAATAATTATAAAATTATAACTTTTCTATGATAAAAATTAAAATTTAATTTCAATTTTCCTAAAAAAATTTTGATTTTATCCTTGGATGTCACTAATCATATTGCAGCCCACAACCAAATGATGCTTGATTCGAAGGTGGTTCACATGGATGTGCCATTAGGTTATGGAGGTTTTGAAATTATAAAACCAGTTTAGTGGAAATATTTTTAGACAAAAGAACAGATTACTTCTAATTAAAATTTCATTCCTACTATAAAGACACAATAATCAAATAATGATATGTGATAATAACATGTACCACTAATTTTTAACACTGAATAAATCAAATGAAACATGTAAGATTAATAGTGGAGCCATGAATGGACCTTAGATGTGATGGAAAAAAATGTGTTAAAATATGATTTGACAATGACTCGTATAAAAAGCGCATGAAAAATCTTTAATCTTTAACCTATTGAGAATTGAGATCCAAGGCATAAAAGAAGCATTTAACTGAGGTAATTTTTATTGGTCTCATATGGATTCAGAGTAATGTCGGCAGTGAAATGCACAGGACAGCTTACTTATTACTCATCAAGGAGTGACATATATATATACCCAAATGGACTTTGCTTCATTACAGACATTACAACTTTCTGCTCTATACTCTTAACATGATCATCTCAGTGGTCATCTAAAGCTTTGCAATGACATACGGTGGCAAGTTGAATTTGGATCTAGTTGGAAGCTTTAAATCTTCCCAATCTTCATCCTTCACCTTGAAGAAATACCTGTCTACTGTACTATCAGCAATATGCTCCAATTTCGACGGCTCCCACTGGCAAACCAAAAAGGGAAGGTGATTCGGTCTGTCAGTCAACCTCCTTAACAAACTTCATAAAACTGAAATAAGTGATTGAAGATTCAGAAAAGAGAATCTTAACCTTTGGGTTCTTATCTTTATCCAGCAGTATCGCTCTGCAACCCTGCATTAGGAAAGCAAGATCTTAACCGGTTGAAGAAACAGTGAGAATGAAAGCAAGTTAAAATGCATAAATTTAAGTTAGCTGAAACCTCAAAAAAGTCTTTGCTGAATTCTCCACGCATAACATGGCAAACCATTCTATATTCACGCGTGAGACATGCACCGACACCTTGAACTCTTCCTACTCTAATCTGATATTGTAAGAGCAGAGTCAACTTTAAGCTGAAACAATTCACCTAGCTTCAAACTAACTTTTTATCAGATAATCCAGGATCCTCTATTGAATTTTATTTATAGAAATAACTTTTTGTAAAAATATAATTTGAAAAACAAGGCTTATTATGTTTCTCGTTTCAGTTGCACCACCACCAGCATAAGAGAAAAATATTCATATGCCGACATTGATAACTGCCATACATATTTTATGGTTATAATAGTTAAGGGTGAATTTCAAAAGGAACTATTCTAAAAAATAAGATTAATTTATCTAAGGAGGAACCCTAAGGTGATATCAACAAATAATATGATTGGCACATCACAATCAATATGAAAATGTCAACTTACTGATCTAAGAGAAATTTTAAGACTAGTCGGAGAAGCCTTTTTCAGTGTTTGAATGGTAGCAGAGATCCAACCGTCCCTTTGGTCAACAACCTCCCTCTCCTGTGTAAGCATATATTCACAGATTTTGTTTTAGGTGGCATATACTGATGGTATAACAAATTGCAAGGAAATTTGAAACATGTGTAAGAAAAACATTAAAAGAAAGCACCATATTAATGTTTCTGATAACAAACAACACCAAATTATCAACTTACAAGAGCAGACAAAATTTCTTCAACTGTTCTTTGAGAGAAACATCTATCAATGACATTTAATCTGCAGCCATATGACCAATAACGAGGATCCGGTAAAGCCATGTCAGTCTGCCATTAGCAAATTTGGATTTCAAAAAATACAAATCCTAAATAGGATGTACAGTATCAGGTTGTTGTAATGTATAAACGTTGAGAATATGTCTCTTCTGTTTACAGTTATATGCTACCTCGAGGGCAGATATTAAAGGCTTATTAAATTAAGATTTCTCTCTCTCCCCACTTGTGGGCTGCAGATATCAAACCATCTATACAGAAAAATGAAATGTTACAAGAAAACTAACCGATTGTACACACTCTGCTCTTTCAATGAGGGTTTCTCACAGTACAGATCAATAATTGACGATAAGATTACTGGATCACTGGAATCTGCATCACATAATGCTGCTTCTACCATAGGTAATTTCTGTTGATTAAGTGAAAAGATGTATACAAATAAAGTAATTACCAAAGTTATTATAAACAATAAAGTAAAATTTCTAACGCATTCATATTGCCTTAGTACACAAAGCAAGGATAAGGGAATGCATTTTCAGTTTTAGTTTCTTTAATAAGTGAAGATAGAGATCTGGTTTTACTTTCCCAGACAAGGAAAGATCTGGTCTGAACTACAAAAGTAGCTTTATACAACATAGAAGACTGTTTATAAAACCTTTAAAGATGAATCAGGTTATTGTTAGAAAAATAGCTTTATATGATTTTATCTTACAGTAACTTTACACTATAACTTTCAAATATTAATGTTTAAAATTTAAAATGAATAAAAAAGAAATATGCATGCTAACTTTACTAGCCAAAAGAAACACAAAGCTGACACTTGTTTTGTGTTTCCTCTATCATGTTTTCTCAACCATGAACCAACCAGTATGAATCTACATTTTCTCAAATATATTTGAACTCAAACCAAATATAAGGTTGGGATGCATACAGCTGAAGGGACGAAGTGAGTTGCAAGGCCACATGCAAGCATTTCTGCACCATCCAATCTTGCACCAGTAAGACCGACATATTCTCCTGCCAGAAGATGATGACAGAAGGTGAAGCTAAACACAAAGCAAATTCAAGTTTACAAGTTTCCTAGCTAGCTAGAAGAAGCCAATACAACATGAATCAGCTCCACGAACCAAAATAGATCCAACAAAGGCCAAAGATAGCTATTGTAGCTATCATAACGGAGAACCCAGTCTATGGAGCCTTACTGCCTTTGCATTTTTTTCTTGTATCTGTATAAGGCATCAGCCAAAATTCTGGATGCTACTGAAGAGGTGAACCAAGGTTCACCCTATGTTTTAAAGGATTTAACCTTAGGATATGAAAAATTAAAAAAAAAAAAAGCAACTAAGGGCATGTATAAGAGATTCGAGCATATAAATGGCAGTACCGAAAAATCCTGGGAGTCTTGACAAGAAATATGATGCTCCTACATCTGGGAAGAGTCCCAAAGCTGTTTCAGGCATTGCAAAAACCTACAGAACATCCAATATAAAAGCATTTAGAAAGAGAAAACCAATCTGCTATACATAGCATCTGATGCTCTCTCAAATTAATAGAAAACATAAGTAGACAAGATCCAGGAGACCATGTTATTTTGGTTGGGGACTTACCATTACAACAATGAAAAATTTAGCTAAGAATGCTAATACAGCAATTTTTCTTCTAATGAATGCAAGGAGCTGCTAAAGTATTTCAAAGAAGACAAAAGAGAGAATTACCGAGTTCTCAGTTGCAACACGGAATCTACCATGCATTGAAGCACCATTCCCACCACCCATAACGATTCCATTAAGAATTGAAACCTTCAATGAGATTTGCATTCTCATAATTAGAGAAATCATATATATACATGATATAGGCTGAAGGCAACATAGCTTGAAATGCTCTTTTATGAAATTTTACTTAGTATCTGATTGTTTAACTGAAATGGACTTTTAGAAATCTCTTTCTGTATTCTTTGGTGTTTGAATTACAGAAAATAACATGGTCAAAGGAACAATCCTCTTTCCTCCCTCGAGACCTCAACAATCGATTTTGTCTTTCTCTTCTTGATTACAACTTCCTTGATATTGTTTTCCTCTTCTCCATTGCGACTCCCATCCTTCTCCTTCTCCTTCTCCTTCTCCTTCTCCATCTCCTTCAGTCCCACCCCACCCCCTCTTCCTCAAATCATCCATGACCCTTTTTCATTAAAAACCTTGTCATTTCTTTTATACAATTCCTAAACTACCCATAACTCCCCAAACCCCAAAAGTGGAGGATATTACATGCTTAAATGCTTTCGAATCCAAAACCTCCAAGTTGATGTGACAGCAGCGATGCCAACTTAAGCTAAAATTCAGTTGGCCAGCAACTAGACATTTTATCTCACCCTTTCTTCACTCCGTCTTTTTTGCAAGTTTCCGGACTTAGTGTCCTTTTATACTCAAATTCAGAACATTTTTATTGTTCCAAACACCCAGCCTGGCAACTTGTCAATTGATTTCACCCTTTCTTCACTCCATTTTTGCTAAATTTCCAGATTCTGTATTCTCTTATGCTCAAATTCAGATTTCTTTATTGTTCTTAACTTGTTTGAGGATTTATTATATGAATTTAAAGATTAATTTTATGCATTCTTTTGTATGGTGAGCTAGAATATTTGATGTTCCAATTAATTATTATTAATTTTCCTTGACTTGAAAATTTATAATGATCAAACATGATCCAAGTGGCTTCAAAGAATTTGAAGGATTTCTGTTGCTATTTTTTTATGGTTATTTCTGATTCGCAAATTCAATAATTCTTCTAAAATTTTATGATAAATATTTAGGTGTGAAAAAGCAAAATAGGTGCTGGACTGTAAATTACCCATGTATAAACAAGTTTGAAGATATTTTCAACCTAGTAAGACAAATTATTTTTCACAATTTTATCCAATCAACAAAATAAAATAGCATTTCAGAGAATTACTTTGAGGAAAAGCTACATTTCCTGGAAACACTTTTGAGAAACAAAAGGAGCCTTAGTGCCATTTGGGTTACCTGTGGTTTGCTATAGGTTGCCATCAAATAGTTTAAGGAGAATTCCTTCATAAAAAAGTTGGCACCTGCTCTCCATCCACCTAAAGCATATAAATTCATAACAAAAATTGAATTTAAATTCCTCCAACAAACAAGAGGGAAAAAGAAGGCACATTTGACTCAACGAGTCAAAAGCGGTCATTTCACTGTGCTAGCAAAGGAGCAATCATAAATAATAGCAAACGTAAGGTAGACAAAGAGGAAACAAAAGTGACAGCAAACTAATAATGTAAGTTATTAACTTTTTTAGACCTAAAGGATTAGTACTATTAATATCCACAAGAAATGAAAGAATCCATACCTGCCCTAATATCATGTACCACAGCTGCAACATCTCCACCAGCACAAAATGCTCTTCCTTTCCCCTAATGACAAATAGCCAGCAATCAGGTATATTCCTTCAATGCTAAAACATTTGCTTGAAAAATCAATTTCAGAACCTAGTCTTACAGAGGGGTTAAGTTTAAGATAATTTCTTCCCTAGCGGTTCTGCCAAAATAAGTATGAAAAGCTTACTTAATTCATACAAATTTAACTAAGCCTTTCAAGTTTCAACTCTTTGGTTACATTAAGGAGTATCAATGATCAAAACTAAGCAGACAATACCCCTTTAAAGTTTACTCTGCCAATTAAGTGGCACAGATGAGAAGTGAATTCCTATCTGGCCTTTACCTAAGAACCATATATGACTAGTAATGCTGGTATATAAGGCTCACTTATACTTCCAAAAGGAATCCTGACAGAGATTATAAATTAAACATAGTTATGACCGTTGACTATATATGACCAAGCTGATGTGCTATGATAGTTAACCCAAAAAAGCACAGACCCTTCTATTGGACATTATAAGAATAAGCAAGTAGAATATGCAAACCCAAATGTGCTGTCAAACAATCTGATTTGAGTGGTTTGAAATGAGATAAGAGCAGAGACCAGGCATGCTTGGATGCAACCCAAAAATGTCATCAGATTCAAATTCTTCCAACTCCATGTTATTTTCTTTTCTTTTGTCAAGTTATTTCTTTCAATGAAGTAAAAGAAAAATGATACTAAAGTTGTATCTTCAGAGGTGTGTACCTTCAGTATTACCAGCTTGACATTAGGAACCTCCTCGTAGGCAAGAAAAAGTTCTAATAACTGAAAAATCTGCCCTTGAAAGAGATAACATTATTACTATTTCATGTTTCAAACAATTAATGTGACCAAAAGGTCGTTGTCAGACAATATATGATACTCATGCAGATAACATAGAAATAGAGAAGAAAAGCATGTGCATGGTACAGGTCTTGAATACACGATTTCCTTGGAAAGGACAAACTTGATAGGTTATCGTATGTAGTCAACGGTTGACAAAGAAGGCATGTAAAAAAAAAAAAACCATAAGAACTAGCAGCTAGAAAAAATAACTAGCATAAAAAATTGTTTGATCCAGTGTTGTTAAGGCGTGCACTTAGGCGCGCCTAGGTAATAAACCTTAGCACTGGACAACAATAGCTGTTCAGAACCTTTCGGGCTAGAGACATTTGATCAAGCAACATGTGGTGCACCTAGGAACTGTTCTCCATAAGGTGGTAAGATGCAAACATAAATAAATAAATAAATAAAAGGGCATTGAGCTTTTTTTTTTAAGGTGAGATTCTTTTTTACTAGTAACAGTACTAAAACTCATTGTATGACATATGGGTAGTTCCCAAATACTGAAAGAGTTTAAGCAGCCTATTAAGAAGAGATCATACCATCTGAAATGAAAGGGCATTGAGCTGCTTAGGCCGGTTTAAGGTTAGAATTCTTGTGAAGGAGTTTTCTTCTACTAGAACCTGCAGAGGTAATGAAGAAATATAAGTGAACCTTCCCAAATATTACCAAAGCTAGTTAACGCAGTGAAGCAAGGAGATTCTCATTATCCAAAAAAAAAAAAAAAATTGACATATTTGTAATTGAAATGGAAAATCAACAAGAAATTATTTCAATTACAAAGACAATAAAGGAAGTTGGAATTGATTTTAAGTTAATTGAAGCTCTATGGAGAAGCAATGAGAGAGAGGATAGGGAAGGTCTTATGGGTGAAGAAAAACATTAGAATACAGAATTTAAAAAACCCAAGATTCCAGAAAAAAAGGGAAAAAGAAGGGGAAAGGACCTGATCATGTTGGGAAGACATTTGATTGGATTGGAAGTTGAAAGTAGGAGGTTTGGTTATGAGAAGGAGGACCAATAAGAGAGGATAGATGTAAAGAGGGAGGAAGGTGCAGTGTTAGAAAAGAATAATTGGGCGATGAAGAAGGCGAAGGTCGGGGTGGGCTCTTTATTAGTTGAGTCGTGGTGCTTATTCTAACCATTCGGCGAGGGATATCATCTTATGATGACATTGACTGCGCTAAAAAATAGTTAAAAATGGGAAGAAATAATTAATTATTGAATATGGTCTATAGGTCATATTTGTTCTTTATTTTTGGGAAATAAAGCCTTTGCAACAACATGGGTTTTATTTGTTTTTTATATAATATTTAAAATTATTCATAATTTTTTCATAACTTTTAAATAAAAAAATATTACGTTTTAATATACTTAAATTCACGTTTTTTTGTATTGATAATACTCATATCAATAAAGATAAAATTTCGGCGGAATTAAAATGTTAGTTAGATTATAAGAAAAGATAGATGAGAAGTGTTTTGGAATTACAAGGTCTGCTGCTTAAACAAATGCTTTATGTGATCAGTAGAGGAAGTATTCTGCTGTGGTGTTGTAGGAAAAAATGAATTCATTGACCTTACTTTCCAGGACTTCCCAATGCTTATGACAGCTACTAATTTGAATTAAAACATGTCCATCTCTGTTGGTAATATACCAATACCTGCAATGTCCTTTTCCTAATATCACATTCGGGATTTCTACGGTTAGCTCTTCACAAAGACTTCCCCATTAGCTCTGGAAAGAAAAAGTAGATAATTTATCCTTAAAAATTTATTGAAATTTATAAAGTTTTGCAAAATTTTCAAAGTTATTCTAAAATTTCTTTACTAAAATTTCTTTCTTAGTGTACTAAATCCGATCAGTTCAACGTTTTTTGCATACCAACATTTTTAAGGATTTACCAATGTTATATCAAAATATTAAGACCACGTTTGGTTCGCCGTAAAGAAATAGAGTTATAATAGAATAGAATTGTAATGGAATAAGATTGTAATCAGTAATTCAATTATTTGGTTGAATGGAATGAAATAGAGCTGTAATAATATTTTTATGTTTGGTTGAATGGAATGGTGTTGTAATAACATAAGAAAAAAGGCTTAAATGATTAAATTACCCTTAGCAGAATTTTTTTAAAATAGATTATTATTGTTATTAAAATTTAATAAGATTATTATTAAATACAATTTAATAAAAATAATAAATAATTTAATTATATTTTAATATTATTATTATTAAATACAATTTAATAAAATAATATATAATTTAATAACATTTTTAATATAATTATTATTAAAATATGAATTAATAAAAATCATAATATATAATATTAAAAAATTAATATATAACCTAATTTATTAATTTTAACCTACAATGCATATATAATGTACTTAAATATCCTTGGCGAAATAAATAATTTAATAAAATAACAAAAATTGAAGTGTTGATCAGGTGATTAGTTCGTAGTGATAATTATGAACAGTTAGTTTCGATTAATTTAAAGCATTTCACTCAATCAAAGAATACCCATTTTTAGTACAGAGGAATCAGGAAATGGGTTGAAAGTATAGGGAGCATCATACACGTTGACTAGGTCTTACATTTAGAAGGAATTTCCAATTTGATAATATCAATTTTCTAACCAATTTGTAAACTGCAATGGAATTTTTTAGTACACTGACGGTATATATACTTCATTTTATAAGTAATTTTTAAAAAATAACATTTTTTTAAAAAATATTTTACTAATCAATAGTCCTGAAGCACCAAAAGGCCATAATATAAATATTTAGCTATGTTGATTTTCATGGTCACCTGCTCAAAGATTTCCTTACATTCTTTTGGTTAAATCATGGATGATCATGTCCCCATAATTTTTATTTTGTCTTGTAAAAGTCCCATTCATCCTCCTCCAAATACAATCCCTATGATTCATCTCCTTCTTAACCAAGTAGATCGTTTTTCTTTTCAGATGAATACTTGGAACTTACCTTATGAAGCATTGACTTTGTCCAATACTAATTAATGGGCATTGGTCCTGGACACAAATCACGTGTCCGGCAGCAACGTTTTGAACCAATGGATCCATAGCCTCGACGGTAGTGTTCTCTTTGGGGTCAATGATTCTTTTATTTTATCCTACTTACCAACCCCATGTAGGATTGTCTGGCGGCTCTCTCTTTAATCTTCAAGTTGCAAAGAAAATGTATGTCCAAGAAAGTTAAAATATGCTAGATTGAATTCCACTATATTTGTGCATAAGCTACATTTTTAACAATAAACTTGAATTTTGTACACTTCCAAATCTCAAAACTCCTGCTGCCAAATCATTCTTTACAATTGAGTTAAGCTTCGATTTGTTTGATCCACTTTATGTAAATTTCCTCAATATCTTTTCAATTTACCTTGTATAGAGGAGCGCATATACAATGGAACAAACATGTGAGGAGGAAGAATCGACTAGATCGATACAAGACTTTGAATGGCAGGAACAGGACGATAAATATAAACTGCAACATAGCAAAAGGATGTGAGTTAATAATTGTTGTTGGAAAATGAATGGGACCAATATATATTGATATTGAATAGATGATATCTTACCACAACCAACATTAGAGGAACAAGTTCAGTGAATGCTTTATAGTCTTTTGTTTTGGGATCCATCTCCATATCAAGGTTGGCGAGCACACGGGCTAATGCCAATACCCCAAGACCAAAACTCACAAGCAGAACTTGTCTATAACCCAGTTCAGTTCCTGGCTTGACCCAAATAAAGAAGGTATAATTGACTCTGTACTTCCGCCAGTAGAATATATTGATGGCATACATTAACATGTGTAGAACAATGAAGCCGAACAAACTGCAGAGGCAAAGAGGCTTATCAGTTAGCATAACTTGTTAAACAATGTTACTACTTGGATCAGGTCTATGCTTGAATTGTCAAGTTTATGCAGTGGTAAACCTGAAGAAGAAAGAACTAAAAGTACCTGTAAAGAGGAAACATGGTTTCCATGTATTGAGTCCTTCCTTCACTATCCATAATCAGGAAAAGGCCATAAAGAGATCCTACACGTGAGAAAATGATCTTAATAGCCTTTAAAGGTAATTGCGTGAACCCGACAAGACAAGTATGATCATATGTTTACAGCCTCGACTAGAAGTTCCAATTATTGACAGAAATCTTACCTGTTGAAAACGTTGTCCTATGCCTTTCTCGTTTGACTTTGGGTCTTAAAATCCTCATTCCCTTAGAACGATTTGCATTTGAAAAGTGCTTGATAAATGTTGCTTCAACCCTCTCCATTAGCTTTGTTACCTGGTGATGAAAGCTTCTAGATTACGCCACTCGTAAAATAAAAACTAAGGCATTAAACAGAGTAGCTGCATTGATTGGAAGGAAACCAATGATGCTGCATTAGCTGTGTCCCACTATAAATTTTGTGATGAAGAAACATTACCTCTTCAGAGCTACCGAGGTAGGAGTTATCCACCATTTTCATGTAAGATTTTGATGCACTTCTGGAAGTGATCTTATCATACTTCTTCATTATTTTGGAGAAAGCCAACGTATTCAGAAAGCTGTTAAATTTCAGGGTAGAAGGATTGGTACAATCAGTTCAGAAGAAAACAAAGACTGTTAAATTCTACAAGTATGGTTTTGACTATGGAAGTTTCTGCATAGCATAACATCTGCTTAAAGTGTAGTACTCAAGGATATACACAATAATCCAGCAGTAAAACTGTAAACAAAAGGATAATGAAGTTTCTCTTACTGTGACCATAATATTGAGTATTTTGTTTCAGTTCAAGAATGACCAATAACAAAATCAATTTAAAACCACTTTTCCATAGATGTAAGCAAAGTACAATTTGAGCATTTTACAAATGAGTAATTTCCTAATCCACTATGTACTAACCATAAAGATCATGTACAATAAACATAACCAAACAAATATCATCATTCACTGGTATCATTAAAGAGTTTTCCAGACAGAACAGGAGAAGGTGAAAAGAGGAAAGAAAATGATTTGAATCAAAGTTACAACATCAAGTTCAACACCTAACTTCAGCATTTTCCCCAAAACAGAAAATCCAAAATCAATTCGACCTAATTGACAAAAGCAATTAATCAAGATGTTCAAAGAATAAACATTATAAGAAACTCCCAATAATTCGATCTGTCTATACTTAGAAACAACAATGGCACAATGTTTCATCCTAACAACGGCTCCTAATAGTTTATTAAATTCCACAATTGAAGGCTTTGGATACTTGCCTATCATCTTATTGAACAAAAGCAGAGCTTGATAAACATTATCGAAGCGATAATCTATTTTGCCCTTTCCTCTAACAGATATGGGCATGGGTTTCTTACTTAAGGCTTCGATGTGGGTAAAAATGGTGTTAGAAGAAGAAGAAAAAGAGTGGAAATTAGAAAGATGGCTCCCAGCATTAACAAGTGAATGAAGAATAAAAGAAGGAAGCTTACCCATACCTTGAAACTGAGCAAAATGGAAAAGCAAAGAGAGCAGAGCTTGAAAATGAAAGCAAAAGAAGTGTAAATTTTGCAGAGACCCAAAATCAAAAACACAAAAATTAGGAAAAAAAAGCAAGCTTCTGTCGATGAAAATGAAAGAAAAAATTTGAGAAGTCCGAAAGAGAGTGTGAAAGAGAGAGTGAGAGTAAAATTGGAGAGACAACAACAACTGAGGATTCTGTGGGGAGGAAGGGAATAGAAATGAGTGGTTTTTTCTGTATAAGCTGTAATGAAATACACTCGTCACAATAGTATTTCATTCAACCAAATAAAGATTTAGTGGTGGGCCCATTAAATTGTGGTATAATGGAATGGTTATTACAGCCAATCAAACAGGATGTAAAATATTTACCAATATTTTTAAGCATTTAACAATGCTTCTAAAGATTTCTTTAGTGCTCCACATTATTAAAATATTTAAAGATTTTCAAAATTTCTTTCTTAGTATCCTAGATCCGATCAAAATATTTTAAAATTTACCAATATTTTTATTGATTTATCAAAATATTTTAAAATTTACCAAAATTTTTAAGTTCATACGAAAAGATATTCTGATATAACTTTGGAAAATTTGGTAAACCTTTAGATTTTTTGGTAGCCCAAAATGTTAAGTTCATTGAGCCTAGGATACTAGCGAAATCTTTACAAAAATTGGTGAACCTTGAGAAATATTATTAAATTTTTAGAAATTTTGGTAAAATCTTAGAAATTTTGATAATTCCTTAAAAATATTGTTATGTCAAAATGTTAAGTTGATCGACTTTACATTAAAGAAATATTGAGAAATACTGGTAAAAACCTTAAAAAATTTAGGTAAATATTTGAAATTTTGGTAAACAATTAGAAATATTAATATAACCTTAGAAATTTTGATAAATCCTTATAAATATTAAAATTTTGGTAAATCCTTGAAAATTTAATAAATCCTAAAAATTTTGGTAAACATTTAAGAAATATTGGTAAATCCTTACATTATTGGTAAATCCTACAAATATTCATAAATAGTTAGAATTATTGATTAACATTCTTATAAATCTTGAAATTTATACCATCCAATAATTAATTCTTCCCATTTAAATTTGTAAACAGTAGAGGTGTTAATGGGTTGGGCCGGATCGCGTTCGGTCCAAGCTCAATCAAAAATTTAGGTTCATTTGCTAGGTTCGAGCTTGGTCTGGCTCGAAAAATGGGCTTAAATTTTTGTCTAAGCTCAGCCCAAATAAAAATGCTAAAATTCGAGCCCAGTCCGGTTCGGTCCGCTCATATTAAATTTTTTTATATAATTTTTAAATATATATAATGCATTAAAAATACTAAAAACATTAAAATAAATATTTCTTAAAAAAATTGAAAATAAATTTTAAAAAATATATAATTGAATAACACTAAGATAGATGCAACTTAACAAACAAATATCTCTAAAATAATAACAAAATTAACAAAAACCTCTAAAATAATAAAAAAATTTAACAACAAAATAAGTTTTATACAATATCCAAACAATAACAACAAAATAGTACATAATAGTGAAATTGTAGAAAAATAGGAAGAAAACAATAAGAAAATAACATTAAAAAAATCATATTTTTTTGTCCTTTTGTGAATTCAAGTTGGGTCGGGCAGAGGCCAAGCCAAAAAATGCCTTACTCGAGACCTAGCCTGTTTTTTAAACAGGCCTTATTTGTTTGCCCAAACCCATTTTCCAAGTAAGGGTAAGCAAAATCCGATTCGATTCGAAAAACTCGATACAAAATTCAAATTTTGAGTTAAATAGTTCGAGTTATTTGAGTTAATCGAGTTATTCGAATCAACTCAAATAAAAAATTAAGTTTTTCAATTTAACTCCGATACAAATTATACAATTCGAGTTATTCGAAAATTCGAATAAGAAAAAGCAAAACTGCGTCGTTTTGATAAATGTTTACCCGTTCTAAAGTTAAAAGTCAAAACCATTAAGTTAAAAGATAAAATTTTATCATTTGTTTACCCATTAAGTTAAAAGGCAAAACCATTATATTGTTTATGTAGTTAAATAATCTTGTACTTCGTTTACTAGTTAAATAATCGGTCCATGTAAACGCAACATTGAGTATAAATAATAAGATCGTTAACTCAACTTGACTCGATTCGAAATTTTTTGACTCGATTCGATTAGATTCGAAAAAAATTCAAATTGAATTCGGTTGCAAAAATAGGATTCGTAAACTCGATTAACTCGAAATTTTTTGACTCGACTCGATCAAATACTCACCCCTATTTTCAAGCCTATATTTTTACCTAAACCCTCTCATTTTTCGGTCGAGCCTTCGGGCCGTGGCTCGACCCATGAATAGGTCTAGTAAACATTAACATTCTTAAAAAAATTAAGGCTTTTCTATAAACATGCAAAAATTTTGGTAAATCCTTATAAATATTGAAATTTCAATAAATCCTTGAAAATTTTGGTATAACCTTAAAATTTTGGTAAATACATTAGAAATTATGGTAAATTTTTAGTTATTTTGGTATGACCTTATAATTTTTTGGTAAACTTTTAGAAATTTTGGTATGTCAAAATATTGATTTAATTGAGTTTAAGGTACTAAGGAAATCTTTAGAAATATTGGTAAATCTTTAGAAGCATTGGAAAATTCTTAGAAATATTGGTAAATCGTTGGATGTTTTTGGTATAACCTTAAAAATTTTGGTAAATTCTTAGATATTTTTGTAAGGAATAATATTTGGTACACAGTAGTGGGTTTTTAGACTCCGCAAATAGTGGAATTCATAGCCCAAGACATGGGTAAATGATATCCTCTCATTGGTATTACATGATAGATGAAAAGTAAACGTGGTCACAAGTGTAACACCTTAAATTATTTTAGAGACTAAATTGGTAAATATTGAGAATTTGATGGCTTATTTGTGAAATCCTATAAGTTAAAGGACTTAATTGAATTGGAATAAAATCTGTGGGATTGACTAGGGAATTTTAGGACTTGATTGTGAAAGTGTGTAAAGTTTTGGACCATTTCGTAAACCCTAGTGTACCTAGGGACCTCTGAGTAAATACATTATTTTCTTGGGTATAAAACACTCTTTTTCCTCTCGGTTTGACCTTTCCACTTCTTTTTGCTCTCTTGCCTGTCGAAATTCCCAAGTTTCCTCTCTTCCTTTTGGTTCTTTTCCGATCACATGCCGTTTGAGCCCTTGCCGTTGTCCGTGTTTTACACTGCCCTTACCATCACTCTTCTCATCCCTTCGCGAACCTGATCACGCCCTTAAACCTCCCTTCACCATCGCCGTTGAGAAGAACAACCCTTGTTTTGGGGTTAAAAATAGTCTCTGATGTATAATTTGTGTTCGTAGGTTCTAATCCCGTTAGATCCGATGCTAGATCAGTGTGTGGTAGGCGATCACCTCTCCATTAGAGCTTCAACTTTTTAGAGGTGTGTTTTTTACTATATTACGTCCTATTGTATGATTACGTTTTGTGATGTGTTATCATGTATTGATTTTGATATATGATATTTGTATGATGTTATTCTGTGTTGTGAAAAAATGGTATGATTATGATCTGAGTTTTGTTTAAACATGTTGATATTGTCATGCATGTTAATCGGAATGTGGTTAATTTAATATAATATGATAATTATACTGAGAACTTTGATATATATTTATATCATCTTGAGATTAAGACTGAGCTTGTGAAAAACGTGAAATCATACAATTGTGTGCTCATGGGTTGGGTTTGTACGGTGGAAAACATGGTTATCACCCCTTCAAACGGCTGATAGTAAAACTACACTGCGATTGGTGACGATTGGTTGGGAAGGAGTTTTGGGGAACCTCTTCACTGTGTTGGTATGTTGGAGTATAGGTGCATTGCATTATGCTTGTGGTTGTATCATGCTTTCTGGTTACTTTACATGTTGTAATGTTGTTGTGATAATGTAATAGGATATATGTACTTTAGAGACACACTGAGCTTTGTAGCTCAATTCCTTACAATTTTCCTTACAGATAACTTGAGACATAGGAGACTTGGTACTCGGAGGAACATTCATCATTTCTTTTATTTTATTTACTTTCTTTAGTATTACGTATAAGTTATTTTGGGGCTTCATGTTATTTTAATACTATTATTATATAAATTTTGGGTTGTAAAGTTGAATTATATTTGAGATTTTGGTATTTGTTCAGGTATTTATTGGTTATTTAATTTTATTTATATTTATATCTATATAAATACGTATATATATGTGAATGAATGTGGATGTTAAGGTTATGAGAGGGTGGAATTACAGTAGTGACCTTTTGGATCCGGTCATATCTTTTAGGCTGGGTAAAAGGGGTTACAACAAGTCATTTGCCTTTGTGATATAATGACTTAATCACTATATGATAGTAATTGACTTTTCATGAAGGAAGATGTAATGATTACCATAAGTTAAAATAAGATCATATTGGGAGAACGAATTTTTCCCAAAAAGATTAAGGATAACCTATGAGGGTAACATACTTATGAAAAGGTCATTGGACGAGCATTGATTGAGTAGCTTTCATAATGGTATGTCAGTAAGGAGAGCTCAGTCACAATGCTATAGTGAAATGACTCCGTGACTAAATGAGTTTATAATTAATAGGTGAAAAGTTGGAAATAAGTTATTAGTCACTTGAGCCATAATTACATATGTCCAAGGTCCCCCCACTAGCTTGTTTAAACCATAAATGGATTGCATGTTGAATCAAGTGAATATAAATGGATAGAAATGATAAAGTTAGAGATATAGGTTAAACTCAAAAATGAATGTTGTAACAGCTCATTTTTAGTGGTTTCGAGACCACAAACCCAATGAGAAAATTTTTATAATTAGTGTTTAAATTAAATAAGTCAATATTAATTTTATATTGAATTTAAATTAAAGAATTTAAATTATTGAATTAAACGTTAGTATAAGTGTTTGGTTCAAAGGTCAAGTGGTTTTAGAAAACGAGGTATCGAGACCTCGTTTATGAAATTAAGAGCCATAAATATTTTTATTAAATATTTACAGAGTCTTATTATATGTAAATTGAAGTTTGGTTGGGTACTTTTGATGATTAATTGCTTAATTAAGGAAAAAGAAGCAAATTGTAAAAGGGGTAAAAGTTAAATTGCTATTGATTAAAAATAAAAGGGACCAAAGTGGTAATTACACCAAGGTCAAAAAGTCCAAGCGGTGGAGGATATGATTACCTTCCACTAACTTTTGGGATATTTAATCATTTGGTCCTAATTAGTTTAGGATTAAATTGAAATTAAGTTTGTTTAGTTAAAATTAAAAATAATTGAGGGACTAATTGTGCAATTAAACCCTCCTTAGATGATAATTATACCATATATTTATATATTGGACATTTATGGATATGATTTAGTAATTTTATAATTTAAAATAAAAGGGTAAATTGGTAAATAGTTAAAATATAAGTTAAATTAAATGAAAGTAAAGGAATAGAAAACATTTTCTTCTCTTTCTTCTTCATGGGAAAGGCCAAAACCCCATGGTTAGCGTTTGGAGCATTCGTTCAAGCTTGAGTTCTTGGATTGGGTGATTAAACCTCGCCCGTTTTTAGTAATTTTTATGTTTTTGAGTTCGTTTTAGCCTGATTTTTGCTAATCCGATGACTAATTTGTAAAACTGTTAAATGTTTTGGATTATACCATTGATTATTTTTACACATTCTTGAAATTTTATGATGAATTATTAATTTTGGTTGCTAAATAGGACAATTTGGTAAAGTAGTTTTTGATGATTTTAACTTTTAAGGACTAAAATGTTAAAGTGATATATTTGCAAGGACTTAAGGTGAAATAATTGCAAAGTGGGTTGTAGGAAGGCACTTAGATATTTGGCAAAGCTAAAATTTGAAATAAAATGGTTAATTTGCAAGTTTTGAGCTAATGGACTAAATTGAATAAAAATAAAAAGTTAAGGGTAATTTAGTAAAAATGTCAAAAGGGACTTAATTGCATGAAATAAGTTTATTTTACTTTTAAATTAGTTAATTGAATGAAATTATTATTTTAGATCAAGAATGGGTTGAAAATTGAAGTAAGAAGAAATTATGGAATAGTCCTTGTACTTTGACGATTATTTCAAATCAATCCAGTAAGTTCGTATTATTATTTTATATATTGTTATAATCCCTTTTATTCTTGATTATTATTGTAGCAAAATAAATATGCTGGATACTTTGAGGAATTTGAGACAAGAATGAAGAAAAAAGACGTTAGGCCTTGGGCCGGTGATCTATATTAACGCGATGATTGGGGTCCTGCATACGTTTCAGTTTCCTGATAGCTTGTGTGAGTAGCATCATGAGTTGATAGATTCTGATGAATACTGAATTCTGACTGTATGAACCCCTTCAATGGTTGGGATCTTGCATATATTGCAGTTCCTGATAGCTTGTGTGAGCAGCATCGTGAGTGGATAATTCTGGACCGCATTGAAGGCTGAGTTTATGCATATGTTGAGGATTCTCATCAGCTTGTGAGAGTAGCATCGGATACTAGTTAAACTTTGTCTAGGCTCGTAAGAGCTAACCTATCTGGGCTTGTAAGGGCTAACCTATCTGGGCTCGTAAGAGTTAATTTTGTCTAAACTCGTATGAGCTAAATTCCTGGAAGACTCAATGAGATCAACCTGATGCTAATGCCACGGGATAACAAAGATATTTTATTATTATTTCCGTAATCGAATATATTATCTGTAAGTTAATTGTTTTTACGAACTTACTAAGCTTTGTAAGCTTACCTGTGTATCTGTTTATTGTTTTGTAGATTCATTTGTTATTGAAGATCAGATCCTTGAGAGAAATCAAACTATACGGGAGCTCGTTTGGTAAACCTTAAATCACTTAGTTATATATGGCATGTACTAGAATGATAAACTATATATTTGCTTGAGTTTGGCTAAACCATTAGAATGAAAATAGTTTAAAAGAATGAATGAAGATGATGTTGAATGCTTAATAAAACTTATTGTTATACTATATTAATATGGTTAGACATGTGAGGAATTATGATGTTATTGATTGGATGTTACATGGTATGTACTAGGATGATGTTATTTTGTATAACTCTTGATTCCGGTTGATGGTTCATTGTTGGAACCTTGGTAGATAGTTGTCATATTTTGCATGTTACTATGGGTGAAAATAGGCTTATAATGAAATGAAATGTATTATCATATGTGTTTTGAACTTTAAGAATAATTGTCTTTGTACCTTATGTTTGAAATGAGAATTGTTGGTTGAGCATGAGAACTTGTGTGAATATTTGAATTATGCATACTTGTTTCGGTAGAACCCATGGTTGTATCGGTAGAAGTACAGGGTAAGAGAGAGGTTGTTCACTGATTTGAGTTGTATCGGTAGATGCAAGATAAGTATCGGTAGTTTTACTCATAGAAGTTTCGGTAGTCTATAAACTTGTATTGGTAGAAGTTGTAGGGTAGAACTTCTTAGCTCTCTGGAGTTTTTATTATCGGTTGAAGCATGATTTGTTTTGGTAATTGTGTCACATGTATCGGTAGAATCATCTCGAGTATCGGTAAAACTCTGCAATATTTCTGAATTATTTTTTGACTTGACAACTACTGATACTTGTCCAATTGGTACCGGTAGAAGTCTCCAAAAAATCCTAGAAATGACATTTTTGTCCTTATTAAATTGTCACTATATTTAATTAATGATTTATGTTGTGTTTAATGCATTTCTTTAATAAAGTATGATTGAATGAAATGATATTATGAAATGAACTGTGATAAATTATGAGAAAGACACCGGGACCCTAATCGGCGATGGTTTCGGGTTTTAAGTATTACAAATGTGGCTTTTCACTAAGCATGAGAATGACCTGAGAATTAATTTAAGTTTTTCAAATTATTATTGGAAGTGAAACTTATAAAAAGATGGCATTGGTAGGGCTAAAGTAAATCTCTCTCTCTTATAGAGATGGGTTACTTCCTCTCCCTCATTGCATGTTATCAATGCCCTTTCGATCTTCTTTTAAAATTTATGCAAGATGATCCATTTTGAAGGTTTAGAATCAATATTTGATGCATGTATTTAAGTTGTTAAAGTATGACTCATATTTCAATCAAATTTGGGAAATAATCTTTTAGGTAAACTTTATTTATTTGTTTCAATTAAAATCTGATTAATCTAGATTATTTTATTATTATTTGACCTAAGAATTTAGCCTATAAATAGGCTTTTTTACAACCCTAGAAAATACACCCATTAGAGATTAGAACTCATAATACTTTTGGAGAATTTTGTGTTTACATTTTAAGAGTTATTTGTTTTCGGGTTTTCGTGGTTTTGTTTTATCTCCATCTTTTGTACTATTCGTTCTTTTTCCATTATAGTAAAATTATCTTTGCCCGTGGTTTTTTATCCTCCTTGGAGGGGTTTTTCCACGTTAAACTTGTGTGTTCAATTTCTCAATTTCTTCCGCTATTTTTACTTGTTAGTTGCTTAACTGAGTCAATATTCAATAAGTGGTATTAGAGCTAGTTCGATTTTCGTAGATCAGCCCGTTTAAAGATGACAATAACATGGTTCGACATTGAGAAGTTCGATTATGTCACAAATTTCAATTTATGGTAAGTTCGGATGATGGCAATTCTAGTTCAGACCGACCTGAAAAAGTTTGCTACCGGGAAAAAGCCCGAGAATCTAGATTAGATAGAATGAGAAGAGCTTGAGGAAAAGGCCCTGTTTGCAATCTAGTTGTGCCTCACGAATAGGGTATTACAAGAGATATTGATGGAGAAGACCTCATCTACCTTGTGGAAAAGACTAGAAACTCTTTATGTGACTAAGTCTTTGGCTAACCGTTTAGTGTTGAAACAACATCTATTTACGTTTTGCATGAACGAAGGTGAGCTTCTTAGAGATCACATCCGTCAATTCAATATTCTTTTGAATGATTTAAAGAATGTTGAGGTTAAGATTGACGATAAAGATCAGATTATGCTATTATTGTGTTCTTTACTCCCTTCATACAAGTTTTTCATGGAAACCATGATTTATAGGAGAGATAATCTCTCATTCGAGGATGTGAAGGGTCATTTGTTGAGCAAAGACAAACTTGATAATATGTTTGGTTAGGATAGCAAGGTAGATAGGCAAACTTCCATTTTGGTAGCATCAAAGAAGCGAGATAAAAGGTGTCGTTATTGTAAGAAGCTAGGTCACGTCAAAGCAGATTGTTACAAACTATGAAATAAAAGAGCTACTGAGAGTAACGAGGGTGGTGTAGTTGGTGCTAATTTGGCTGACGAAAGGGGTGATGATTTCTTATTAGTGTAAATGAGCGAAAGCTCCGAGCTTGCGCCTGAGTGGATTCTAGATTCAAGATGTTCTTTCCACAAGTGTCCCAACAGAGAATGATTCTCCACATACAATTCGGTTAAAGGTGAAATTGTGCGCATGGGAAACGATTCATCCAATAAGGTAATCAGTATTGGTACTATTAAAATTAGGATGCACGATGGGCTGATTAGGACACTCTCAAATGTTAGGGATTTACTTGATTTACGAAAGAATCTCATCTCTTTGAGTATTTTAGACTCGAAAGGTTGCAGAATTAATATGGAGTCTAGCGGCATTAAGGTGTCTTGTGGGGCTCTCGTTTTGTTAAAAGGTAAAAAGATTGACAGTCCTTATATTTTGGAAGGTTCTATAGTGATCGGTGAAATTAGACGTCCCTCGTCCGTTACGTAGTTTAAGTCAACTTGTTTCGAGCAAACTTGATCATAGGAGGGAAAAAGGTATATCAGTTTCATTGAAGAGAGGTTCTCTTTTGAATGTAGGTTTTGAAAAGTTAGGGCACTGTGTTCGTGAAAATCATACCCGAGTTAGTTTTGATTTGACAATGCATAAGTTGAAGGCTAAAAGTCTTCCAGCTTCTAAGCACATATTTGACTCAGTTAATTCCTTGCATAGTTCAAGATAGGCCTGTGGCGGGCTTTGGCAAAAATGACGTTTTGAAAATACGAGTCAAGGTGAAGATTTGTTGAAGTATGACTCATATGTCAGTCAAATCTGGGAAATAAGCTTTTAGTTAAACTTTTTTTATTTATTTCAATTAAACTCTAATTAATCTAGATTATTTTATTATTATTTGACATAGGAAATTAGCCTATAAATAGGCTCTTTTACAACCTTAGAAATGCACCAATTAAATATTAGAACTCATAACACTTTTGAAGAATTTTGTGTTTACGTTTTAAGGGTTCTTTGTTTTTGGGTTTAGTTTTATCTCCATATTTTGTACTTTTCGTTTTTTTGTCATTATAGTAAAATTATCTTTGTCCGTGGTTTTTTATCCTCCTTGGAGGGTTTTTCCACGTTAAATTTGTGTGTTCAATTTTTCAATTTCTTTCGCTATTTTTACTTGTTCGTTGCTTAACCGGGTCGATCCCCAACATAACTAATCTTTTTTTTCGATTTTTTCCCTTATTTTTGGTGTGATGATAAAAAAAATTTCACTTCTAATTTCGAGACTTTCATAGATTTTCAAGAATGTTACGAGTTAGTTGGTGAATTTTAGCGAGTCAATTGCGTCCTCTTCTCAAAAAACACTTTGGTATAGGGTAAATTCACCCTTAGGGACACAGTTGGAATTAATGACATGAAACATGACTCAAAATATCTAGGGCATCCATCTATTTAGGGGTGAAATAAGAAATTGGCATTTGACTTTGTTAGTGAAAAGACTAGAAACTAAACCAAAGTGTGAAGAGGGAGACTTCTTTTGCAACCAAACCGAGAAGTGTTGCTTAAAGCAATTGGCATGGTTGTTCATTTTCATCAAGAAAGCTTCAAGTTAACAAAAACTTTGTATCAATATCTTAATGGCATGCTCAAAAAATTTTGGTGGGTAGTTTTGAAGCTAAATATAGAGGTATCTATTAGATGAATTGGCTTAAGCTTGCTCATCCTAAGAAATCTAGAGGAATGAGATTTAAATACTTCAGATAATTTAATATTTCTCTTTTGGCTAAATAAGCATGTAGAAGTCTTGCTAATCCATATGCTTTTTTGGCACGTCTCCTTAAGGGGATCTGATTTCTTCTCTTCGTGTTTGGAGTCTTTGATGTTTAGTCATCCATTTTAAGCTTAGAGAATTATTCAAAAGGGAATTGAATTTCTTAAGGAAGGCATCCAATGTAATGTTGGGATTTGTGAGGCCATAATGACTTAGCATCATGACCAATGGGTTCTTGATTTGCCATCCTTCCAAGTTGCTTCATTGCCTCCCCACGTTGATTTGGGTCATATGATGGTTAAGGATCATATTGATCCAAATTTGTGCGCTTAGAAGAGTAATACCCTCCACCGTTTTTCAATTATGAGGAGTAAAAAGCTATTGAGAAAATCCATATTGGTTCTCCCTTTGTTCAAGATGAACTTATGTGGCATTTTTTGAAAGTTGGAATCTACAATGCTTGATGATGGTATCAATGACTACCTCATAATGTGTTGGCACAATGATATCTTTAACCTTAATATTTATTCTTTTTGTCATTTTGGCTGTAATACTTTTTTATTACTTTATTCTTTAACCTTTTTAATTTAGTCAATCTGTTGCTTGTTGAAAGAAAAAGCTAAAAATTTTAAGGACATTGACTTAGGACATTGACTTGATAACCTACGTAATAATTCATGTGTACATAAAAAATTTAAGAAAAAACATAAAATATTCAAAACATTTCAAAAAAGTTCATACTTTTTTTTTATAAAAAAAACATCCATGTCAGTAATGAAATACATGTGGATTGTTATATGAGTTATAATGACAACATCGTTAAAACTTTAGGAGTTTATTTAGCTTTTTCATTCAGAAGACATTAACTTAAATAATTTTAAAGAATTGAGGGTCAAAGTGATAAAAAAAAAATTAAAACCAATGTGACAAAAGAGATAAATGTTAAGAGCTAAATTCATTTTTTTAATATAAGTGTGTCCAATATTGGCATTGACTTTTCTGAAGAAACATCTATGGTTCATAGGATAAAAAAGATTTATTTGGAGATCTTATCACAATGAGGTTGCTACCAAAGAAAACCTTGTTAAGAGATTGAGGGAAGTGGACCCTAATTGTTTGAGTTGTGAAGAGGAAATGGAGTTAGTTGAGTGTGCACTCTTTTTCTATCCCTTCGCCAAGGTAGTCTAGGGAGTTTCGAGTTTTAGCTATTGATTTTGGAGAGAGGATTTCTCAAGCTTTGAGGACTAGTGGGTAAGTATTTATGCCCACCTTCGGTTCTTTTTGTTCTAAAACCTTGCTCGCCCTTCTGTGTTGGTATTTACGGAAATTTGACAATCACTTCGTTTTTGAAGACCTTCCTCTTACTTGATAATGGTTTGGCAACAATTGCTCCGAGACTTCACTTGCTCTTTTTGAGCCATTAACTCGTATTAGGGTTTCTCAATATTTTGGATGCTTAAGGGCAAAAGATAAGAAATGTTTTAATGTCATTTTCGAGTTTGATTGCTTTAATGTGATAGTCAAGATAATATTCCTATTTTTGTTTGGGTAAAATTACAATTGATGTTGCCTGATTATGGATTTTTTTGGCTTAATGATAAATTTGATCACTAACGTTTACATATTTTGTCAAAATGACTTTAATTGTATTTTTGAGTCTCTTTTTTTTCAAATTGCTTTTTTTAACAGATTTGATAAAAGTACCGTTAAAAAAATTAAAAGGGTGATGTAAAATTTCATATGTGAAATATTTTTAAAGAGATGTAATTTATTATTTAGATAATCCAATAAAATAATTATATGTGAAAAATAGTAAAAAATCATACATAAAATTATTATTATTTTTTTTACTATGTATGATTTTTTATTATTTACACATATAATTATTTTATTGGGTTTTTTAAGTAATAAAAAATATATTATTGTTAGTAACAAAATTTGTCACTAAATTTTTTTTTGTCACTCAATTATGAAAAATTATAAAATATCGTCTACCTATTTAATTTTGTCTTTTATTTGCCATGAACTAGCTAATGTAAAAATGAAAACACTAAAAAATCTGAAATGATTGGAAGAAAAAAATAAAAATAAATAAGTTGAAGGATGTTTCCTTAATGATCGGATGGTTAATCCACACCATGAGCTTCAAACAATCTTCTTCTTGTAGCAACTGCGTTTGTTAAAGAAGCACACTCATATTTTTTCAACAAGACTGAGCACCGAGTAGTTAATGCGGAATCGAATTAAAACAAAAAAAAAAGTCATTCCAAGCGATCAAATACCTTGTTATTCTCTCTCCCACGCGACTTTTATGAGTGATATCTCTTGCAGCTGAATGTATCTTATAACTAACATTATTCTATAAAAAATTTCATTTTATGAGAATAAAAAGATACTAAAATACGAATTTAAAAAATAGTTAAAAAAGGTTAACGAATTTTCTATCTTTAACCTTTCCATTCTTTCTGGCCAGCGAAGCATTTAAAGGCATTCTCACCACAAACTTTTCCTGCATATAATTATTATAAACTCTCTCGCATTTTCCCGTCACTGACAATTTTTTTTCTCTCATTTTCAGCTTTTGCATTTCGTCTCTTTTGGGGAAGGTGGTTTGATATGGGGGCCTCCACGATTTTGCCAGATCTCGGAACCGAGATCCTGATCCCGGTTTGTGCCGTGATTGGAATTGCCTTTTCTCTCGTTCAATGGATTCTCGTTTCCCGGGTCAAGCTCTCTCCCGGTCGAGACTCTGGTGCCCCCGGTAACAACGGTGCAGCTGGTAAAAACGGCTACGCTGATTACCTCATTGAAGAAGAAGAAGGTTTCAATGACCATAATGTTGTTGTTAAATGTGCTGAAATCCAAAACGCCATCGCTGAAGGTTGTTACGCTCTTCACTTTTTATTTTTTAAAGCTTTTTTCGATCTGAGATTTTGAAAAAAAAAAAGGGAAACTTTTGGTATTTCCTTATGTTGTTTTTGTTTTTGGTTTTCACGTTTGAATTACTTAGCCGTGATGGGTCTTTGAAAAGACGGTTTTTTTTCTTGCAGCCGTGAGACATTTCGATTTTTATGTTCTGAAAGTTTAGATCTTCAGTTTCACATTATATTATGTTTTTTTATTGATATTTGGTTATTGGATTTCTTGGTTTTGTGATGTGTTTTTAACTTAGAAAATGAGTTTTGGAGCACGAGGTTTTCTGTTTCATCATGCTTTCCTTGTTAAAGTTTTAGTTTTTATTTTTTTAAAAATAAAATATTCTTATATTCGTTTTATGTATTGAAAAGCCATGAAAAACTACAGCATGTGCAAGCTATCTTTTATTTATATATGTAAAAAAATGTGTGCTTCAATGAGTGTTTTCTTCAGATCGAAGTGTATGGTGATGGGATAATTTGGAGCTTGGACCCACGTGTATTTATTAATTATATCTTACAATCAGTATATGGTTAAGCTGGTGTGTTGATTTTCTGTTTGCACATTGAGAACATAATTGAGATCTAGGCTTTTTTCTTTCCTTTTGTCTTTTTCGGTTTAAAACTTTAGGTTTTGTAGCAGAAGCCATGATGGCATTGAAAGACTTTTGGACATTTCCTTATAATTGCATGCTTACTATGTGAAAGTTTGTTCCTACTGATGTCTTCAGATTTGGATTTCAATGGAAAACTGAATGTTCAGGAACTAAATTTATTAACGAAATTCAACCCTTTTTGTTGAACTTGAACTAGATCTGGATATATTTAAAAAGAAAACTGAAAAAAATGGATCTGGAAGTTTTACTTTATATGTGGCCTGATTTAATTTCCCTGTGGTTGAACTCGTCAATTTAAAAAAAAAATTATTTGGGGCCTGAATTAAGTTTCTAGTGGCCATAACTCTTCAGTTTGTATACTCTGAAAGAGTTACTTAACAAAGGCATAGAAATGGATGATTTATTTACTTTGAAATATTTGTTTAGTTTCCTTCCTTTTTTACTGCTGTAACTTTTTTTTATCTTGCATGAATTGCTGTCATAGTAAAAGCTGATATGAACAAATGATGCACTGTTTCATGATAGATATGCTTAACACTTTGTTTCACTATTTGAAAGTTGACTGCTTTTGAATTTTTTCTATGCTTCCAAGGTTGTAACATACTGAGCTATTTTTCTTGTTTGTTTCTGATTTTTGTGAGATCTAAATGGTAAATATCACTTCTGTTAAAATGCGAATTTAACGAAACTTTTTTAATTGCTCTCAACAAAATGAAATAACTTGTCTAATAAAGAGGAACTACATTTTTCTGTCCGTTATGTCATTGTTTCTAGTGCTTTACATGAGAATGATATAAGAACATTCTGGCTTGTTCTATAGACAATGTTCGTGACAATATGCTTTTCCTACAAAGAATTCGGTTTATATCTTGTTGTTTTGTTTGTTGCCTTTTCTGCTGGTAATTTTTGGAATAACTTCCCAGTTAGCTAATATTTTGATTTATGAGTTTACAGGTGCAACCTCATTTCTTTTCACCGAGTATCAATATGTTGGCATTTTCATGGTTGCTTTTGCAATCTTGATTTTCCTCTTCCTCGGCTCCGTAGAGGGTTTCAGCATGAAGAGCCAACCTTGCACATATGACATATCTAGGATGTGCAAGCCTGCCCTTGCCACTGCCGCATTCAGCACCTTATCATTCTTGCTCGGTGCTGTCACTTCAGTTGTTTCTGGCTTTCTTGGGATGAAAATTGCTACCTATGCAAATGCTAGAACCACCCTTGAGGCAAGAAAGGGAGTTGGAAAGGCATTTATTACTGCATTTAGATCTGGTGCTGTCATGGGCTTTCTTCTTGCTGCAAATGGCCTTTTGGTGCTTTTCATTGCCATCAATGCATTCAAGCTCTACTATGGTGATGACTGGGGTGGTCTTTTTGAGGCAATCACTGGTTATGGGCTTGGAGGTTCATCCATGGCTCTTTTCGGTAGAGTTGGTGGAGGAATCTATACCAAAGCTGCTGATGTGGGTGCTGATCTTGTAGGCAAGGTGGAAAGGAACATTCCCGAGGATGACCCTAGAAACCCAGCTGTAAGTAACATGCATCTACGAATATCTGTAATGGTATTTTTTTTAATCTGATACTTAATAGTTCCTCCTTTAGGGTTGTCTCTTGAGTTACTTCCATGTTTTCAGGTGATTGCTGACAATGTTGGGGATAATGTTGGTGATATTGCTGGAATGGGATCTGATCTTTTTGGGTCCTATGCTGAATCATCTTGTGCTGCCCTAGTTGTTGCTTCCATCTCTTCTTTTGGAATGAATCATGAATTGACTCCAATGTTATATCCTCTCATCATCAGTTCTGTTGGTATCATTGTTTGTTTAATCACCACCTTATTTGCAACTGATTTCTTTGAGATCAAGGCTGTTAATGAAATTGAACCATCATTGAAGAGGCAACTTATAATCTCCACTGTTCTCATGACTATTGGAATCGGAGTTGTTAGTTGGATAGCCCTTCCACCTTCCTTTACCATTTTCAATTTTGGAGACCAGAAACTTGTGAAGAACTGGTAAGCTCTTTTTGCTTCTTTTACTGAGAAATGTTAAAAGTCATATGCTTGCATTAAATGAGAGTAACATTGACTTTCTTCTGCAGGCAACTATTCTTATGTGTTGCTGTTGGTCTTTGGGCTGGCCTAATTATTGGTTTTGTAACTGAGTACTACACTAGCAATGCATACAGGTAACTCATGTGGATGATATTGTTTTTCTCCTTTCGTTATCCTTTGTTATAATTGGTTGTAACACTCTCTTTACATTCTCCTGCAGCCCTGTACAAGATGTTGCTGATTCCTGCAGGACTGGAGCTGCAACTAATGTTATTTTTGGTCTTGCATTGGGTTACAAGTCTTGCATTATTCCTATTTTTGCTATTGCTATCAGTATTTTTGTTAGTTTTAGCTTTGCTGCTATGTATGGAATTGCTGTTGCTGCCCTTGGAATGCTGAGTACCATAGCTACTGGATTGGCTATCGATGCTTATGGTCCCATCAGTGATAATGCTGGAGGCATTGCTGAAATGGCTGGCATGAGCCATAGAATACGAGAAAGAACTGATGCTCTTGATGCTGCGGGGAACACCACTGCCGCTATTGGAAAGGTTTGATTTGTTTTCACTTAAGCACATGGCTTACCTGTTTCTAATTTTACTTGATTTATGGCATCTCTATGTTCGTTCTGCATATTCTAAAGCAGATCTTATTGTTTTGGTTGGAATTGAAGCAGCTACCTTTTATTTTATTTGTCCAATTTTTTTTTTCATACTGTTATAATTGAAATTTTAAGAGTTACTCTATATCTTTCTTGCTTTTTTTGATACATCCCACCTCCTTTAAATTTATTTGCAGCATGAGTAGTTTTTGCTCTTTGGCTAGCTTTGGTTTTTTTCTGTTGTCTGTAACTATAAGTAGTTTCCTTTCTAATGCCTGAAGTGTTGTTGCAATTTTTGCTTGATACATGTTTATGTGTTTTCTTGAAAGAATGTAATCTTTCTTGTTCCAGTGGTGGATTAATAGGTGGTATTCATTTGAAAATTCTGCATTTCTTTCCAGGGTTTCGCCATTGGTTCAGCAGCCCTGGTGTCCCTTGCCCTATTTGGTGCTTTTGTGAGCCGTGCTGCAATTTCAACAGTTGATGTATTGACCCCTAAAGTTTTCATTGGTTTGCTTGTCGGGGCAATGCTTCCTTACTGGTTCTCTGCTATGACCATGAAAAGCGTGGGAAGTGCAGCTTTGAAGATGGTGGAGGAAGTGCGCAGACAATTCAACACAATCCCAGGTCTCATGGAGGGCACTTCCAAGCCCGACTATGCTACCTGTGTCAAGATCTCTACTGACGCATCTATCAAAGAAATGATCCCTCCTGGTGCCCTTGTTATGCTCACACCCCTTATTGTTGGGATCCTTTTTGGTGTTGAAACTCTCTCTGGTGTCCTCGCTGGATCCCTTGTCTCTGGCGTCCAGGTAATGTTAGCAAGTCTTGGTATTGTCTACATGAGACCTTTCCTATAGAGGGTTCATTTTAATGTTTGTTCCTGATCTGGTATGTCTGCAGATTGCTATCTCTGCATCCAACACAGGGGGTGCTTGGGATAATGCTAAGAAGTACATCGAGGTATGTCTGATTTGACTGATATCTTGGGAGCTAATCTTATAATCGACATTTTGAAGTAATGGTTCTACATTTGTGCTCTTGCTTTTATCGTGAATTGCAGGCGGGTGCTTCAGATCATGCAAGAGCTCTTGGTCCCAAAGGATCGGATCCACATAAGGCAGCTGTTATTGGTGACACCATTGGAGACCCTCTAAAGGATACATCTGGGCCATCACTGAACATACTCATCAAGCTCATGGCTGTTGAATCACTTGTTTTTGCTCCCTTCTTTGCTACACATGGTGGACTGCTGTTCAAGATATTCTAAGAGAAAACAAACATGGGCTAAAGGCCCACTGATTCCCATCTCTGCCGGGTTCCACATTTCCAATTTTCATAAGTATATTTAGTCTAGCACCTTTTTTACTCTAGAGACCATCTACTCTCAAAGGCCAAATCAGGCAATGAAAAATTTCCCTTGTAAAGGGTTTACAAAGACATTGGTGATGATGATGATAATGGTCAATCCATAGAAAAGAGTTAAAACTGTATTGTTACTATTATTACTTTTTGTTATATGAAGAATGTTGATTTTTGCTCTCGGCTAACTCTGTTTTGTTGCTCTAATATTCTTGTCATTAATGGTTTTTGGCACTGTTTTGGGATATAGTGAGAATGCATGGATTCTTGAACATTGCAGGGAAAAGATATGTTCTTGATTAGTAATTTATTTTGAGCTAAAGCTTGGCGGAAAGTCTAGTGGACAGGTTTGCACCCTTGCGTTTGAGCTTGATTAAAATCTTTAGCATGTTACTGTTGAGAAAGGTGAAGGTCGTAATTTGTGCGATGAACCTATTCTAATCGTTGGATAAAACGATTTCGTGTTGAGTCTTCATCAACATTTCTAAACAAAAAATTTATGGGGTCTGAGTAAGGTGACTGAAGTTTGGAAGGAGGGATTGCATTAGGCATCAGCTGTAGGTTTCAGTTGAGTATTTTGGGGCTGGTTATGGCAGATTTCAGAGTAAACATGTTTATATCTTAAACATTAAATTAAAGATATTGGTGACATGAAGATTTGATGATGATATCATTTAAAAATTGCTTGAAGGGCTTCACAATTGGTAGCAAGGAGCCATCCATTGCCCTACAAATTATCCTCAGTATCAATGTGAAGTTTCTTTATTTCCTTAAAATTTTACACTGGTTTCAATTCTTAATGTTTTGGATGCCGCTTCTGAGAACATGCCAAAAGAAAATGTAGTATGGGGGAACCTCAAATCAGCGCTGCTTCCGTAGGTCTCCTTCCTTGCTGGTAGTATTGAAAGTAGAGACTGACATAATCTTTCACTTTCTTGTATAATCTGGGATTAGTTTCATTGATGAGCTCGTCCAATGGTTGAATCTCTTGATCTGGATGTGGAATGCAGAAAACAGCTAGAGTAATTCTCTCCCTCTCTGAGTTTGTCACCACTCGGTGTACCGGGCTCTTGAATATCCCATTGCTCATTATCTGTGTGCAGTTCATGGAACCACCAATGTAAGTCACATGTTAATTATGACGTCTATTCTAGAATTTACAGCATCAAACATCTTTTAACAGAAACTTGTAGTTGGTAGATTAGCTTAGTAGATAAATTAATCGGACTGATGTAGCTAAGTTCATTTATTTTTTCCCCATGTTCTTTCACTTGTTTCAAGGATTTTACATCATGTTATATCTGACTATAGGATATTGAAGAGTTGGAGTAACATAACTAACCAACCAGTCTACTAATTTCTGACATGAGTATACTCTGTTTTTTCTAAGCTTTTCCTTTAATTTGCTGGACTCCCTTCGTACCTTAACCCAAATATATGTCAAGACATACATGTCGGATACGAATAATATAGGGTATTAAAGAGTTACCAATAATAGAGTGCTTATCATTAGATAATTGGGACCATTACCTCTGCTTGATCTCCAACATTGATAAAAAGAGCTTGAGGTATGATTGGAACATTAAACCATTGATCATCTTTCAGGACTTGAAGACCTTCCACTTCTTTGTCTTGCAACAGCATGGTGATTACTGATCCATCTGCATGAGGTTTAACCCCAAGAACTTGATCTGGTCTTGGACATATAGGATAGAAGTTAAATCTTGCTTGCATTGTTGCTTGGTCTCCATATTGTTGCAAAAACTGGTTCTCCTCCAAGTTTAGTGACCTTGCCATTGCCTTTAAGAGGACTTCCAGGACCACATCTAGTTTTGTTGAATATTCATTTAAAATTCCCCTGTGACAGAGATATGACAAATATATTTAACTTGTTTGATTGCTAACATTCACTCTTAATGTTTTTTTTCTCTTGTTGTATTGGTAGAACTTAGTGCATAACTTTGGAAAGCTTTAGGTCTCTAGGGCGCAAGGGAGAAGAAGGAGAATACCTGAAAGATTCAGGATTTTCAGGCCAAAATTTGAGTGTTTGCTTATCTTCTGGGCGCAGTATAAGATACAATCTATCAGTCCAATCGAGTATTTGATGCTCAGATAAGATCATGTCGTTCCCGTACCCTTCTATGCCGCCGATTTCTCTGGAGTATTTCTTCTTTTCTTCTGACGGAAGAGCAAAGAATTGGCGAGCAACTTCTCGCAGTTTGTCCAGAAATGCACTTGTAATTCCATGATTTATTGCCTGAAACTCGCAAAATAATTCTCAGGTTTGAAGTTAACTAGTTTTATCTAGTCATCTTTCATGAAAATTTTTAATGAAGTTAAAATACAGTAAATCGACTATGTTATGAAAATCAAGGAATTTGATAGTTAAAACTTTTTGTCCACAGAAATTTGCCAAAAAACAGACTTGAAAGCAACCGAAGGAGCTGAGAACTGATCTAAGTTTGTCAAGTTCATCTCCACTGGTAGATGATGAAGAAGCAAGGAGTTGAACATCTATAGTAGGAACATCCAACACTGGGAAAGAGGCATCAAGGGCTCCAACTCCTTCACGGATGTATCTTTCTGGGACTTGTCTACTGTTGATAGCCGCCAGTTCCTGCACGGTTATGGCTTGTGGTTGAAGCTCGATAGGTTGAGCCATACAGTAAAACTGGGACCCCAGGAAGATGCTGGTTCTAGCCTGTTCTTGGTTGCAGTTATATTATATCCATCTCACAATTTCAAGTTATTTTCTTTGGTTGAACAGTTTGTGGTTGACATCATTCATGACGATCTGTACACTCCAATTATAATATTCAGAAAAAGGGATTTTGGTCATGTTTATTTGTAGAAATCCCCACCAATTTGATTTACTGTTCAACTAAGCTTGGTCTTTCCAAGGATTTGAAGTATGTGGTCTAACGTCAACGGAGCAAACCATGAAAAAGAGCGGTTCCATTTGACCTTTTTCAAGATTTTTATAATATTTTAAATATCTTAAGCAGTGACCATCCATGAAGACGATGCCTTTCTACGCAAAAGCATTTTTTGTTGTACAAAAATCTGCTAATCTACAAATAGATTGTTGATTTTTTGTTCTCTTTAAAAATTAAATAGCACTTTGAGAACAATATAAAAATTCATTGGATAATTGCATCACTCATGTTGAAGAAGCAATCATATAAAATGGTTTTTATAATGAGGGATGGTGAAGAAAGGAGCAATAGAGATGGGAGAGTAAGGGTAGGTTTGGATGGGTGATGGGTGTGATGCGGTACGTTTAATTTACTTTTTGTTTTACACTATAATATTGTTATAGTATTTAATTTTATTGTTACAGTTATTTCACTAATTGTAAGTAAACGCATTGCCAATCTAAATTCACTCTAAGCTGGGACAAAGTTAAAATATTTGTTTTCAGGCGAACCTAAATGGTATATTTTTATGATAGTAAAAATACAATTTCATCATTTTAATAAGGGTTAAATATAAAATTAGTACCTAAACTTGTCCACTTGTCTCAGATTGGTACCTAAGGTTTTTTTTGTCCTAGATTGATACCCGAACTTTTTTTCGTCCACTGGTTTGGTACTTGACCCTAATGCCATTTAATTTTTTTATGATGTGGCAGCATTGACCAATCGCGTGCCGCCACGTGTCGCAATATGGTAACTCCATTTCACCCGTTTTTTTCAACTATGGCTCGATCTCATTTGGTTTCTTTTTCTTTTTTAATTTGTTTTTCCTTTAAATAACAAGAACATTATTTATTCCATCATTTTTCACCATCTTCTTCAACATTTCTTTTCCTTTTGTTTTCCCTTTGCATCTGGTTTCAAAGATTTTTTTTCTTTCATTTTTTGCCATTGTCTCTTGCATCTCTTTCATTTTTTTTTTCCTTTCGTTTTCCTTCTTTTCCCGTGTTTTATTTCCTCTTCTTCTTTGTTTTTCATCTCCTTCATGTCTCCACCATGTCTTCTTATACGAACAGGAAATCAAGTGTGCAAAGAAGTGTTCAGTACTGCCATTGCGAGTTAAGGGCTCCTGTTTGCAACGCCAATACTCCAAAGAACAAAGGTAGAAAAGTCTTTGGGTGTTCGAAGTTCAAAGAGGTAAATTAGGGTTTTGTGTTTTTATCTGTCATTGCAATTTGTAGAGAAGTCTTATGTTTAGGGTTTTTAATACTCTATATGTTTTTTTGTATGTGTAAAATGAAGACCGGAGGATGTGAATTTTTTTGGTGAGTTGAAGGTGATAGTGAGAGGATAGACTCAACTGTAAAAGAAGAAGTATGCACAATCAATGAAATAATGGTAGAAAATAAGATGTTATTGACATAGAAAAAGAGATTAAGACTTGAGAACGATGAGCTCAATATTGACGAAATGCGAAGAATGCGATCAAGGGTAACTCATTTGGAAGAGAAGATAAAATTGTACAAAGGATAAACTGTCTAGGAACAACAAATTAATAGTTGCTTATAAGTTTTTGTTAATTGTATCATGAATAATGCTTTTTGGTTATCTTGCTTCTGGATGGTGAAATGTTGTTAATGTATTTTTGTTAGTTGTTAAGAATGAATGAATTGAATGAAATGGAAAATATTTTTTTGTCGTCCATAAATTGACAAAATACAACCATTAATAAAGTGTCCATCAAAATAAAACCATTAATTAAGCTATCCATTATCGGAATACATCAAACAAAATCATCCAACTAAATAAAATCATCCTTCGTTTGTTAACAAATTAAGACCATTAAATTAAACATCGATTAACATCAACAATCTTCATGGCTTACGATTGTGCTTGGGTGGGTGTTTAGACTTAGCCTTTTTCATGTTCCTACTTTCCTGAGTTCCACCAACAGTTTCCTTGTCCTTCCTTTTATTGGTGCACTTGGTTGGGGCAGTCACCATGGTTTCCCCTCTCATACCAAACTACAATGCATAAAATACGTAATTAAAAAATATGTCATCAAAATACAATAAATAGTTTAGAGGTTGACTACTTACTTTCAAAATTTGCATCCCTATCCTCTCATCGGTGTATAACCTAATCCCTTCCACAATTTGTTTTCCCCTACTACGAAGTCTTGTAAGTATTTGTTGTGTTGAAGAGGGTGGCATGGTGGGAGGAGTTGGTTGTGTTAAAGGAGCTGGTAGTGATGATGCAGATGCTTCAGATGCAACAACTTGAGAAAGAGCTGGTGGAGCAAAAGGAGATGGTGGAGAAGGAGTTGTTGCGGTTGGTGGAACAGGAAGTGTTGGGGCTGGTAGAGCAGGAGTCGGTGAAGGTTTACTTAGCAAATTAAACATGTTAGTAGTTCTCAAATTAAACGTGTTTTGCCTTAAAATTCTTAGGACAGAGTTACACTTATAGTAGATGAATTCTGACATCTTCTTGACTTGTGTCCAACCATGGAACACTTGCGACACTTAATCTTCTTCCCTCTTCTCAGACTCTGCTTTTTTATCTCGTTGGAATTTTCCTTGGAATGGGAGGGTCAATTGGTCTTATATTGGTTTTCAACTAGAATTTCTCACTTGGGATAGTAGGCAATATAAAGCCATACACTTTTTCATAAACATATTTTTTAAACCCCCTTATAAACAAAATAAAAAATATCAGTTTTTTTTCCATAAAATTGCTGCAACAGCATGTGAACTTGGGATGCTAGTGAGATCGCATCTCCTACAACTACACTACCATTGAAATAAGTCAACAACTACAACATCACCAAAGTTTGCGAATTCAAACCCTTCCGCTCCATTCCATTTAACATGATAGTATGAACTCATTTGGAAACTCTTGTGTAACTTATCACATATTTTAGGGTAGAATTGATCATTCTAGTTTTTAGTTTTGGCCAAATTGTTTACAATCTTACCCATAACATACTATCTAATTTCTTCTAACATTGAAATTATAGACATTGACCTAGCTCCTAAAATTGCTGCATTAAATGACTCAACACAATTATTGTCAACTGTATCACATATGGACCTACCAGAAAAAAAGGACTTTGACCATTGTTCAGGGTCAGTCCTAACTAAACTTACCTTGGTACTATGTTTGATACATTAATCTTTTCGACGTGTTCTTCAAATGCATCAATTATGTATGATTTACAAGCTCCCAAAAATGCTTGTTGTAGGTCTCCTCCTATATTTTCTTTCCTTAAGTTGGCATATAGATGTCTTGCACAGGCTCTGTGCTCAACCTTTGGCAACAACTCATAAATCTCTTCCATCATTCCTTAAATGTGAACAAAAATAATAATATTAGATGGCTGTTTTAGGGTTTATGAGGAATAGATTTGAAATTATTTAAGAAAACATACCTTCTGTTTGTCAATCATAAAAGTGAATCAAGAACCATCACCAATTACTAAATCTGAAATAAGATTATTAAGAAACCATCCTCATGTTTCTCTACTTCCATTCTCCATAACTGCCCATGAGATAAAGTATATTTGATCATTACCATCTCTCCCCACAGCACACAGAAGTTCTCCCTTGAATCTCCCCTTCAAAAAGCATCCATCCAGACAAATAAAAGGTCTACAACACTCTAGAAACCCTTTTCTCAAAGCACTAAACCCTATATAAAATCTCCTAAACTAGAGAACTTCAGTAGAGGTTGGTCTTTCTACCATCACCTCTATATTATCATTCGGATCGATCTTTCAAAGTGCATTTGCATAGTCCCATAGTCTGTTAAACTCATAGCAAACCCTTTCGTTTATTTCCTCTAAAGCTCATTTCTTGGCTCTGCTGCATGTACCCCTGCTCAGCTCAACTTTCAACTCTTCCTTGGCTAGTTTCTACATCTCAGTTAACTTCTAATCTTACTTAAGAAATGCTCCTCAACATAACTTGTAAGATGTCTTTTTGTTCTTAAAAGTAATAGAACACTCATGGGTTTCTATAAAGGTTTTTATCTTGTAAAACCCATCACTATTATTTACAGTAGCATATATTCTAAATAGACATCCATTTACCATACATTTCGCCCTAGCCCTACCCTTCTCATTCCTAAAATACACAATATCAAACCTTTTCTTTATTGCATACTTTGCTAATGCAATCTTAAATTCCTCTGGTCCCCTAAACATCATACCAAGCTCCAAATGTGATATTGAGTTATTAGGATTGAAACAAACATGTCTGCTACTCTTACAAACTACCTCACTATCTGAATTACTTCCATAGGACCCCAAATTCGATGAATCAATGTATTCAGTTCCTCCATCTGAAGGAACCTCACTATTTTTCTCTCCCTTTTCACTACTTTCACCTACCTTTACTAATTCTCTCTATTTTTTTTATTTATGTTTTCTATACCAAGCCTTTATATTTCTCACCTCTTCATCCTCAGATTCTGCCCCTAAAGTCTCACTACCTGAGGAGCTGTCTATATCATTGGCCCCATTGCTTTCACTACTTTCCCTACTCTCAACACATGTCTCACTACTCCCACTGAAGTCTAGTCCCACATTAGATTCCCCACCTAACTTTGTAAATGTTTCCCCAACCCTATTATTACCTTTTTCATTACAATTTAATTATTTATTACAATTTTGTTCCCCAACACCAGTATTTACATCCTTTTCCCTACTGCCAGACAACAACATGGTATCATCAACAACATCAGGTGTGTCTACCTTGTGTTCAACATATACATGTATTGACCCTCTTTGTCTAATATGGTTAATCATTGCTATGAATGATGAATTATCATAGAAAACACACAGTCCCTTACTAAAATTTACCCCACCTTCTAAATATACAAAGTTTCTCACCGCACCATACCCAGCTTCCACTACCATCTCACACAATGTGTAATAACACAAAAAATCAAGGTCAAAATCCCATTGCAACACTTCCCCTCCAACTTAGGATGCATATGGGTTTCAGATGCATATGCACAACACATTTATCCCAAGACATTATAGCAAATTGCATATGCATAATATACATACATAAGCATTAATAAACAGTCATACAAACATAACAGTAAACAACACATAACAAACATACAACTATACATATATAACATACATAATAGTACATAACATAACATACATACAAATATACAAATATAACACTAAACATAACATACATAATATACGTAACATACATAACATAACAGTACGTTACAAATATACAAACATAACAGTAAACAACACATAACAAACATACAATTATACCTACATAATATACATAACAGTACATAACATACATACAAATATACAAACATAACAGTAAACATAACATACATAATATACGTAACAGTATGGACCATAACATACATACATAACATAACAGTACATAACATACAAAACAATAAACATAACATACATACATACATAATAGTACATGACAAACATAATATACATAACAATTTAAAAACTTAACATACATACACAAACATTAAAGAAACACACATAGCAGACATACCTTTCACCCTCAATGTCTTAAAGGCTCGAAGAAAATCCCTGTAACTCACGAATGCCAACAAAAAAAAAAAGTTAGATATAATACGAATTAAAAAAAAAGTTAGTTATATACGAAATAAAAATTGGAAGTCAAATATAATACGTAAAAAAATAATCAGTTTGTGAGAATGAGTTCAAACAAAAAGGTTATATTTTACAAAAAAACATAAAAACAAAAACCCCATCGATGGTTTGTATGCTAAAAAATGACAATCTTAATTCGATGATGAAAAATAACCCAGAAAAATAAAGATGATGAAAAATAATCCAAAAAAATAGAGTAAAATACCTGTAATCGATGGTCGAAATATGACAATCTTGATTCGAATACTACAACAAATAGTAGGGTAATCGAAACAAATGACTACTCGATCATGAAAAAGGGTTTTTTCAGACAAATGGGTGAGTAATCGAAAGGGTTTCTAAGGTTGGGAAAACTTTGAAATAGTTTTAGGGTTTTCTTTCAAACAATTTGAATCAAAAGGTTTTTGAGAGGAAGAACAAATGTTAAATATTATTGTTAATCTGGCTATTGATCTTCAAGAAAAGAAACCTAATAGTTTCTTTCAGATATTCTTCCCCAAACGACTCAAAGCCCGATGAAAGCTTTTAATTCTTTCTTATTTTTTCAATTTTTATTTAATGTTGCCTTAAATTAGTTTTTTTTTTCAAATGGGTTGAGTCATAGTTGAAAAAAGTGCGTGAAAAGGGGTTACCATATTGCGACACATAGTGACGCGCGATTGGTCAGCGCTACCACGTCATTAAAAATTAAACGACATTAGGGATAGGTGCCAAACTAGTGGATGAAAAAAAGTTCGGATACCAATCTGAGACAAAAAAAACCTTAGGTACTAATCTGGGAGAAGTGGACAAGTTCAAGTGCTAATTTTATATTTAACCCTTTTACTAATCTATATCTTTATAATTTTTAAAAGATTAAATCAAAATGGTATCATTTTTAGGAGGTCAAAGTGCAATTTTACTATTAATAATTTAAAATTTTATAAATTATAAAGAGACCTAAATAAAAAAAAAATTCATTTTAGGGGGCTCAACACTCCTACCAACCCCCATCACTTTGCCATTGAGAGTAAGAGATGAGTGGTGATGAGGATTTGTAGTTCTTAAATTGCAAATAAACAAAAAAATGTTTTGGACTAAATATAGAGAGGTCTTTAATTTTAGTAAAAAAATTCACTCACCAATTCGTTTGTGGATTAACGAATTTTTTAACAGTAGTAATAAATTCGAACAATTATCTTAATTAAAGTGAATAAATTGACAAAAAAATAGAGTGATCAAAATAAGAATGATGCTGTTTTAAAGTGACTTGCGGTGTAATTTTCCCTTTATAAACTTTAACCTTTATTTTACTAAATTAAAATTATATCTTTATTTTGTTTATTATAATTAAGCTTCTTGAATAAAAATAATTTTCAAGGCTATTAAGTTTCATTGCTTAACAATCGTCAAGAAGGAATGGAAGCAAATATGAAGCCAAGAATAGTCTTGATTTTATTACCTAAAAAGGTTGATTTCCAAAAATAATTACAGAAAACGACCATTTTGGATGATATTTACTGGAATGGTTCGGTTTTACAAAAATGCGTTAAGCTAGCATTGTTTTCAGGGAAATTCAAAAAATCACGTCCAACTTAACACTTTTTCCTCTCTGACCTGTAAAATGCATCCACGTTAGTGCACTTTAGTAAAGTGCTTCAACTTAGGCGTGTTTTTGCCCGTGTTTTATTAGAGAGTTAATTGCTAATTAGGGTTTATGTTTTGGAAATTTTAAATTAGGGTTAAGGTTTAAGGTAATTTATAGGTGTTTAGGGTTAGGATTTAGTTTTTAAGTGTTTATTATTGTTTTGAAAAAAAATAATTTTGACGAGATAGGTTCTGAAGAAATAATTTTGATGAGTTGAGTATTTTTTTTTGTAGAGGAAAAACGCTCTAAGTAGGATGCACAATCAGCAAAAATACCGAAAATGCTTCTAACTAGACTTTTTTTAGTACTGATGCTTCTGAAAAATATCCCGAGATATCTGAATGTGAAAAATGCCCCGAATAGTGAGGGTCGAGATTTGTAGAGTAAAAATGCTCCAAGTAGGATGCACTACTAGCAAAAGTACTAAAAACACTTCTAGCTGCACACCCTTTTCTGTGCTGGTATTGACAGTGCGTCCTGCTTGAAGCATTTTCCCTACAAATTTCAACCCCTACTTTTTGGGGAATTTTACAGAAATGAGTGGGATAGGCTATAAATGACCATATTTCTGCCTCTAGTCACATAAGTTACAGCAATAGAAATTGAAGAAATTCAGAAGAATAGAAATTGAAGAAGTTGAGAAGGTATAAGTTGATTTTTCGTGTTAATAATTTATACGAATCATTATATTTTTGCATAATGTTTTTGTTTTGAATTTCTCTCAATAGATAATTTGGTTGAAAATGAATGGACTTATTAGTGCTATTATTTATTACGACGGTGAGGTTATGACACCGAGAACGACGTAATTTTTTATCGGAGAGCACAATGCTAATGGTTTTTAACCAGAATATAGATTTGACAGAACTTCGTAAAAGAATTAGGTGCAAAATCTTCATATCTACACCAATGAGAGTTTCGTTTATTAAGTATTTATTTTGTGCTTCGGCGAATCCCGTGATATATGACTTATTTGATATCAAAGGTGCTCGTGGTTTAGAGGCGATTGTGCAAGCACACCTTGACAGTGGATTATCGTTTCTTTAGTTATATGTGGTATTTTTTAAGGCGAGATGAAGGACTTGTGATTTTAACATCTCTTTCGGAATCATCTATAGGAAGACACTCATCCTTCTCAGCCTTAGATTTTTAATTGTGGGAGGTAGAACACCGAACCATTAGGTTTTGGTGGTAGAACGAAATACACAACCTCTACACGACACTCAGTTAGTGGATGGGACATACACCTTAGGGGTCGATGTTCAATGCTAGAAATACTCACTAGGGAATGGCATCAACTTCTAGTGGTTGGAAATCGACATCTGATTTTGGACGTTCCGAAATGTACATGAGAAGGGATGATGCACTCCCTACGACGTTTACCAACGAGGGGACCTCCAACATGACAGATGTTGGTGGGTCTGAGGATGAAGATGACAATGAATCCGATGTGGATCCACCCTAGGAGCTCTGTGCTGACGGTTCAGAAGTTGCATTATTTTTTAAACTGGAGCCTATTCGAACCGAACCTGAAGACGATGAAGAGGGTGAAGATGATGAAGAAGAAGATCCACAATTCACAACGTACTCGCCTCTAACCCACATGCATAATGTTGATTTATCGATAGAGGATGCGTTAGAGTTTCTAGATCTACCACACAAGAGGCCTGGACATGAAAGTCTGTTGTTAGATTCGGGTGATTTGGAAGTTGGTAAGGAGTTTTCCAATAAGGATGGTTTTCTCGATGCAAGTGATACATTATCAAGAATGGGTTTATCTTCCACGTGGTTAAATCCAAATATGAGAAGTTTGAGGCCAAGTGTGGAGTGTGAGACAGTACCTGTGCTTGGAAAATTTTGGCTTCTGTTAATAAAAGGACAAACTTATGGGAGATAAAAAAGTGCACTGATCCATATACATGTGTTGCTTTCAGTACAGTATCATAGGGTTATTAGGGTTTTGAATATTAGGGTCTAGGGTTACTTTCAGTTAATTTACGTGCTCGTGAGGTTGTAGGTGTTTCACGAGATCATCCATAGTTGGATTCAAATATGATTGCGAGCCTAATACTACCGATGGTGAAAGTGGATCTGAGGATTATTGTGTCAATTTTAATTGCCAATATTCATAACCAATTGAACTACACACCTTCATACCACAAGGCGTGGATAGCTAAGTAGAAGGCCTTGGGGAAGATGCACAGTAGGTGGGATAAGTCATACAATGAGGTATGGTAATGGTGTTAGTGTTGAACAGGTACATACCAAGTTACATAACAAACTCTGAAACGGGTCTTGCATACTACAACGATCGCTTGCTCCGTGGGTGTCGAGTGTTCAAGCAATGTTGGGATGCATTTCAGTACTACAAGTTATTGGTACAAATAGACGATACCTTTATGTATGGTAGATATACCTATCGGTTGTTGTTGGTTGTGGTACAAGATGGTAATCGAAGGATCTTTCCAATTGCGTTTGCAATAACACTGACAGAGGCGACTGACGATTGAGATTTCTTTCTTTCTAGGTTGTGGAGGCATGTCTGCCCCCAACCTGATATATGCATCATATTGGATTGGGCTCTTGAGATGCAGATCATCGAGCTCCTAATATGCCACGAGAATAAATTATTTGAATCTAAACTACCGTAACATTCTATTCGCCTCGCGCATCTCAATGGTAGCGTACACTACCATTGGGACCTTAACGTGTCAGACATTCAGATTTACCAAGAATTCTTTTAGAATTACTGTTCGAATTGTCGAATCATTATATGGTGTCCATTTAAATTATATGAACGTGATAAAAACATTAGTTATATACATAATACTAAATACTATTCAAGCTCGGTTGGTAATCTCACGTGAATTGGCTCATGGTTCCACGTATTTAAATAAATTATTAGCATCATGGTAATAATATAAAATTTACCTTGTTACGAATGAAATGTATACGACTGGTCCACTTGAAGACATAGAAATGGAATGCGAAACCAAGCTCATGATTGCAGCAGTAAGAGGTAACCATCGATTTTGATTTTATTTGGTTACGTTGCTTGATACATCTCCTGGTACAATGTCGCCAACATTGCAAAACCCCCAACTTAGTTTGCCAACTTGTCATACCCCAAAATTAGGCTTAAAAGTTTATAGGGTATTTTAGGAATTTTAGCCTATATGTGCTTGAAATTTCATAAGGTTGGTAATCGATAATTTTTTTTACAATGGCTATTAGGAAATTAAGTCAATTTCTGAAAATGAGTTTTAAATACCTTTAATTTTGAAAATAGGACTAATTTGTAAAAGAGTCAAAAATTAAGAGTTTTTATAAAACAGTTTGACCAAACTTTAAATTTCAACCTAAAACCTCCCTTTTTCCCAATTTTTTCCATGTCAAATTCTCCTCTCCCATATATGTGTCATCCCTTCATCCTCCCATACTCTCCTTATAAGACCCTAAACCTGTAACCGTCACCAGTTAAGGTGTCGAACAATTCACGATAAGTAATAACCTCTAATAACTTGATCAATTATATATAGATAAAATATACTCAATCACAATAGAATCATGGAAAAAATCATCTATATCAACTTAATTAAAACATACATGATCATAAATAAGTATTACGAACATTTAGGGATTAAATTGAATTGCATTAGAAATTTTAAAAGAGAAATTGAAATTTTCATGAAACAGGGGTCACATGGCCATGTGTCTCAAACACACGCCTATGTGCCAACTATCACATGCCTGTTCCCCTAACCGTGTATCAGACCGTGTGTGTACTCCAAAAGTGGCCACACGGTCGTGTCACAGACCATGTGACAGGCCGTTTGTCTATACTGTTTTGCAACAGGCACCCGTATAATAGACCGTGTGCTAGACCGTGTCTCTATACGAACTTTAGCCACATGATTGTGTCCCAACTCGTGTGTCTACCTATGTAACTTACACTGCACCTTCAAATGTCACACGGCCATGTGACAGCCCGTGTCACAGGCCATGTGCAGCCTAATTTGCTTCTAAAACAAGGTATTGACTCATCATTTCTTACCCAACAAGGTACACTAAAAATAGATCCAATTTCTATGTTCTAAAACACATATCAAGCATAAAATAAAAGCAAAACATTATCAACCTATGCCTAACCAATATGCCATTTAAAGGAACCTCAATCAAATTCTGCAAAATCAAAGAGGTCATTTGAATTTAGTTACTTCCTAACATTTAACATTGTACCCAAGCCTCAACCAAATGACCAAATGCAAACATATATTACTTCAATACAAGACTCATTTCAATAGAAATCTACCATGTTAAAGCATTTATTTATAGATTCAAACTAACCATACTTATGCATACATATAGCAAATATTTACACATCATTCACAAAGTTATACTTCACATCTTATATACATAACATTCATTAAAACTAAACATGAGCAAAAGCTACCTAAACAACATAGACTCCCTAGGTACATGTCAAAATGCAAAAGAGGACTTCACTAACATTGAGTACAGGATTTCTTGTAGGATGCTGAGTCCAAGTCTACTAATTATCTAACCTGAAATCATAGAAAAATAATTCACATTAGATAGATTTCATTTATTTAGATGACCATAAATACATCCCAAGCAATTGAATTTACTTCATAACTTTAATAACATAAATCATACTACACAACATATCTTCAAGTGATTTACTATATACATAAGTATATATGTACTTTTTACCCAACTATATCTATCACCCATCCTTCTTCTATGGATCATTCCAATCTTACCATTTGGTTCAATTGTAATATGGCACCCAGTGCCTAGCGGATAAATCGCGAAAGAGATTGCGCCCAGCGCTAGTCAGATAAACCGATGATGTTAATTGTGAGTCCAGCTCTAGTTGGACCAACGATGTTTGCGCCTAGCGCTAGTCGGATAAACCAACGAATATGTGCCCAACACTAGTCAGATAAACTGACGATATTAATTGTGAGCCCAGCTCTAGTTGGATAAACTAACGATTATGTGCCTAGTCGGATAACCAACGAATTATAAATATTCATTTCCACCATTTCCTCATTTCACAATCATCTGCATCATTTAAAGGAAATATATTCACAAGGTTGTATATTTAGTATTTAAATGCATTATATAAAATAGTTAATAATTAACTTAAAGAAAAGTTAAGTTCGAACCTACGAACTTACCAAAAATTTACGTTAACTCCTAATGATTGAGTTGATTATTCTCCCACTTTCTCTTTCCCCTAATTAGCGATCATCCTACTTGTTTCTTGATCTAAATAAGATCATTCAATTCAATTAACTACTTCACAAGTATAATAATTCAACTTAAATAGTTTATCTCAATTCATGTCTATACATTTACTCTTCACAATAGACATTTTCACAACTTAGTCGTTCCCCTTCACAATAACTGATTTAATCACATCTTATCAAAATTTCTAATTAATCGAATATACATATATTTCTCATACTGTACCTAAATCCTTAAAAATTATAAATTAACACCATACTATTGAAATATATATATACATTCAACTTCTTGACCTTTAACACTAGCAAAAATTACTATTTAGGTAATAACTTCTCATACCATACTATTTTATATTTCAACCACACTTCCAATAGAGTATACAAACTCCAAACAGTCCCTAAACTCATATTTTCTTATCTAAACAGTCCTTAAATTTCATTTTTATCATTTGCACTCAACATTTATCTTTGATGTAAGAAATTCTAAATTCTCAAAATTCATACATATATATCTTCATTCAAACTCATTCTCTCCAGCCGAATCATGTTTAATCCCTAACAACTTTTATTTAACAAAATTCCATTACAATCTATAAAGTTCATAATATTAACCATTACATCTTCACATAAATATCAATAAAATCCCTACTCATAATTTAGTCTCATTTCCATAACCAAGCTAAAATTATTTATCAAATAATCTCATAAACATACTCAAACTCAATCATGGCAAGTCCCTAACCCTTTAAGATTTTTGCAAACTAACCCTCGAGTTAGTTAGATTATGCTAAAACCATATCAAAAACATAAAATTTACTCAAAACTAAACAAGATTTCACTTACATACAAAGCAATTTGTGAAGACCCAATATCAAGCTTCTATATATCTTTTTCTTTTGTAATTTTTGGTAGAGAGAAAAAAATATAGAAAATAATAATTATGTTTTAGCCTTATTTTGTTTAAATCATTTAATAGACTAATTACCTTTCTATCCTTATACTAAATGGTTTATTGCTTATTAAGACATGTCTAAACTTGTCCACTAATAATTTATTTGGCTTATTTTTTTAATAAGTCCTCTATATCTCATTTTTTCGTAACTTTTTGATACTATTGGTTAATATAACCAACCTTTGTATTTTCTACAAATTAATCCCATTTTAGTTAATTATTTACCTAATGTTATAATTCCTACTCAAATTTCAATTTGACCCTTATTACTCTTTATAACATTTAACAAAAATAAAATTTAACGATTTGTTTGACATCATTATCATCCTGAAAGCATCATTTTCGGTTTCACTAAATATGAGTTGTTACACTCCTAATTGATTTTTACTTTCAATTCTTAATTCTCTTTGATTTCTAACATCCCTTGAACTATAAGTCTCAATTAAAACAAAGAAAAACACTCAAAAATCTCTCTAGTTTCATCTTCTTCTTCAACGTGGGTTTTTTCGTATTCGCACCAAAGTTCATTTTTCTTCCATCGAAGGTAACCATTCGACTTTCTATTAGTTTTAAATGATATCTAGTCTCTTAAACTGAATTTTTAGCCGTTGAAACTGATAATACTTAAATATGACATACTTTTGGATATTAATTATATATATTTTGTGAGTATGATCCTATTAATTTGGACTATTTGTGATTCTTTTATTTTGTAGGGATTAAATTGAAGACAATGGACAAATTGGGGAAAAAAGCATGATTTTGGAAGAGAAAGAGAAGTAGTGAAAAGGTGGAAGACTTGAAGAGAGTTTTTATAGGACAAAAAGACTTGATTTTTTTTTATTTAAAACTTATTTTTATTAGGATTAATCTTTAGGATATTATTTATATTTAATTTGTATTTATCATTTTAGATTTGTCTTTTAGAGTTTAAAGTGGATCCAATTAGAGAATTAATGTTTAGATTTAATTCTAATTATCTTTTAGAATTTAGATTTGATTCAACTAGGAATTTATATGTACCATAAATAGGAGATGAAGTGATTGAATTATTGACTTCCCATTCATTGAAAAAAATCCTCCATCCCCAAAAAAACCCTAGTTCAATAAAAAACTCTATTTTTTATTGTCTTGTATTCTTCCCCAAAAACATGAGCAACTAAAAACCTTTCTAGCCGAAGGTTATCAACTATTCTTTCAAGGTTCATGAGGCTTAGAACCTGCGCTTAATTCCTCTCGCCCAAGTATTCATCAATTCTCTGTATTACGGGATCGACGCTTCTGTCCAAAATCCCTACAAAAGTAATCTTTTCATCTTGTGCAAAGATAGCCGCTTTGTGTGCTTTAAGAAGGTTGCGCAATCGGTTCGCTAACTTACTGCGTCAGAGGTTGTCGAGCCAAAGAGACAAAATAGCGGGTATTCGTCATTGGGAAAAGGTGATCTAATGTAAGACGGTCCCATTGGAGCTACGGTTGGCTAGAGTCAGGTTCCTCTAAAAAACTATATCTGGAGCTGGTGGTCGTAGGCGTCCTCTTCCACTATAACTAGCTTATTCGGGCATGAGAAGAACCATCCAAAGTCTATGATTGAACCGAGGAAGAATTAAATTAACCGGAGGCTGGATCTCTAAATATCGATAAAACCATTCTTCCTTCGACTTTGTTTATTTTATGCTTTATTTCAACACCTCTATTTTTTTACTTCTTTTAATTCTATTTTTTTTAAATTTTCCCAAGTCCCGCTGCTTTTCTTGGGCAAAATTTCAGCCACAATCCCGACAAACAAGATTCTTTACACTCCGATCCTTGAGGATTAGTCCCTACTTCCCTTTACTATTATTTTTATTTATTTATTTTTAGAATATGTTATATTTGGTGTTTCCGACGATACATCAGAAACGCATGTTTTAAATAAAAGCCGAAAATCGGGTCATGAATGGTAGATTTCTGGTTTTTGGATAAAAACTTGGTTTTAAAGTGTTTTCCAATTAGTTTTAACATGATTAGAAGATTTTTAAAGTTACTTTGAAGTTTCGTTAAGTATTTTTCAAGTTTTAATGAATTTTCATCATAATGGCCATTGTATATCGAAAAATTTTGATGCATTAAAACTAGTAGTTTTGTATAGTTTAAAGATTGAGAATTAGCTGTAGATGAATGAAATTCGTTTCGTGTGAAAAGATTAATTGTAGACCTAGATATTAGAATTTTAAGTTTTCTTTGTCGAAGGTTTTGGTTAAAAGAGAACTTAGGCAATTGTTTTTTATTGTTTAAGGTAAGTCTTTGAATGATTGTCGGTTGTGTATTTGTGTGGCTCATCTTGTTGAAGTGTTGAAGTCAATAGGACCCTTAACGAGTAGAGAAAAAGGCAAAGAAATGCATGTTTGAGCTTCTGACTTTTCGGCGAAAGCATATTTTTGGTGAGTGTTTTGGAATAGCTACTTGTAGATGATTCATTGTGTAATTGGAAATTTATAGGTAGCCTAAACCCCTACTTTAAATTTTGAGCCTAAGTGTTCTCGTACCTATGATTATTTGTGATATATGTGTGTTTGTGCAAATATGAAATATGAACATATATGAGATGCTATGACATGTGTTATAAGCTTGTGATGATTGTTGTGAAAGTAATATGTGGGTATGTTTATTCATGCCATGTGACAGTAAAGATGTGGGTATGCTATTCATGCCAAGTGACAGTGATTATATTGTGAAAATGATGTGAATATGCACTGAATATGTGCGAAAAATCGGTAAGTGAAAGTGTGATAATATTTTGGATATTTCGGCCTTGTGACCTTATGAGACCGTTGGATTTAGTTGGCATGTCATAGGATTGTAAGTACTCACCTATATATACAGTAATTTTTGGGCGTTGAGGCCCTAGGACATGTTCGGAGGGATAAGGGAATGTGAGCTAAGCTCCATTTAACGGGACATGTGAGGGGAAATAAGGAGAGTGTTAGCTATATGCTTCACTTTTTGGGATATGTTTGACTCTATGAATCATTTGGTGTGTTTGGAGATTCGTGTATCCGATGTGTGATGATAGAGCTCACTTTAATGTTTCATAACTCAAGTGTTAAATTATCTTTTAAATGTGTTTAAATGTTAATATGATTTATGCTTAAAAGTTAATGTGATTTATACTTAAATGTTAATATGATTTTTGCTTAAATGTTAATGTGATTTATGCTTAAATGTTAATATGATTTGTGCTTAAAAGTTAATGTGATCTATGCTTAAATGTTAATATGATTTATGCTTAAAAATTAATGTGATTTATTAAATGTTAATATGATTTATGCTTAAAAGTTAATGTGATTTATGCTTAAATGTTAATATGATTTATGCTTAAAATTTAATGTGATTTATGCTTAAATGTTAATATGATTTATGCTTCAAAATTAATGTGATTTATGCTTAAATGTTAATATGATTTATGCTTAAAAATTAATGTGATTTATGCTTAAATGTTAATGTGATTTATGCTTAAATGTTAATGTGATTTATGCTTAAAAGTTAATGTGATATATACTTAAATTGTAATATGATTTATGCTTAAATGTTAATATGATTTATGCTTAAAAGTTTATGTCATTTATGCTTAAATGTTAATGTGATTTATGCTTAAATGTAAATGTAATTTATGCTTAGTAGTTAGTAATGATTAATGTGTAAATGGACCCATGAAAGATGTTTAAACGCATGTAATATGACATTAAAGTTGGTAATATTGTGAACATGTTATGTGATTGTTTCGTTAATGCATAATAGCTTGTTTGCGTAGTCGTTGTTCTAAGCATTCACTAAGCTTGTTTAAGCTCACCCACTCCTTTTTAACCAATGCAGATAGGTAGTGTCGATATGAGTGGTGTGGCCTTCAAGGGGTAATCCAAGCCAAACTTTAGTATATATTTGTAGGTGTTTACTTGATTAATTATGTTGGAAATAAAGGCAATGTGGTAGACTATATGCTATGATTATTGAGTTGATTACATGTTTATTTTGCTAAGTGATTCTAATGCATGTTTAGTGCTACATTATGTTTATTCGATCATTGTTAAGCATGTTTTAACCTTATTAGGGTATGTATGACTATACTATATATGAATACTTTAATAATAAAAGAAAAAGAAAGGTGCACGCGTATAACATGATGTTTTGAGATAAACACGAAGTGAGATGGTGGTGTAGCGTCCTGATATTCGGGCTCGATGATCGGGCTTGGTATGGGGTGTTACATAACTGCTCTAAAATCGACGAGTTTCAACAACCACCTTAGATGTACGAGGTTTTGTGACTTGTCCGGCATCAGATAACCCCCAATAATTTGAAGGATGTACTCCCGAGCATATTGTTCTCTTTCTACTTCAGTTGAATCCTCTTCTAGCCCCACGAAATTATTTCGTAACTAGGTCATTTCAATCCGAGCTCTGTAAATCGTCTTTAGAACCACACCCAAAAGATCGTAACATACGGCTTCCTAATCAGCAGATTGAATGGACCCAATGACTATTGACCCATCCACCAGTAACCCTAACTGTAAGTGCACATCCTCTAGAATGATAATGCACTCCCCGCATGAAAGATGGAATGTGGGCGTCTCGAGTCTCCACCTCTCCACCAATGCGCTAATGAGTTTTGAGTCCAACTTGCACCCCTACCTACAACGACCACGTGCCAAAAACCAACTTCCCTTAGGTATGATCAGCGATGATGGACGACCAGGTAAATTACGAATAAATCATTGCAAAATTCGATCTTCCGGCTATTTACATAAAAATTATAAAAAAATATTAAGTTAAATTATAACAACAAAATTAAAAAATTTAAAAAGATTAAAAAAATTGAAATTAATTCTTACCATTTGCATTTGGTTAATGGAGATGTGCTTGTTATGAAGATGGATTAAAGACCCGACCATTGCTAACACGAACAAATTTTTAATAAAAAAATTATTTCTTGAAAATACTAATAAAAAATAATAAAAAGTATAATTTAGATAAAAATTAAATTTAGAAAATATTTAAGAGAGTATTTGAGATTTAATTGAGAAAATTGAGAGAGAGTTTGATGTGAGAAATCTGTTTAGGAGTATTTATAGTTTAAAATTGTTTAGGAGGGCTCAACGACTATTTGAAATAGCCAAAAGTAATGAAAAAGCTAACGCTTTTTTAATTTTGTCGACATGGCATACACAGATTTTCACCGGGATGACATGTCAGCATTTAATATTTTTTTTGAAATTTTAAAAAGTAAAAAGAAATATTCTAAAAAGTATTTTTAAAATTAAAAATCATTAAAATTGCTAAAAGATTATAAAAATTATAAAAAATTGTAATATTTTTAAAATTTTAAAAAAATTAATTAAATGATGACACGTCATACATGTGACAATTCACGTACATGGCCACGTCAGTAAAGTTAACAAATGTTAACTTTTCCATGGAGTGATTTGAAAAAAATACAAGTTTAAAGTTAAAAAAAGGTGAAAATTAAATTGAGGGTTAAAATGATTTTCTTATAAAGTTGAAGGGCTAAAAAGGTCATTATGCCCTTTTTTTAATAATATAATCCTTTATTTTTTAGTTAAGGGTGTAAAAAGCCATGAACTTTTTTAAGAAAAGCAATTAAGTTTTTTTTTTGGTATTCAATTGGATATTTAAACTACCAAAATGCATTAAAAAGATCCTATGACAAATAAAGTTAATGGCTTATAGTTTTTTTTTAGTTAAAGTCATCACGTGTCGCAACACGACGTGACATGTAGCGAAAAATAATAATAAAAAAATCAATAAAGGTTATAGAAAAAAATTAATTTTTTAAAAAATAGAAAAAAATTATAAAAATATATAGTAATATAGAAAAAATTATAATATTTTATAAAATAGTAAAATATAAAATTGTAAAAAAATTATAAAAAAAATATAAAATCAAGTAGATGAAAGAACTATACCAATGAATGAATTGATAAAAGCTGATGAAGTTTTCTGCACCGAAACTGTTGTGGGAATTGCTTTTATAGAGAGTGTTATATATATTTATATACATACATAGATACATATTCAAATCATTACAAACATATGAAATCAGATAATAGTTGGATACACACGTACACTACACACCATTACAAACATTGACAAGGAAGCATCATAAGGAATCAAATTGTGCATGTTATGGCTCATGCTATGGCGTGACAAAATGCAGCAATAGCTGCAAGGACGCCCACCTTTTCTAAGGGTAGAAATTAGTTTGATAAACAAAGCCGACAAGAAAAGATTGAACGTAAGTAGGAGAAGAAAGGTAAACAAAACCAAGGATAATAGGATACAGGAAATTTTTATAATATTTTATGAATTTTATATTTTTTTTTACTTTTTTTTATAATTTTTTTTACGATTTTATAAAATTTTATAATTTTTTACGTTGTTTTATATATTTTTTGCAATTTTTATAATTTTTCTAATTTTAATAACTTTTAAATATTTTTATATTTTTTTTATTAAAACTTAATAATTTTTATAACTTTTATTTATTTTTATTGTTTCTCGTCACATGTCATGTCGTGGTTGTGACACGTGATGACTTTAACTGAAAAAAATATGGACAATTAATTTTAATGACCAATTGTTAGAGTTAACAGTCAAATGATCTTTTTGATGTATTTTGACAATTCAAGTAATCAATTGAGTGCAAAAAAAAGAAAAGAAACAAAAAACTTAATTGTTTTTTCAAAAAAATTTGATGATCTTTTATACCGTTAAACATTCATTTTTAATAAAATCTAAAAAATTAAAATCGAAATTCCTTAATACCGCCCTAAAAATATAGCTCTGACATAAAATATACATATTCCACTCAAATTTATCCCTTATTTTTTATCCTAAAATATTTTAATTATAATTTTCACCCTATATATCATATATCTTATGCTCGACTTTAAAAAAAAATCCTTCCAAAATTGATTATCTTATCGAGAAATTATTTTATAGACTCTTTCTATTACATTGTTTATGGTTCTGCCAACTAAAAGAAGACACATTATATTTGATTTGGAGGTTTAGTTCAAATATCTATAATGTGGAAAAAAATATTTTTTTAAATTGAGCAGGATCATAAATAATGTGATGAAAATGATTCATAAAATAATTTCTATTCTTTTAGTCCACCTCTAATTTCTCAATTTCTTATTCTGCCCCACTTTTCTCTTATTTTTTAGATGAAAATGTTTGTACTTTATTATAGTTAGAGGTGCTCATAGACCGGGCCAAGTTGTGTTCGAGCCGGGTCTAAGCATGATATTAACATATTTTATGTTTATCCAAGCTCGACTCAGCCCGAAATTTGAGCTTAAGGTTTTGCCCAAACTTGCCCATATATGCAAAAGACTAACCCAGACCCATTTTAGGTCCGTCCATTCTGTTTTTTAATTTTAAAAAAAATTATATTATAATATTTTAATAGTTAATGATTTTATACATTTTTTATTTATTAAATTTTTTTATATAATCATCTTAATATTATTTTAATGTTTATATTTGAGTAGTATTAAATATTTTTAGTATAGTTTTATTTTTTATGTGTTTTAAATTATATAATATAAAGTATTATAAACTTAAAATGGGTCAGGCCGAGTCGAGCTTGGACCTTAAATATTCATGCTCGAGCCCGACCCATATTTTAAACATGTCTAATTGTTTTGTTCAAGCCCATTTTCAGACCTAATATTTTTGTCCAAATCCTCTTAAATTTTAGGCGAACTTTCGGGCCTAGACGAATAACCAAACCCATGAATAGTTCTAATTATAATATATATGTTTTCTTTATAATTTTCCTTTTCTCTATTTAAGTTTACATTGCAAACTCTTGGTGGCATCTCAACATTTTAGTTTCTACCAATTTCATTCCACATTAAAAATTCAAAGCTACAGTTTGTTAACTTTTCTTCACTCTTACTCTAACCATTAATTTGATTTTAATATTTTTCTTGTAATTGTATCTTTTTTAGTTCATCTTATTTATTGTTGATTTATGGTTAACTTTTTTTTTTTCCCATTTACTCAGTCCATTTCTTCATCAACTTCCCCCTCAAAGATAGTTTTGTAATATAATTATTATAAAATTTTTACTTACTTTTTATAGAGCTTTCATGCAACTTTTTAATGATTGTTGGGATCGACTTGATTAGGCAATGAACAAGTAAAAATAGCGAAAAAAATTAAGAAATTGAACACACAAATTTAACGTGAAAAAACCCCTCCAAAGAGGATAAAAAATCACGAACAAAGATAATTTTACTATAATGACAAAAGAACAAAGAGTACAAAAGATGAAGATAAAAACTAAACTTTAAAAACTCGAAAATAAATAACCCTCAGAACGTAAACACAAAATTCTTCAAAAGTGTTATGAATTCTAATCTCTAATGGGTGTATTTTCTAAGGTTGTAAAAGAACTTATTTATAGACTAAATTTGTAGGTTAAATAAATTATTCTAATAAATATTAAATATATTATACTAATAAATACTAAATCTTCTAAAAAGAAAATATATTTTGTTTAACTTGACTTGCAAACAGTCTCTTATTTGACTGAAATATGAGGCATATTCAACAAATGCAAAATCATGGAAAACATTATCAATATTTTTAGGCTTAAATACTAATTTAGTTTCTCAATTTGTCACTTTCTCTCAAGTTGGTACTAATATTTTTTTTTTGTCTCAATTTAACACCTGAATTTTTCATTCTATCAAGGGTATTGATGCCTTTTTGTAACAGTGTTAAATCTAGTACACGTGACACTTTCAAACATTGGCACATGTCGATGTTAATGCCATAATTCGATTTTTAAAAATATAAAAAATCTATTTTTTTAAAAAAAATAAGAAATTAAAAAGTATATATAAAAAAATTAAAATAATTTTTTATAAATAATTAAAAAAATAAAAAAACTCTAAAAATATATAAATATATATACAAATTTAAAAAATATATAAATAGATAAAAATTGATGTATGCACACATAAATACAAAAAAATATAAAAAAATTCTATTAACATCAATCTGATTCAAAAATAGATAAATAAATAAATTCCCATTTTTGACTAAAGTTAAATTCATAAAGAAACACTAAAAAGACATCCTGAAAATTAGGAAGAAAGCTACAATTACAATTCACTAAGCAATAAGATGCTTAAGCTATCATTTTTAAGTTGAAAGAAGTTCAAGATACAACTCAAATCACAAGCAATCAAATCTAGAGAGAGTAGAAGAATGCAATGAAAAACACCGAAAGTTTGCAAAGCTTGTTTACCATCATAACTGTTGCTATCAAAACTTTGTTGCAAATGCATTTATATTATTGGATCTGGTGCTTTAAGTATAATATTTTCTTGTATGTATATTTGTAATTTTTTTGAATAGATTGGTTAATAAAATTATTAATGAATTACATTAATACCATTTGCATATTGCTCTCACATGGTTTTTGCATGTAAAGCAAAATAGAAGCAAATGTTAGCTCACTAGTTGTCTAATGTTTAAGTAATGCTAAGTGGTATAATGTGGATGAATCGTAATATGGAAAGACAACTTATATTAGTGGATGAACCTAAACATGTCATTCATCTAATTGGAAATGAGCAAACCAATTGAAAGACTAATATGTCGTTTATCAAGTCCAATTTGAGAGATGTTTTGTCATGGGCATCGAAGCGGATGACTCCCAGAAGATAGAGACATAGATGTGACTAATTGGACTAACAATACATTGAATTGGACCCAAGTAAAATAGGTCCTGAATCCGTTTATGAATATATTTTCTTGTGACGTTCATAGTATGACATATCTTAATCCTAAATGGATGATAGACTATATATGCGTGACTTGTATACTTTGATGTAAGTAAAAGCTTGAGCTCGAATAGATAAGGAACTGAAAACTGGTGCATTGGGTATACGACTTCTATAATATGTAGCATCATTTTAAAAAGTGGAATTCATAGCCCAAGACATGGGTAAATGATATCTTCTCATTGGCATTACATGATAGATGAAAAGTAAACGTGGTCAGTAGTCCTTTGTCTTTGTAATGAATGACTAAATTATTATTTGATAATAGTTGACTTTTTATGAGGAATATGTAATGGTTACCATAAGATAAAATAGAATCATATTGGGAGAGCAAATTTATCCCAAAGATATTTAATTAAACCTTATTGGATAATATGTTTTGATATAACAAATTAAATTGTTTTTGAATAAAAGTAAAGTTGTGCAATTTGATAAAATCAAGTTGAAATGGTTTCAATTGGGTCAAAAATTTTCAAATATGTTTTAACCATTTTCAAACAAATTAGAATTACTCCAGGACAAAAAATATCGATACTTTTTGTCCAAGTATCGATACCTTTCAAGATATCGATTGTAATGACCTAAATTCATGGGCACCGGAAAAGTGAGTTATAGGGTCTCCGTCTTAGTAAACCGAGTTCATAAATAATTATTAGGAGTAATTATGAGTTTAGTAGTGTGTTTAATTAGGCTTTGATTATGTGAATTTAGTTTAATTTAGAGTAATTAGTAAAAAGGACTAAGTTGAATAAGGAGTGAAAGCCTAATTATAGATTAAAAGAAAGAAAGAGGGACTAAATGACATCTAATTTGAGGCGGCAAACAATGAGAAAAATCAAAAGATTTTTCATAATTTAAGTTATTATTAATTAATATTAGAATATAATATTATAAATTATTATTTAATTGGTATTATTTTATTAGATTATATATATATAAATTAAAGCCAAATGTATGGTAGTAAAATATACATGTGTAAAAATTATATTTGTACATTTGTAAAATAAATATTAATTTACCTATTATTTAAGTAAATAGATATTTATAATTTATTAATATTATTACTAACTAATATATATAATATAAAAGAATAAAGAAAAGAAAAAGAAACAAAAGAAGGAATAGAAGAACATAACAGAAGCTCAACCGAAAATAGAAGGGAGAAAAGGGAAGGAAAAAGAAAAAGGGGAAACTAGGATTTTGAAGCTTTAATCTTTAATTGGTAAGTCAATTAGGCCCTTTTTTCTTAAATTAGATGTTTTAGAAGCTTTAGAACAAAGTTTTGATGAAATTTAGTTGAGGTCTTGGAAGTTTTAAGGTTTTTGAATATAGTTCATGTTGAACAAAATAGTTAATTAGGGATTTAATTGAATGAATTTCAAGTTAGCATTGATAAAGAGATTAAATTGTAAAAGAAGATATAAGTTTTGTGATAGAGGGATTAAATTGAAAGAAATTTTAAATTAGGGTTTTATTATGAACATTAGATAGTTAAGTAGAATATGGAAGGAAATTGAATAAAAATAAAGTATGAATTGAAAAAAAAAAAATGAGTTAATTAGGATTAAATTGGAATTAAGGTATAAATTGGATAGAAATTCAATTATTATTATAAATTAGTGCTGTAATTAATAGTGTAATTTTTTTTTTGTAGCTAGCAAAGAACCCGAAGCATCGACACAAAAAGGAAAGGAGAAAATTATCGAAGAGTAATTGTGAAATCCGGGTTTGTATTACTATAATTTAAATTATTCATTATTTAATGTTTATTTCGATATTTATATTTAAAAAGTGGAATTGAAATTTAAAGTGATATGAATTGTAAATTGAAAGTCCCTATTAACTAGTCGGGTTGAGTCGGATATAGTTGGCATGCCATAGGATTGAAAGAGTTCAGGGATATAGTTGGCATGCCATAGGATTGAAAGAGTTTAGGGATACTTCGACCTTGAGTCGATGAGACATTGGGTGTCATTATTTTACTTCTTATAGATTCGATGAGATACTGGGTACCACTTTACTTTGGCTAGGCTGATGAGACACTGGGTGTCACTTTATTGCTTCGAACTATTCGATGAGGCACTGGGTGCCATTCTGGTGTGTTTGGTTGGATCCGTGTATCCGCTAAGGTCCGAGTCTCGTTAATAGGGGTAAACAATGTGAAAAAGAAAAATTGAATAGAAATGAAAAATTGAGGCATATAAAGTGATATGTGATGAAATTGAGAAATGAGAATGAAATGGTTAAATTGATTTGATATTGATATGGAATGAAAGTGATGTATAAATTAAGATAATATGTGTTCATGTATTATATGATTGATTATGTGAAATTTATTTGGTTATTTATAATTTGAATTATAGTAATAGCACTGAGTATGAAATAATCAGCGTACGGTTGTTTTCGTATGCAGGTTAGTAGAAATTAAGGTCCTGGTTTAGCATCCAAATCGATCTTGACCTCAGTATAAACTTGGTGATGTAATTCTCCTCTTTTGGTAAAAGTGGCATGTACTAAGTGTTGTATAAGTTACATGTATATGCTTGTAATGTTGGTTGTAAATATATATATATATATATATATACATACTATATTGTGATATTAGTTTAATAAAATGGTAAAGAGTATATTATAAAATTTGGCATTATGATCGAATGAAAAATGAATAAAGTTATTAGTAAATTTTGAATAATATTAAGAATGTTTAATTATTGAATTAATATGTTAATGAAATGATTATGATTTAGGTGAATTTGAGTATAAATTGTTTTAGTTGCGGGTTGAAATTGCAGGGAAGGCTAGATGTTTATAAAGGGGGTTACATCGCGTTCGAAAAAAAAAATTTACGAAAAATTTGTAGAGCACCAGAACAAGTCCCAATTCCCCTCTAATACGTGTCTTGAGCCTCGAGGGTCCAATTAAGGGACTTTATGATTATTTTATAGTATGTTCATTAATTAATTATTTATTATTTGTAAATTGTCTGATATGTCTGGTAATACCCTGTAATCCTATTTCGATGATGGTTTAGGGTTAGAGGGTGTTACATCGATACCTATTCTAAAATCCATACCAAACTGACATTCTGTTCTCATTATTTTTTAAACAATAACAAAAAGTATCGATACCTTTTATTAGGTATCAAAACCATTGCTTTAACGATCACTGAATTTGCATTAATTACAAGAAATATCGATATCCTTTTCGTAGGTATCGATATTTGTTGTTGCAGGTGAAGTTAATGAGTTGGTATTTCATCCCCAATAGCTACATTTATTTTACCAATAACCACAATGGCTGGAAATCACTTAGAGGATATAAATACCATCTTCCAAAGGTCTAGCATAAAGAAGAGCAATGTGCAAAGCTGAAAGATCAATCAAAATAACATTGAGTTTAACTCTTTCATTCATTTTCTTGTAAATACTTCTGAGCTTTCATTTTATTCATTTAGCTCAAGTGTTCTTCTTTGTACTTTTGCTTAATTGGCAAACATCCTGATCTTGTAAGGATTGTTTTTTGTTTTCTTATTTGTATCTTTTTAAGAGAGGGTTTATACTTAAGGTTTGGGTAGAAACCTTAAGGGAGTTGTATCTTAAGATTTTAGGGTATAAGTATTAAGAGATATTGAAAGGTTAAATCTTGTCCTCAAATGTTTTACAAATCTAGTGGATTTGGGAAAATCCTTAGTTGTGGAAAGCTAAGGTAGTGAAATAAGCAATTGGAGCTAAACCACTATAAATCCTTGTGTTCTTTATTGCAAAATTTTATTGCTTCCACCACAACAACTTAAAGGCCAATTTAACTTCTCTATTGGCAATCTCGAGTTGATCCTTTTGAGCTAACAATTAGTATCAGAGTTTGTCTCTAAAGACGGTTTAACAACCAAGAGAAGATCCTTGGAGAAGCTCAAACGACCATTAACTCATTTTACAACATGACGTCCACTTCTAGGTCAAATTCCACCATATTTGGAGAAGGATATTCCACCATAAGCCCTCCTCTATTTAATGGCACCAACTACTCATATTCGAGAACAAGAATGAAGCTGTTTATCCAATCAAACGATTATGAAGTGTGGAGGATAATCACAAATGGGTCATTCATTCCAATGGAAAGGGCCGAAGGTGTTAGTGTTCCAAAGGAAGAGAGTGAATGAGATGCTAATTATATAAAAAAGGTTCAACTAAACACAAAAACTATGCACACTCTATTTTGTGCTTTTGGTGTAAATGAGTACAATAGAGTCTTCTTGTGCAACAATGCCAAAGAAATATGGGATAAGCTTGAGGTCACCTATGAAGGAACAATTAGAGTCAAGGAGTCAAAGATAAGTCCTCTCACCCTTGATTATGAGTCATTTAAGGAAAATTCGGTGGAAGGAATCAAGGATATGTTCGATCGCTTCACCGACATCATCAATGGTCTCAAAGCCCTTGGGAAGGTCTATCCCAATAAGGAGATGGTGAAGAAGATGTTGAATAGTCTCCCAACATCTTCGGAACCAAAGGTGACGACAATAGAAGAATAAAAGGATCTTAACTAGCTCTCCCTTGATGAGCTCATTGGTTCTTTGCTTACATATTAGATGAAGCTTAACAAAGAGGGTGAAGAAGAAGGAATTATGAAGAAGAATGTTGGTGAAGCTCTTAAATCCACTACCATTGACGAGAGTGAATTGAGTGAAGAGGTGGATGAAGACAAAGAGATGGAGATGCTTACTAGAAGATTCAAGAGATTTTTGAGGTCCAACAAAGGAAAAGAATTTTGAAAGAAGAAATGACTAAAGCTTGAATTAACCAAGGAGAAAGATCTCATTATTTGCTATGAGTGCAAGAAACTGGGACACATCAAGTATGATTGTCCTAAATTTTAAAAAAGGGTCTAGCAAATAAAAGGCCTATGTTGCTGCTTGAAGTGATGAAGATTCATTCAATGATGAAGTAGTCAACATACCTTATGGCTATTGATGATCTTAAGGTAACTTCTAACTCGTCTACTTTAAATGATTATTCTTTTGATGAGTTGTAATATGCCTATAATGAGTTGGTTTTGGAATTGGAAGTCATGATGTCAAAACACAAGAAAAATGTTTCAAAATTGAGAAATGAAAATTACTTACTTTCCAAAATCAATCATGAACTTGAAGAGAAAGTAAACAAAATGCAAAAAATTACTAATAATTTTGAAAAGAAAATTTTAGACTTGCATAATTTACTCTCAAAAGTTCATGAGGATTATCAAAAGCAACTTGAGTTGCTTAAGAGTGAAATTAAAAAGAGAAAATGAGAATTTTCACTTCAACTTCTTCATACATTCTGCCAAGAGGAGAAGAAATTTGGGTTACCTATTTTCAAGTTTGAGCTTTGATTTGGGTAAGCAAATGATAGTGTTTTCAGTAATTTTTATGTTTCTGAGTCCATATCAGCTTAATCTAACTAATCTAATGACCAATTTGTAAATCTATCAAATGCTATGAAATTTGTCATTGTTGAAAATGATTGTTCTTGAAAGCTTTTGATGGATTTGTATGTTGGATGTTTGGGTTGAATCTTCTTGTAAAGAGAAATTGAATGGAATTAGGGTTTAAGGACTAAAATATTAAAATGATGAAATTACATGTATTTGGTATGAAATAAATGTTTGTAGGGTGTGAGAATATACCCATTAGATATTTGGTTGGTTTTGGTTTGAAAGGAAAAGGGATTTTGCATGTTTTGTGTTGAAAGGATTAGATTGAATAAATGGAAAATATGAAGGGTAAAATTGTAATTTTCCAAAAAGGATCAAATTGAGTTGTATGACTTGATTGTGTGATTTAATATGAAAATTTGTATGACTTGTTGATTTAGATTACAGTCGAGCCATTGATCGCGAAAAAGGGAAATCAGTCCAGAAAGTTCGTAATGTAAACTTTGTACCTAAATACTTCTTGTAGGTATCTTATCATTATTTAACAAATGGAAGCACTTGGATTTAAAGAGATTTGAAGAAATGAAACTAAAGAGATAGTAGACTTTAAGCCGTTGAAATGAAACCGATACGATGGTTGAGGTACTGCATGTGTTGCGACTCCTCAACATATCATGTGAGCAGCATCGTGAGTCAAAAAAGAGATATGAATCCAAAATGGACTATAGGCCCTACAATGGCTGTGATTTATGCTTAAATGCATATTCTCGGCAACTCGTGTGAGCAGCATCATTAGGAGACAGTTTACAGATAGACACCATACCGATGGCTGGGGTACTACATATGTTGCATGTCCTCAACAGCTCGTGTGAGTAGCATCAGATACTGGTAAAAGAAAAGTTATAAACATGAAAGTTGGAATACTAAATATGGCTTGAGGAAGCAACAAGTCGTCCTAGCTCGGTTGAGTTATAACTGCTATACATTTGATTGGTAACACCTTAGACTCTTTGAACTTACTAAGCTATGAAGTTTACCAAAGATGTTGTTGTTTTGTAGATTACTTTACTGCTTGAAGATCAGATCATTTCCACGAAGTCACACTATCACAGAGCCTGTTTGATAGTCCTTCATCACTTGGTTATATGGCATGTACTAAGACGATGTTATCTTTTGTTTTACTCGTTCAAGATTATGATGATCTTGTTATGTCTTTAATGAAATATTGAACTTAGTACTGTATGCTTGTTCAAGAAGAAATATAGACTTAGAAGTACGGTGTAATAACTTGGAAACTATGAATTATGTATTAGTCTAATGCATCTTGGAGTTATAATGGTAACTATTAATAAACTTGTGTTTTGACATGATTCTTGAGATTCTGCATACTTGTTTCGGTGGAACTCATGCATGTATCGATAGAAGTACAGAGTAGAAGAGAGGTTGTTCTCTTGCTTGAGTTGTATCGTTAGTTGCATAGTAGGTATCAGTAGTTCTGCTCAGAGAAGTATCGGTAGTTTATGTACATGTTATAACACTCAAAACCCATAAACCATCACCAGTTAGGGTTTCGAGTCTTACTATTCATTTATCACTGTTTATCTTTAACATAATGTTAACCAAACTTATTTTTATTAAAGAAATGCAGTTCACACATTATATATCATCATTTTATTATAAATACAATTAAAAAAGGGCAAAAAGGTCATTTTTGACATTTCTGGAAACTTCTAACGGTACCTATTGGACAAGCATCGGTAGTTGTTAAGTTAGTAAACCGTTCAAGAATAGTACAGACTTCTACTGATACAAGCGACAATTTTATCGATACAAGTGACTCTTCCACTGATACAAGTCTTATTTATACTGATATTAAAAACTTCGGAGAGCTAAAAATCTTACCCTGCTACTTCTACCGATACAAATATGCAAACTACTGATACTTCTAAACACATGACTACCAATACTTGTTATTCATCTACCGATACAACCCAAGTCAGTAAGCAACCTCTCTCCTACGTTGTACTTCTACCGAAACAAGTATGCAGAATCACAAGAATCATGCCAAAACACAAGTTTATCAACACAAAACATTCATGACATCAATATGCACTAAGTCGACACGAAATACATAGATTCCAAGTCATAAAATAGTACTTTTAAGTCTACGCTCCAACTTGCACAACATGCATTTACTACATTCATCGACATAACAAGGTTGTCAAATCCCAAGTACATAAAGCAAAAGATAACATCATCCTAGTACATGCCATAAGATCGAGTGATGCGAAAACTACTAACAAGCTTCGCGATAGTGTGACTTCAAATAGACGATGATGATGATGATGATTTGACTTTCAATCAGCAAAACGATCTACAAAACAACAACAACATCTTTGGTAAGCATTATAGCTTAGTAAGTTCGATAATCCTTAACCCTAATTTCATAAAAATCTCTTTACAAAAAGATCTAATCCAAGCATCAAACACACAAAACCATCACAAGCTTTCAACAACAAGCATTTTCAACAATGGTAAGTTTCATAACATTTGACAGATTCGCAAATTAGTCCATGGATTTGCTAGATTAAGCTAATGCGGACTCGAAAACATAAAAATCACTAAAAACAAGCAAGGTTTGCTTACCCAAATCAAGGTTCAAAGATTAAATGTGAAACCCTAATTTTTCTCTTCTCTTTGCCGTGTGAGAGATAGAAGATTAGTAAAAATGATGATATTTTCACTTAATTTTCTTTTAATTTAATATATATACCAATGAAAATTTTGTAATTTTTAAGACTTTCATCATTAAGCTTTAATTAATCACTTTTAATCCTAATTAAACCTATTTACACTTAATATAAATCATGCTAATTCACCCACTAATAATCCTTTGGTTAATTTATTCATTTGATCCTTCTAATCAACCATCTCTACTTTTACACCTATTACAATTTAATCATTTCTGCTCAATTAACTATTTAAACATTAAAATTTCCTCACCAACTTTTAATACGATGCTAGGAAGTCATAAATATTCAAATAAATAAATTAATGACTCGACTCGTTGGGATTGTGATCCCGAAATCACTGTTTCTGACACCACTAAAAATCGGGCTGTTACAACTCTCCTCCTTTAGGGAAATTTTGTCCAGAAATTTCTTACCAGTAAATAGGTTAGGTTACTGTGATCTCATCGAAGTCTCTATCTCTCAAGTGGCTTCCTCTAACTTGTGATGATTCCACAATACTTTCATCAATGATACTCTTTTGTTCCGTAACTCTTTACTTCGAGAGCCAGTATTCTAACCAGTTCCTCTGAATACGAAAAATCCGGTTGAATCTCAACTTCTATGGGTGTAATCACATGAGAAGGATCTGATCTGTACCGTCTCAGCATCGAAACGTGAAATACATTATGAATCTTCTTTAGTTCCGGTGGTAAAGCAAATTTATATGCTACAGGACCAACTCGTTCGATGACCTCATACGGCACGATAAACCATGGACTTAACTGTCCTTTTCTACCAAACCGCAACACCTTCTTCCAAGGTGAAACTCTCAGGAAAACTCGATCTCCCATTGCAAATTCTATATCTTTCCGTTTAAGATCTACGTATGACTTTTACCTGTCAAGCACTGCTTTCAAGCAATTGTGGATCACCCACACTTTGTCTTCGATCTCATGGATCAAGTCGGTTCCAACCAACTTAGGCTCGCTCAACTCTGATTAATACAAAGGTGTTCTGCATTTCTTACCGTATAATGCTTCAAAAGGTGCCATTTTAATACTGGACTAATAGTTGTTATTATATGCAAATTCCACCAACGACAGATATTTCTCCCAATTACCCTCAAACTCAAGTATACAACATCGTAACATATCTTCTAAAATCTGTATCACAAGCTCTGACTGTCCATCCGTTTGCGAATGATAAGCAGTGCTAAAATTCAGTCTGGTTCCCAAAGCTTCATGTAACTTACCCCAAAACCTCGAGGTAAATGCGGATCTCTATAAGAGATAATAGACGCCTGTACTCCGTGTAATCATATGATCTCCGACACATATAACTTCGCCAACCTCTCAAGTGGATAATCTACTTGGATAGTAATGAAGTGAGTTGACTTTGTCAATTTGTTTACAATTACCCAGATCAAATTTTTCTTTCTTGGTGTTACCGGAAGTCCCGTGACAAAATCCATAGTAACCCGTTCCTACTTCCATTTTGGGATGGAAATCGACAGTAGTAACACAGATGGTACCTAGTGCTCTACTTTCACTTACTGACATATAAGGCATCTAGTTACAAACTCTTAAATCTCTCGTTCAATACCCGGCCACCAATACATTTTCTTTAGGTCGTTGTACATTTTCACACTCCTTGGGTGAATGAAATAAGTGTTACTGTGAGCTTCCATCTGAATGTCTCGTCTTAAATTCGAATAATTTGAAACACACACCCTAACTCTATAATACAACATAACCTCTGTATAGTGGCATCACTCTATATCTGCCCCTTTTTAGCTATAAGCTTTGGATCATTTCCCTGTAATTCTCGAATCCGCTGTAAAAAAAATGGTCTCGTATTGAGTTCAGCAGTGACAGAACCATCATTCTCCAAAGACAACCGAGCATTCAATGCTTTCAGTGCAAACAACAATTTTTGGCTCAACGCATTGACAACAACGTTAGTCTTTCCCAGGTGATAGTCAATCACAAGGTCGTAATCTTTTAACAGCTCTAACTATCGGTGCTATCGCAAATTCAACTCCTTCTGTGTCATCAAATACCTCAAACTCTTATGATCAGTAAACACATGGCATCTCTCCTCATAAAGATAATGACGCCAAATTTTTAATGCAAAGACTATAGCAGCTAACTCCAGATCATGAGTCGGATAATTCTTTTCATGCGGCTTTAATTGACGGGAGGCATAAGCTATCACTTTACCATCTTGCATCAAAACGTATCCCAACCCACTTAAAGACGCGTCACGGTAAATAACGAACTCTTTTCTCGACTCTGGCTGCGTCAAGACCGGAGCTTCAGTTAACAACTTTTTCAACTGATCGAAACTTTGTTGGTACTTATCAGACCAAATGAACTGGATATTTTTCTATAGCAACTTCATCATTGGTAAAGCTATGATAGAGAAATCTTTCCCGAACCGACCATAATAACCTACCAATCTTAGAAAACTATGTACCTCGGAGACATTCTTCGATACTTTCCAATTGAGAGTAGCTGAGACTTAGCTCGAATCAACCCGTACTCCTTCCGAAGATACTACATGCCCCAAAAACCCAACCTCTCGAATCTAGAATTCACATTTACTAAATTTTGCATACAATTATTTTTCTCGTAAAATCCGTAACACTTCTCTCAAATGCTAAGTATGCTCTGATTCTGTCTTGGAGTAGATTAATATGTCATCAATAAACACAACAACAAACTTGTCCAACTGAGGTTGAAATACTTTGTTCATAAAATCCATAAATGCTGCTAGGGCATTAGTCAACCCAAATGGCATAACCAGGTACTCATAATGACCATACCGGGTCTTGAATATCGTTTTCATTATATCGCAGTCTTTCACTCGCATCTGGTAGTAACCTGACCTGAGGTCTATCTTAGAGAATACGGCTGCAACCTTTAACTGATAAAATAACTCATCAATCCTAGACAACGGGTACTTATTCTTGATTGTCACCTTATTCAACTACTTGTAATCTATACACATCCACATCGATCCATCTTTTTTTTTCACGAATAATAGGGGCGCACCCAAGGTGATACGCTAGGTCGTATGAACCCTCTGTCTAATAATTCTTGCAATTGAACTTTCAACTCTTTCAACTCGGTCGATGCCATTCTGTATGGTGGAATTGAGATCGGAGCGGTGCTAGTTAGTAAATCAAATACCAAACTCTACCTCTCTGGTTGGTGGAAAATTCGGTAATTCTTCTAGAAACACATCTGTATACTCATTAACAACCGGTAACTATTTCAACTCTATCCGCGAACCCCGTGTATCAAGTATGTATGCTAGGAATGCTTCACAGTCTCTACGAACCATTTTCTGAGCCAAAATAGCTGAAATCACTCTGGTTTACCGAACTCAACTGTGATGACTTCACTTGTCGGACATTTCAAACTAATATGTCTTTACTTGTAGTTTACTATTGTATCGCGCTTAGATAACCAGTCCATCACAAAGATCACGTCAAACTCGGTGAATGGCAATAACATTAGATCAGCAGGAAATTTACAGCCCTAAACTTTCAATGGACATTTATGCCATACCAAGTTAACAATGACACTATGACCCAATTAGTTTGTAACTTGTATATCAAATTCAGTCGACTCGACAGACAATTTCTTATCAGTTGCTAAGGCAGTACAAATATATGAATGACTCGATCCTGAGTCAATCGAAGCATATACAATATCATTAAAAAGATGGAATATAACAATCACAACATAGAGAGTGGTAGCCTCTTCTCTAGCTCTGATGGTATATGTCCGTGCAGGTGCTCGAGCCTCTGACCTGTTTACACTATCTCTGTTTTCACTTTGATTTCCACATGAACTACTATTCTGCCCCGAGCGTCAGGCTTTTTGTGGTGTAATTGGAGGATTCACACTTTGGTCTTTCTTTGTTTCAAAATTCATCAGGTAATTTCGCATGAAGTGATCAGTACCTCCACATCAAAAACATGTTCCCTTAATCAACCAGCATTCACCTGAATGAATTCTTTTAGAATGCTCGCACATTGGTTTTGGCACATTACGAACACTAGCCACACTATCAGCTGGTCGATTCTGAAATCTGGATTTAGTGGTCCTAATCAACTCCTCCTCAAAAAGTCGAAAGAGACTGCTCCTCGGACTTCACTATCTCTAAATTTCTTCGATGGTGGCATTAAGAAGGTTCTAGTAGGATTCTTCTTCCCAAAATCTAGGAATCTCTTCTCTCTCTGTTTCTTCTAGTTGTATACTTACTCCATTTTCTGTGCTTTGTCTACTAAGATGACAAACAACCGTATTTCTGAACCACCTACCATTATCTTTATCTCATCGTTCAAATCGTCCTTAAAATGGACACACATAGCCTCGTCTGTAGGTACAATCTCCCGTACACATTTGCTGAGAAATACAAACTCTCGTTCGTACTCTACACAGTCTTGTTTCCCTGTCTCAACTCTAAAAATTCTTTCTTCTTTTTATCCAAATACTGCTTGCTGACGTATTTCTTTTTAAACTCCATTTGGAAAAAGACCCAAGTAACCTTTTTTTTGGCATCATTGTTACAATCATCGCCTACCAATTGTAAGCTTCGTTTTTCAGCAAAGAAACGACACACCTTATATAGTCTTCAAGTGGACTAGTCATTTCATTCAGTACCCTCAAGGTGTTTTCCAACCAATACTCAGCCTTGAATGGATCATCCTCAACATTTATGCGGAATTCTTTCGCCTCATACTTTCTTACCCTATCCGTTAGGATACGACGCCTCTGTTCTATTACAAGAGGAGGTAGAGGCCTTACAGGAGGTGTCGCAGGTCAGGCAACAGGTTGTGTAGCTAGGGGTGCAGGAGGTGGTGCAGTAGGATTATTCTACATAAATTCTGAGAACCATTGTCCCATTAAGCCAAAGAACATGTTTTTGGCTTCACTTTCTATCACTAGCAAGATAGGAACTTCATGACTAGCCCCAGAATCACTCGTCGGGTCATTGTTGTTTACTTCGTTGGTCTCATCTCTTTCAGAATCAAGCATCTTTACTTTTATTTGCAAAAATTATGTTTAGATCAGATTCATCTGTATCACATTATCATAGGTTCATATGGCATGTACTACTAAATCATTTAATATAGTCATAATAATCCAAGAAACGACTAAATCGTAAGCTTTGATTCTACTAAATGTAACACCCAAAACCCGTAAACCATCACCGGTTAGGGTTCTAGTGCCTTACTATTCATTTATCACAGTTCATCTTTAGCATAATGTTAATCAAACTTATTTTTTAAAGAATTTCATTCCACACATTATATATCATCATTTAATTATAAACACAATTCAATAAGGGCAAAAAGGTCATTTCTGCTATTTCTGGAGACTTCTACTGGTACCTGTTGGACAAGTATCAGTAGTTGTCAAGTCAGTAAACTGTTCAAGAATAGTGCAGACTTCTATCGATACAAGCGACAGTTCCACCGATAAAAGTGACTCTTTTACCGATACAAGTCTTACTTCTACTGATACTAAAAACTCTAGAGAGCTAAAAATCTTACATTGCTACTTCTACCGATACAAGTGTGCAAACTACCAATACTTCTAAACACATGACTACCGATACTTGTTATTCATCTACCAATACAACCCAAATCAGTGAGCAACATCTCTCCTACCCTGTACTTATACTGATACATGCATGGGTTCTACCAAAACAAGTATGCAGAATCACAAGAATCATGCCAAAACACAAGTTTATCAACACAAAACATTCATGAAATCAATATGCACTAAGTCAACATGAAATACATAAATTACAAGTCATAACATAGTACTTTTAAGCCTATGCTCTAACTTGCACAACATGCATTTACTACATTCATCAACATAACAAGGTTGTCAAATCCCAAGTACATGAAGCAAAAGATAACATCATCCTAGTACATGTCATAATATCGAGTGATACAAAAACTACTAACGAACTCCGCGATAGTATGACTTCAAAGAGATGATGATGATGATGATCCGATCTTCAATCAGCAAAACGATCTACAAAACAACAACAACATCTTTGGTAAACTTCATAGCTTAGTAAGTTCGATAGTTTAAAGAGTTACCAAAAATTTGTATAAAGCAGTTACAGCTCAACCGAGCCAGGATAATCCGATTGCTTTCTCGAGTTAATTATAACTTTCACTTTCTAATTATAACTTTTCTATTACCAGTACTCGATGCTGGTCACACGAGCTATCGAGGACTCGCAACATATGCGGTACCCCAGTCATCGGTATGATGTCTATCTGTAAACTGTTCATTAACGATGTTGCTCACACGAGTTGTCAAGAGTATGCATAAAGCATAAGTCCTAGCCATTGAAGGGTCTATAATCCATTTAGGATTCATATCTCTTTTTTGAATCACGATGCTGCTTACGAGAGTTGTCGAGAACTAGCAACATATGCAGTACCTCAGCCATCGCGTCAGTACTTGTTCAATGGCATAAAGTCTACTATCTCTTTCGTTTCTTTTCCTCGATCTCTTTAATTCCAAGTGCTTCCAATTGCTGGACAATGACAATATACATAAAAGAAATATTAAGTAAAATTTACTTTACGAACTTACCGAACTAAATTATAGTTACGGTTTGACTTCAAGGACTACTCCGCTAATTTCCTTTTTCGGCGATATGAGACACGATCGTAATATATATCCACAAACCATCCAATTCTTACATTAAATCACATAATCATGTCATTCAACATAATTTAGTCCTTTTGGAAAAATTACAATTTTACCCATAATATTTTCCTTTTATTCAATCTAGTCCTTTCAACACAAAATATGCAAAATAATCATTCTCTTAAACAACCAAATTTAGCCAAATTCATTAGGGTGTTTATCCAATCCCTTCACACATTTATTTTCACAACCATGCATGTACTTTCATCATTTTCACATTTTAGTCCTTAACCCTAATTTCATAAAAAATCTCTTTACAAAAAGATCTAATCCAAGCATCAAACACAGAAAACCATCACAAGCTTTCAAGAACAAGCATTTTCAATAATGGAAAGTGTCATAACATTTGACAGATTCACAAATTAGTTCGTGGATTAGCTAGATTAAGCTAATATGGACCCGAAAACATAAAAATCACTAAAAACGAGCATGGTTTGCTTATCCAAATCAAAGTTCAAAGATTGAATGTAAAACCCTAATTTTTTCTTCTCTTTTCCGTTTGAGAGGTAGAAGATGAGTGAAAATGATGATATTTTCACTTAATTTTCTTTTAATTTAATATATATACCAATGTCAATTTTGTAATTTTTAACACTTTCATCATTAAGCTTTAATTAATCACTTTTAATCTTAATTAAACCTATTTACACTTAATATAAATCATGCTAATCTACCCACCAATAATCATTTGGTTAATTTATTTATTTGATCCTTCTAATCAACCATCTCTTTTTTTTCACCTATTACAATTTAATCCTTTATACTCAATTAACTATTTAAACATTAAAATTTCCTCACCAACTTTTAATACGATGCTAGTGAAGTCATAAATATTCAAATAAATAAATTCGTCGAAATTGTTATCCCAAAATCTTTGTTTTCGACACTATTAAAAATTGGGCTGTTACACTTGTATCGGTAGAAGTTACAGGGTAAGACTTCTTAGCTCTCTAGAGTTTTTAGTATCGGTAGAAGCACGACATGTTTCAGTAGAAGTCTCACTTGTATTGGTAGTACTACCTCAAGTATCGGTAGAAGTCTACACTGTTCCTGAATTGTTTACTGACTTGAGAACTACAGATACTAGTCTAACAAGTACCGATAGAAGTCTCCAAAAATCATGAAAATGACCTTTTTTCCCTTGTTGAGTTGTGGTTATAATTAATTGGTGATTTATGACGTGATGGGTACATTTCTTTAATAAAGTAAGATTGAATGACATGATGTTAAAAGATGAAGAGTGATAGATGAATAGAAAGACATCGGGACCCTAATCGGTAACGATTTTCGGGTTTTGGGTGTTACAGAAGCTCTTTCAAAATGGATGCCTAAAGGGACTAGGATTTTGAAGACTAATGATTATGGACCCAAAAGACATTAGGTGCCAAAAACTTAATTCTATGTTTGTAGGTAAGGTGCATTGGTTTAAGGTGAACAAATGCAAATTCTATGTGATTGCACATTGATTGGTATGGTAATTCATTAGTTCTTTATTTTTAATATCTATCTTTGGACTAACCATATTCTACTTGATTATTATTTTTTATATAACAAAAAAGGGGAGAAGAGAAAGGTAAATTTTATGGTTGATTGATTGCTTATATGCAAGTTTTAGTGACCAAATTTTCAAAGCAAAATGAAAGTCAAATTTGAGTTTATTTCAAGTTTTTATGCTCCAAATCTTTATGCCTTAAATTGAAAAAGACTTTTATTAAGGAGAGTAATCTATTCAAAAACAAATTTACAAAATGTTTTGCTATATCAAAAAGGGGAAGATTGTTAAATTAAGCATTTTTGGATAATATGTTTTGATATAGCAAATTAAAGTATTTTTTAATAAAAGTAAAGTTGTGCAATTTGATAAAATCAAGTTGAAATGGTTTCAATTGAGTCAAACTTTTTCAAATATGTTTTAACCATTTTCAAACAAGTTAGAATTACTCTAGGACAAAAAATATCGATACTTTTTGTCCAAGTATCAGTATCAATACCTTTCAATATATCAAAACCCATTCTAAAATCGATACCAAATTGACATTTTGTTTTCATGATTTTTCAAACAAGGATAAAAAATATCGATACCTGGTATCGATAACTTTTATCAGGTATCAATATCGCTACTCCAACGATCATTAAAACTACATTAATTACAAAAAATATCGATACCCTTTTAGTAGGTATCAATACTTGTTGTTGCAGGTGAAGTTAATAAGTTGGTATTTCATCCCCAATACTACATTCACTTTCCCAACAACCACAATGGTGAGAAATCACTTAGAGGGTATAAATACCATCTTCCAAAGTTCTAGCATAAAGAAGGGCAATGTGCAAAGCTTAAAGATCAATCAGAACAACTAGAGTTAAATTATTTCATACTTTTTCTTGTAAACACTTGTGAGCTTTCATTGTGTTCATTTAGCTTAAGTGTTCTTCTTTGTATTTGTGCTTAGTTGACAAACATTCTGATCTTGTAAGGATTGTTTATTTGTTTGCTTATTTGTATCTCTTTAAAAGAGGGTTTATACTTAAGGTTTGGGTAGAAACCTTAAAGGAATTATATCTTAAGATTTGGGGTATAAGTCTTACGAGAGATTGTAAGATTAAACCTTGTCCTCAAAGGTTCTACAAATCTAGTGGATTTGGGAAAATCTTTATTTGTGGAAAGCTAAGGTAGTGGAGTAAGCAATTGGGGCCGAACCACTATAAATCCTTGTGTTCTTTGTTGCACAATTTTTGTTGCTTTCACCACAACATCTCAAAGGCCGATTCAACTTCCCTATTGGAAATCTCGAGTTGATCCTTTTGAGCTAACAGATATTAAGGATATCCTATGAGAGTAACACACATGAAAAGGTCATTGGACAAGCATTGATCGAGTTACTTTCGTAATGGTATGTCTTTAAAGAGAGCTCAATCACAATATTATAATGCTGACTTCGTAACTAAATGGATTTATAATTAGTAGGCGAAAAGATGAAACTTAATTATAAATCATTTGAGCCATAATTACATATGTCTAATTGATCCTTTCGCTAGCTCATTGAAACCATAAATGAATTGTATGTTGAATCAAATAAACATAAATGGATAGAAATGAGAAACATTCAAAAATAAAAATGGTTTTCTCACTAAATGGAAATTACCTGAAAATTTAATTTATGTTATGAAATAATAATAATAATAATAATAATAATAATAATGCAAAGAACACATAAACAATAGATGAGAATAAAGAAGGATTTCTATTGTCTTTCTATTCTTTCTAATCATCAGTAGAAGTAGTATACTCCTATATAGGAGATTTGACTCATCATTTTCTGATACATAAATAGGAAAGGGGTTAGAAGGAGATGAAGGTGAAGAGCTAAGAAAGATTAAAGCTGAAACGTTGATTATAAAGAACATCCACTTAATAGCATTCATAACACTCTTCCTTGAATGTTCATTGTATAAATAATATGCCTCATTAAAAACTTTACTAGGATAAACCCTGTGTGACAAAAACCTAATGAAGGAAAAAAGAGTACATAATCCTTTAATACATAATATGTCATAACCTTAAAAGAAAAATGTAGTGCGAATTTACTCCCCATCATGTAAGCATCACTTAAGATCTTTGAAACGACACAATCCAATGCTGAAAATTAACTTCTCAAATGTAGGGGTAAGGAGATCCTAATTGAAATCTTGATTATTCTTTGCACTGGGTGATGTGTGTTATAACAGTGCATATTTTGCTCCCCTTATTTGAGCATCATTTTATAACTCAATATTGAGACATTCAATATTATTTATCAATAGTAAATCATCAACATATACAGCAAATTTTGTTGACGCGTATCAATATAGCAATAAAATTCAATTGCATTCTCATGCTTTAGATGTCACCAACAAGTTTATAAAACATGATGTATTGTATCATTTACTATTACCAATACAATAACAGTATCGGACACATAAAGAAATGGTACTTCAGGACCATCGTTTTATAACATTATTGTTTGACTATTTGTATTCATTTTCAATATCTCCAATCTTCATGAAAAATTAGCCTGATTAATTTAGATTATATAAACACTATTGGATACTCAATAACGATTCTTTATAATATCATTTTGTAACAATTTGTCCTTATTGAACACTCGATCTTCACGACGGGACAAATTTCATTTGTATATATAATTTTAATATAAAGTTTATCTATCGAATAATTATTTCTCTTGAAAATTCTTCAGGAACTTTAATGATATTTGATACATTAATATCAACAATAATGATAATAACCTATATGTATAAATATATTAATTAATAAAAACACGTGAACAAACTCATATTCACATTTAATGATTTCCCACGAAACTAAAGTTTTATTCTTCAAGCATCAATCCTTTAGAAATTTTCTTTTTTTTTATAATATTATCTATTATATCAGCTGAATACAAATTCACTAGACTTAAATAAATGATTTTATTTAGTGTCAGACTATTTCATCCACAACAAATTAATCATTTTTTTTATAACCAAAACCAAATTTCTTGTGAAAATTTGTGTTATAAGTCAATTATATATATTATGACTTGTATTTTTTCATTATTATGTTAACATGCACTCCACATGACTTTACACCTTTCGGGTGTTTGGACTTCATATCCGAGAGACATTTCATAAGTTATAATAGAAGCACTTATTTATTTTGATGACTTGCTTTCATCTTAATGCTTTCCAAAATATTTTCATTCAAGATCCTCACATTTCCATAATATTGAAGTGTTTTATGTATATTAACATTGTTGATAAAAATTTCCTTTTGTTAGCTCCATCATTTTTGGTTATGACATAACTAATTGAGATATCTCATTATATTCATAATTTCAGCTACTTGAACTTCTTCTGAGGTTTTGTCAAAAGTTATGTCTTGGGTCTCTTCATGGATCGTCGCCTCCTTTAGCATGTGACTATCTTCATTTCTTTCAAGAATTTTTCATTTTATGGAATCAACTAGTTTGTCATGCTTGTAGCATGCTCAAGACTTATTTTTATCTCATTTTTCTTCTGGAACATATAATTATTTGGAGCATTTTAGTCTAAGTCTGTTCGTTTCTTTTTGTCCAAGTTACTTCTCTTTTTGTCCAAGTTGCTTCACTTTTTGTCTAAGTCACTTCATTTTTTCTTTGTGAGTTTTGAGAATATCCCCATCCATAGGTCTAAGATCCACATCTATGAATTGAAAGGTCTGAATGATCAACTTTGCAATCAATTTTAGAATTAATAGGTCTTCAAATCGTTCATTTGAAAAAATTGAAACGGTATATGTACCAACTAGTATATGTAATCTCTAAATGTCGTCACTAAATATGTCTAGAAAATAATTTTATCCTTCAAACTTGTACAAATAATATTAGTTAGGATCACAAAAAGTGAGGACATAAGTATTTAACCAACTTGTCACCCCTTAATACTAAGAAATTTTGCAACATGACAACACTTTTTCAAAATTATAAATATATTTCTTTTCAACTTTTAATATCTAATGAAATAGATATTTTTAAAAACACATTTGTACATCCAAATATTAATTATAAATTTATTATATGTTATTTTTAAACACACTTATATTCTAATTTTGTGATTTCTACACGAACAAATGTAAAAAAAATTTCTTAAAAATATCAACCTAAAAGATTTATAATTAATATTATTATTTATATATTTAGTTTATTTTATTAAAATAAATTAATATTAATAAGTGCTTACATTGCACCCTTAAAAAAACTCATGTTTTACCATTTTTTTATCATCCGTTCACAATTAAGGTCAATTTAACATTTTTTCTTAGAAGTATTTTTGGAACAAAAAATAAAAAGAGAAACAGAAAATTTTAATTTTTTTTTTCAAAAATGTTTTTTTGACCTAAATTCTCTTTTGAAAAGTATTGCTAAATTAGCTCTAAGAGTAAAAAACTTTTCAACTGTAAGATGGTATAAAAGCTTCATATTTCATTTATCCAGAGGAAAAAAAAAGGCTTCATATTCAGTAAGAATGTGAATTTTGTTGGAAATTGGAATGCCGAATTTCATACATTCATTTGAACTTATGGAACATTACAATTGAAGATCTTTAAAGTAAAAAGCGCATGGACTGTCATCTGCCCTTCACCCACAGGTCCAGTGTTGGATGTTAATTTGGTACATGCATATTAATGTTCAAACTAAATGAATCTTTTGTTGTGTACCACCAAACAAAATGCTTCCTGTTTAATGGAACTATCACAACATTCTCCTTCAATTAAACTGCAAAAACTGTCTCTAAGTTAAATCAAAACCAGAAATAGCTGTTACTTCCTTATCTACACTGTTCAATTCCTTTTTTTTTGGTTGGTCATGGTTTATTTGTTTGAGCAGGCTTTCTTTTCTTCTGACAAATTACAAATTTTTGTTATGCCAAAGAAGGGCAATAGTTAGAACAAGCCTGTCAAAGGATACAACTTTTTGCACGTTAATACCCCCAGAATTTCTATCTTTTGCTAGCTGCATGATGATAAGGTTGTTTTGTTTCTCATGCATCAGTTTATCACATATTTATGTCCAATATTTTCTAAAATTTCACATATTCATATCCAAAAAAGATGTGTTACATTATATTCTTCACTATGGGGAAAAAAGAATGAAATGTTTGTAACATGTTCTATTTCTTATTTGATCAATCACTAAAAGGAACCATTTTTAGTTCCTTGTAGCTCTAGGGCTGTACCTTGCAAGCAGGGACAGTAACATCAGGCATGTGAGTGAACACAATGGATAAAGGAGCAACCATTATTGGCCTTGCTGATTTTACATGTAAAGGCTCCAGATGAGGTATGATCCCAGATGAATTTACACTTAAAATGTTTCCATTAAGTAGCATGCTTTGACTCTGTAAATTTCCATCTTTTGCTGTTAGATGGTATTCCTCTCTTCTTATTTTACCATCAGTGCCTTGAGGCAGCTTGATAGTTGTTCTTTTATGAATTCTGTGCTTATTTTGTGAAGTCCGAGACCGTTGCTTGTGTTGCAAGCTCATTGTACTATTAAATGCGAGTTTTGCCCGGACTGCAGTGCTACTGTCGAGGTTGATCAAAAGTAATGTGATGCCTTTCTGCAAGATAGGAAACTTTGGTCAAAGTCCAAGAAAGGGAAGATTAACAATGCTTGATAATTGCATATGAGATGAACTTACTGATAGTTTTGCACAGTGAGTGTAGGAGCGGATCTTGTCTGTCCCGGTGAAGCTTGTCGAAAGAACATTTCTTCCCATTAGCCGGTGCCAAAGAAGTGCACTGCAATGGAGAAAGCAGAGAATCATGCAAGTTAGGCTTAGATAAATGAAAGCTTATTTTGAAGTAATAGGTCTAATTCAAATTCTGCAAGTTTCGTAATGAAAGAATTTCAAAAAGCAATTACCTGTAGTAGTCTGGATTTGGTTCAAAGTTGGTGGTGTTTAGTAAACCATAATTTCCACCAACCAGTGACTGTCTGCAATACGTTTTCGTATCATACTTGGATGCCATGCCGAGTTGATCTAAATACCTGCAATTCATGTCCCAGGAAAAATGAATCAGAAATCTATCAGACAGAAAGGCCTAAGCTTTGGGATAGCAAGGTATTGCGACGTTACCAGAAACTGAACACAAATGCATTTGTGACAAGATTATGGCCACTGTTGTAAGCTCCTCCAGCCTCACCCACCCAGGCAGCTGTTGAAGTTGTAGAATTCTTGATGATGTTATGAAGGCCACTGAATGTTCCGGACGCGCCCTCAAGAACGGATGGATCAAGAATCTTTTCGACAAGATGGTCATCAACTCCTACACAGAGAAACACACGATTGTTAAGTTCGAACCTTCTTTCATGTCTTAAGCTCCAATACTGGATTATGCACATAGGAACCATACCTGGTCCAAGGTTGTATATGTGGTGAGTGACAACATCTAGGGACTTGGTTGTCTTATCAATGTATTCCGTGAACCAATCTGAGTCATAGAACCCTCCCGGTGTGATAATTAACGGCTTCAAATCAACATTCTGGTATATCTTCTGCACTATACTTTGCAGAGCTGCTGTGTCAGCCGCATACTGGTCTGCAGAGACCCGAGTTCCAACCCCGCTTCCGCACAATTCATTTCCTGACAAACGAAAGATAACAAAAATAATCTGTTTCAGTCGATACATTATCGAGACTTCAGACATATCATGTATAGTTCTTTTACCTAACTCCCAACCGTGAATGGTATAATTCTTGTCAACAGTGTATTGCATAAACGATTCGGCATTGGTATAGTTCCAAGCACCTACAGCTGAACCATCAGAGGCAATAGTTCGACCAGCAAGTGCATTTAATCCAAAAATAACCTTAGATCTGAATAATCAAACAGTTTAATTAAATCAATGGTGCAACTAAGAAATCATAATGTTGAAGCTCAAGGAAAATTGAAAATGGAGTTTATACCCTGCTTTTTGAAAGAAGGAATTAAGGTCACCCCATCTATTCATTGGCAAACATCCTTGTGTAAAACCAAACATCTCAGAAGTGTTTTTGACAAATGAAGTGCAGGGTAGTTGATTGTCATCAGTGTCATATATGACTTTGTCTTGTAATGTGCCGCCCAACCTAATCTTTAATGGTGAAAAAGCTGAAAAATATAGGGACTGGTAAATAAATAAAATAATTGGGATGGATTTCAATGTGAAAGAACTGCCTTACCTTTAACGGCATTCAAGAATAAGTTTTTATTAAGATCCTGTACAAAAAAAAAAAAAAAGGAAGATGAAACATCTCAGCAAAAACCAGTTTTAAACTGGGAAAATATGCTTTTTCCAGATTGAAACAGAAACACCCTTTCAAAAGTGTGAAAAGACCCATTATGTTCATTATGATTTTCCCAGAAAATCATTGTCAAACAACAAAGAAAAGAAGAAGAAATACCAGATTGAGAAGCCCAGCAAGGCCCCAACTGCATGTCCCATAATCACATTTCTCAGGAGGCCACCAATCCAAAGTAGCACAAATGAAATCATCATCTATTCTACCAATCGGAGCTTTCCCATCAATGAAAACAGTCCCTTCAGCTTGTGAACTTACAAAACTCAAGCTGTAGAAGTTTAACAAACTAATAACACAAACCCAGAAACAAAAACCCATCTTTGGATTCAACTCAGAAAGAAAAAAAAAGTTTAGATCTTCAATGTTCTGGACATGGAGCTGAAGATATACTAAGCTCCCATACGAGGCAAAAGTAAAAGATTTAACCTTTTTTCTTTAATAAAAAGCGGGGGCAGTAATTAAAACTCCGCTCAAAAAGTGAAAATAAAAGCCAAAAGAAGAGGATATTAATATATAGATGGAAATGGGGAGGATCAAGGTACGCTTCTTTCCATGTTCGTTTAATTAAGTTAGCAGTTTAGAATAAAGTGCAGGGTTAGTTGCATTAAGTGGGACCATTATGGGCTGTTGTTCCCTTCCATCTGCATTCCCTTAAGGAAAACAGCAAAGATTTCTTTTTTATTTATTTTGCTTTTTGAACCTATCAAACAAAACTGAATCTAAAGGTTGTGGGATCCACTGTTTTGTAAGAACCTTGGAAGCATGAAGAACGTCAAAGCCGCAAACCCTCCGTTTTGTTAAAATATCTAGTTAGCCCCTGTACTTTGTCAAAAGTTGAGATTTAGTCCCTAAACTAAAAATTAATTGGCTTAATATAATATTTGGTACCTGAACTTGACACTTTTTCCTAATTTAGTACCTGAACTTGGCATTTTTTCTGATTTGGTACCTAAGTTTTTTTTAGATTCAATTTGGTACCTAAATTTATTAAATATTATAAAAATTACGCAAAACAATAATGGTGTTGAATTTTTTTTTGTGATGCTACAAAAATATTGTCAGTTTTAAAGAAAATATATGTTAAAAATAGGTATTGAGTTATGCTTAACGAATTATTATTAAAAAAAGATTAGGCTCCAAATTAGGAAAAAAAAGTCAAATTCAGGTTTCAAATTGGATCCCAAAAAGTTTAAGTACCAACTTAAGAAAAAGTGTGAAGTTTAGGTACAAGTGTCAAGTTTGAGTACCAAATTGGACCCAAAAAAAGTTTAAGTACCAAATTAGAAAAAAAAAATGTCAAGTTTAGGTACTAAATGTTATATTAAGCCAAATTAATTCCTCCTTTTTTATTTAAAAATATCAGTCCAATAATTAAAATCAAAACTATTTTTTTCAAAATTTGTCAACTTTGAATTTTGATTAGATTGTCCTCATATGATTGATAAAAAATAAACATATTACATTAACAAAATTTAACAGAAATTACCAATAACAATTATAATTAAACTAAAATTTTTAAATTTTTTTTAACTTTTAAAGTAGAAACGAAATCTCAAATGCTATATAAATACAGGGACTAACAGCACATATTTAACCTAGGTATAATGATAAGATAATGCTATAGGTTAGGTTTAATTAGGGATTCCTCGTAACAAAATTTCATTTTTGCTTAATATATGGTTATTCATGTATAGAGCATTGAAAATATATACGTGGACATCGAGTACTGTGTATTAAAAAGTAAATTTACTTTATAAATTATTGTGAAAAAAGAAATAATATTATTGGGGTAGTATAGATATTCCATTATCAAATGTGGGTAAAGTTGATAGAAAAGATTGTGCAGAGCACGGACAAACAAGAAAATTTTGTTGGAGATAAAAATTAAATTGTAATTTTTTTAATAGTAAAAATAAAATTTTATCATTTGAATGACTTATATTTTTATAATTTTTAAATATTTAAATTAAAATTTTATCAATTTTAAAAAGATAAAGTGTAATTTTACTTTTATTAATTTAAAATTTTAAAATATTTAAAAGATCTAAATGAAAATTTTTTCATTTTAAAAGATACTGACGTCTCTATCAGCCCCTCTAGATATGCCACTAGTGGTAGGACCTTGGTTTTATTTGAGCTTTTAAATTAATTGTGTGAAATAAAAGATATTGATAGATGGTGCGAGTAGCCTTGCGAGAACTAATTACCAGTTTCTCAGGCAGTGATAAATCTAGAGAGTTGGCAGGAGGCTTGCTCCTTCTTAAAATAGAAAATTTTCATTTAGATTCTTTAAATTTTTAATTTTTTAATGATAAAATTATACTTTAACCCTTAAAAATTATAAAAATTCGATTTAATTTTTTAAAAATTATAAAAATATAAATTATTAAAATAAAAAATTATATTTTTACTATTATAAAAATATACAATTTAATTTCGATTTATCTAAAAAATTATTTGATTTCGCTTATGTTCAGAGGCTAGTTTTTGTTTTAGCTGCTAATTAATAAATAGAAATGGAAGCAAATAGTTGGAAGTAAAGAATGAAGGAAAGTTGCAAGTTTTCACGTGAAGAAACCGAGGTCAGAAGCATCGTGCATTAAATATCACAAATTATTATTATTATTATTTCTTTCCTTTATGCTTTTGTGTTCATTGTTTTACGATTGGGTGACCAAAGCTTTGATTATAAAACAAGAGGGAGAAAACCAAACCTCAGTGCATGCCAATCATACGTGGATTCAATAGGTATAACATATAATCAAAGCTAACATAAAATAATAAGAAGATTGAAGGAATATTTTGGTGATCCAACTAAGATATTGGTCACTACTTTGTATTAAATAAAAATTAATTAAAGAAAATAATTGAGAGATTTATAATAAGAATGACGTGAAATAACAGTTTCATATAATTTTTTCTCTATATATATATTAATTAATGGAGATTTTTTTTTTGAGTGATTTAAAACTTGAATGCCAATCTATACTAATTCCTACAATATGACTTCACCTTAAAATGAAGTATTCTCCTTTCACTTGAATTAAAATCAAAGCTATTTTGAGAGTATTGCTTGGGTTTTCTTTGGGTTGAAAGCAAAATTGTCATATTGGTATTATAATCGAAATGAAATGTCCATCTTCAATCAAAAGTTGGTCCTATTGCTGTTTTCAAACTAGTTAGTTGGAGAGTTTCAGCAAACATGTCTTTCCCATATTGATGAGAGTGTGGTGAGCCCTCTACCTAAACCAAAAGGGAACCCACCAACACCATTACTTCAAGGTTAGTTAAGGCGAAGCTTATCCTTATTTTTGTTGTACATTAACCTAACACCCCTTTCTTATTTGGAAATCTAATTATTGTTTTAAGCTGTAAAGTTCCTGTCATCCACTAACTCACCCACATTCGATGTTATCCAATGCAAGCAAATCTTCATGTGCACTTGAAGAAAAGCTTCAGCTTTTTACCTAGAATGAACAAGGTTCCAAAACTATGAGAGCTGGCTGGTTGTGCAAGGGAACTCTATGTATTCTCCACTTGTCTAGTTATTATATTTTCATAATTATATATACACATTTTCTTCAATTGTAAGTTCTTCAAAAGCAGTTGAACAAATACCAATTAACAATCATTTAGATGGTAGATAGAATTGGAAAATGTATCAATGGTAGATAAAATTAAGTAAATTTATTTTCAAAAGTTTGGTTGATTAAAAATTAATGAAATACGTCTGCTTTTATGAATTGTTGTACGTTTTGTTCCAACAAGAAATGAAGCAGTCGGGCTTACTTCAGACTATTGAATCACAGGACAAATTTTAATTTAAACCCAACCAACTCCAAGCTTTATCCGATCATATTCAATATAAATTCGCTCAACCTTTCCTATTGAGAGCTGTAATAGATCTATGAAAGAATAACAACTGATGCGATCAAAATATGTTCCTTTAAACTAAATTGAATAGTGCTTTCATCAGTGTATAAAATATGAGAATGCTCATTCTCTATAAAGACTTTCTTCACAGTTTCTGTGTAGTGTGTATTGCATTTTCGGACCCTCCAACAGTCCACAATGTTGCGACGAGGAGGTTTTCGACGTCACAACGACGGACGACATCGTGACAAGGCGATTTGGGACGTTTATACGTGGAGACATGTTTCCCACATAAATCAGATTTCTTTTTCCAGTTAAACTCTGCTATCTTTTCCTAGTTAAGCTCTAATTATTTTAGGGATATTTTAGTTATATATTCACACAAATTTCAGCCTATTAAAGGGCTTTTGTAACCCTAGAATTGATATATTCATCACATTAAAATTAAGAGAATATTAAGAGAGTTTTGAGAGAGCTTTAAGGGAATTTCGTGTTTTAGTTAGAGAGCTTTGTTTCGAAGTTTAGGGTTTGTTTAATTTTGAGTTATCTTCATCTTGTACTCGTTAAGATTATTTTCCATTTTAGTGAAGTTTTATTTACCCGTGGTTTTTATCCTCTTCAGAGGAGTTTTTCCACGTAAAATATTTGTATTTGATGTTCTCTACCTTTTCTATTTCGTTGTTTATACAGGTTGATCCCCAACACACTGGTATCAGAGTTTGGTTCTGATTCCACAATCAACCCATAAGAGATGACAATAAGATTCAATATCGAGAAGTTTGATAGGGTCACAAATTTTAGTTTTTGACAAGTTCGGATGACAGCTATTCTGGTTCAATACAGTCTAAAAAGGTTGTTATAAGGCAAAAAGCTTGCGGATACGAATCAATCAGAATATGATGAACTTGATGAGAAGACTGTCAACAATTCAGTTGTGTCTCACGAACAATGTGTTGTAGAAGGTGCTTACAGAGAAAACGACAACAACCTTACGGAGAAAAGTAGAAACCCTATACATGAAAAAGTCTTTGGCTAATCAATTGGTGCTGAAATAACGCCTATACACATTTCGTATGGATGAAGGTGAGCACCTTAAGGTCACATCAATCAATTTGTCACTCTCTTGAACAATCTAAAGAATGTTGAGGTTAATATAGATGATAAAGATCGGACTTGCTATTATTGTGCTATTTGCCACTTTATTTAAGTCTTTCAGGGAGATCTTGATTTATAGTAGAGATAAACTCTCATTCGAGGAAATGAGGGGAAAATTGTTAAGCAAAGAAAAACTTCATAATGAGTTTAGTAAAAATAGCAAGTCGGATAGGCAAGCCTCAGTTTTGGTTGCAAGAAGCAGGATTGGATCAAAGTCGAGGAATCGAGACAATACACGTGGCTACTGCAAGAAGTTAGGTCACATTACGACAAAGTGTTATAAGTTGCAAAATAAGAACAAAAGGACCATTGAGAGAAATGAGAGGGCGGTAGCCTATAATAGTGTGGTTGAGGACAAGGGTGATGATTGGTTACTAGTGTCTACGACTGAAAGGTCTAAGCTTATGTCCGAGTAGATCTTGGATTCGAGGTGTTCTTACCATATGTCTCTCAACAAGGATTGGTTCTCCACATATAGTTCAATTGTGCTCATGAGGAATAGTTCACCTTGTAAGATGATCGGTATTGGTACCGTTTAGATCAAGATGCATGACGAGATTATTAGGACACTATCAGGTGTCAAACATATGTCTGATTTAAGAAAAAACCTCATCTCCCTGAGTATGTTAGACTTGAATGATTTTAGAATCATCATTAAGTCAAGCGACATTAAGGTATGTCGTGAAGCTGTCGTTATGATGAAAGGCTAGAAAATCGATAATTTATATACTCTAGAAGGTACAATATTGACTAGTAAAGCAATAATTTCCTCATCTATTAAGGAGTTAGAGTCGACTCGTTTGAGGCATAGGTAACTTCGTCATATAAGTGGAAACGATATGATCATTTTGAATAAGAGAGGTTCTCTCCCGGGTGCAGGAGTTGGAAAGATAGAGCACTGTGTTTACAGGAAACAAACACGAGTCAACTTTGATTTGGCAGTTTAGAAAACTAAAAGTCTTCTACTTTCATAGTTCAAACACTGCTTGAACTCTGTTACTATCCTACAAAGTTCAAGTTAGGCTCGTGACGGGCATTGGAAAAGAAGTCGTTAAGAAAATACAAGTTAAGGTTGAGATTTGTGAGGTGTGCCTCCCATTTTCGAACCCTTTTAGGCACTTACCGCTACCCGTATCGCAACATAGGGATGTTAAAATTCCAACACCTCTAACAAGAAACGAGAAAGTTTCTGACGTGTTGACGATGAGGAGTTTCTCGACATCACGACGACGGACGACGTAGTGACGAGGCGATTTAAGACATTGTGATGTGGCGACATGTTTTCCACATAAATCGAGTTATTTTTCTCAGTTAAACTCTAATTATTCTAGGGATATTTTAGTCATATATTCACACGAATTTTAGCCTATAAAAGTGCCTTTGTAACCTTATAATTGATATCTCACATTAGGATTAAGAGAAGATTAAGAGAGTTTTAAGAGAGCTTTAAAGGAATTTTGTGTTTTAGTCAGAGAGCTTTATTTTCGTGATTTAGGGTTTGTTTATTTTTGAGTTATCTCCATCTTGTACCTATTCAGATTTTTTTCCGTTTTAGAGAAATTTTCTTTTCTTGTGATTTTTACTCTCTTCAAAAGAGTTTTTCACATAAAATATTTGTTTTTAATTTTCTCTACCTTTTTCTATTTCATTGTTTATGCGGGTCGATCCTAACAGCTTCAAATGTAGTTGATATGCCGAAATCCTAGTAATGGGGATAAGATAGATTAATTATCCTTTTATTTTAAATTCCTTAATCTTCTTAATCAATCTTTCAAGTAAGAAAAGTAGAACCCTAAAATTTGGACTCTCAAACTTCTAGTTTCTTTTACATTGATTATAATGTAATATTGTTGTTACAAACTAAAGATTAATCTAATAGTGAGTATGTGGTATACTGGGAATTTTTTTATTCCACTAGCAACCTTAAAAAATTAACATGTGTCTATCTTTTTTTATAATATTTATTTTTTAATATTTTACTATATCCGTATAAGATACTTATTAACCCATTCACCTTACTTGTGGAGTCTAAAAACTCCACAGGCAATGTACCAACTAATTTATGTTAATCTGAATTAGTTACAATGTAAAAATCATCAAACTTTAATTAGAAAACATTGCATATTAGGTTGATACTCGTTTGTTGCAACAATAGTTTGCATTAACGATCTTCCCTTTTGACATTTATTATAAATCAATGCAGCAAAAGGATTCATTTTAAATAATTTGAAAAGAAAATAAATCCTCTAATTCATAATTAACTAACACATGGTAATAACTACCCAACAATCATCAATTAATGTTGAGTATGTTGGAGTATGCCCAAAGACCAATAATATGATGAGTGTAATAACAAACCTATTTACCTAATTTATTAATAAATGCATTGTCATTACTATTTTTAGTCTTTATTTTCACGTTCAATAAACTGCATAATGATAAAGTCTTGAGAATGATATGATCAATCTTAAATGTCAACAATAATGTATTGAGACTAATATGTGCTTGATTGATGACAACTGTTGTTATGGATATGTGATATCAAGTCAACAAAAAGCTTGGGAAGTGGGGAAAAAGTTAGGCTTTAGTGTTCGAGGGGATGAGCGTGATGTAATAGATGAAATTATGAGATTAGAGGGACTGTAGCAAAGTGGAGTGGAGGAATTCTAAGAATGAATAGATTTGAAACATGTGATATTTTTAAATGGATTCCTTTGTTTTTAATTAAATATATAATAGGTGGGGGGTGGAGATGAGAATTATTTCTTAGAATATTAGAGGAATGGGATCATAAGAAAAATAGCATTGGTAAGAAGAGTTTTGAGAAAGGCTAAGGCGAATGTGTTCTTTATTCAGGAAACGAAAATTAGAGATAGTTTCAGTTGACATAATAAGGAGAATATGGGATGATGATAATTTTGACTAAATATTTTCGGCAGCAATTAGGCATTCAGGAAGGGTGGTTACAGTTTGAGATAAAGGTAGTTTTCAGAAAAATAAAGAACTATGTGATGAAAGTTTTGTTGTAGTTAAAGGAAAATGGTTGACTGAAGGTAAGGATGTAGTGTTGATTAATGTATATGTGTCTAATTCAATGATAGAGCAAAAAAAATATTATAGGAGAATCTTTTAGAATTACAAAATCAGTTTAAATGTCCATGGATTATAGGAGGCAATTTCAATGCAGTGAGGAACAGAAGTGAAAGAAGTAATTGTGTGGGATTAGTGAATTGGTCAAAGGAATTCTGTAGCTTCATTGACAATTTTAAAATGGTGGACTTACCATTGTCAGGGAAAATTTTTACATGGTATGATCCTAATAACAAGAGAAGCAGATTAGATAAATTTTGGTTGATACACTTCAAAGATTTACTGTAGCAGGGGTTAAAGAGATCAATTCGGATCATATTCCAATATTGTTAGCAAATGAATCAATTGATTGGGGGCCACTTCCGTTCAAGTTTATAAACACGTGGCTCACTATGAAGGATTGCTCGAGTCTTATAAACAGTATAGGCAAAAATGGGAAGGATTAATGGGCGAATGTCAGGAAAATTGAGAAAGTTGAAGGGAGCTCTTAAAAGGTGGAATGAAAGTTTTGGAACTGAAATGGAAAAAAGAATAGAAGCAATTGAAGAAAGGATTAAGGAGCTGGGTGATATAAGTGATCAAAGAGACTTAATTGAATTGGAAGTAGAAGAGTTTAGAAGACTGTATTGAATTATGGGAACCTGTCAAATTTAGAGAATTAGTTTGGCACCAAAATCTCAAATGACTTGGTTAAAAGAAAGTGATTCAAAATTTTCATTTTTTCATAGAGCAATTAAGATTAAATCGAAGAAGAAAATGGTGCATGGACTAAAAATAAAGGGATTCTTGGTGTAATGAACTAAAGTTGTTAAGGGTAAAAATGTGAAATTTTTTCTACAACTACCTTAGCTGCCCATCGAGAAAATGGATTGTCGATATAGAGTTTGATTTCAAGAAGTTATCAAAGGAGGACGCATTGAAGCTTGAGCTACCCTTCACGATGGAGGAAATAAAGGACGCAGTATGGAGTTGTGACGAGTCTAAAGCTTTAAGACTGGATGGGATCAATATGTGTTTTTTCAAAAGATGCTGCCATGTAGTAAGTGAAGATCTTTTTGATATGATGTCAAAATTCTTTCGAACTAGGAAGCTTCAAAAAAGTATTAATTCATCATTCATAGTGGTTATTCCCAAAATGGAAAATCTGAATGATATATCAGATTTTAAACCAATTTTCCTAGTGCGTTCTCTTTATAAAATTGTGGCTAAGGTGTTGCCTCGAACAATTAGAGAAGTAATTAGAGATATTGTGAGTGAAACTCAATACACATTTATTAAAGGAAGGCAAATCTTCAATAGAATTATGACTGCAAATGAGATAATCTATTCGATTAAGAAAAATGAAGGAATGGGTGGTGGTTTGATATTTAAATTAGATTTTTCAAAAGCTTACGATTGTGTTAGGTAGGGTTTTTTTGGAGGTTGTTTTATCCAAAATGGGATTTGGTGCGAAATGGAAAGGTTAGATAATGGAGTTTGTATTAACAGCTAAAGCAGTTGTGCTTGTAAATGGGTTGACCACCAACGAATTCAGAATCAGCAAAGGTGTCCGACAAGAAAATTCGCTCTCGCCATTCTTATTTATTTTGGTGAAAAAAGTGTTCCATCTGATGCTAGAAAAAGTCGAAGGGATGGGGATTGGTGGTATTCAAAATGTTATTCCTGAACAATAGTTTTCACATTTACAATTCGTGAATGGTACCATACTCGTTTTTAGAGCAGAGGAGAAGTTTGTGAGAAACGTGAAGCATATTCTAAGATGTTTTGTGATTTTTTCGAGGCTTAGTATTAATTTTTAGAAATCATGTTTAGTGGGGTTTGGTTCGAATGAAGAGTTTTTATGTAGAATGGCAGCATTATGTGAATGTAAGATAGGGGTCCTTTTCAATTATCTAGGGATACCATTGTGAGCAGATCCGAGGAAGATATTCACTTGGAACTCGATTGTGGATAGATTTTAGAAGAAATTATCTGGATAGAAAAGTCTTTCACTTTCTTTTGTAACAAGAATTGTGCTTATTAATTATGTTTTATCCACTCTGCACATTTATTTCATGTCTCTTTTTCAAGCTCTGGTGATAGTGATTAATAGGATTGATAAGATCAGAAGAAACTTTCTCCAGGGGGTGCAAATGGAAAAAGAAAATTGGCAAAGGTAAGTTGGAAGCAGGTGTGTCTACCGAAAGAGAAGAGGGGAGTGGGTCTGGTGAACCTTAAAGTTAAGAACAGAACTCATATGGCTAAATAGTGTTAGAGATTTGCGATGGAAAGACATGCATTGTGGAGAAAAGTTATTCAGGCGAAGTATGGTTCCCTTCCTCAATAGTGGCGATTTAGCTAAGCCGAAAGATATATCGATTGTATGGTGTGGAATTGTTGAGAATTCCAAAGATTCAAAAGTTGTTAAATGGATAAGAAATGACTCTTTTCGATGGTTGATTGAGAAGGGTAAGTCCGTGTTTTTTTGGGAAGGATATTTGGTGCTGTAATCGTCCTTTAAAGTTAGAGTTCCCTAAGTTGTTTCGTCTTGCCAAAAATAAAAAAGGGGTGGTGGAAGAATATTCGTACAATAATGAGTTTATTGAGGTCAAATGGGAGTAATATTTTTCAAGACTGTTATTAGAAAGGGAGGTAACTATTCTTAATCGGTTAAAAGTATTGGTGGGAAGTACAGTTCTCATGCTTAAGGTGGAAAGAGTTTCTACTAAGTAAAGGTGTGCAATTACAACAAATGACGAGCGGGTGTCCTTGGTGTGATAGAGAACCTGACCGAACGAATCATCTTTTCTTCAAATGCAAAATCATGGAAGGCTTTTGGAAAAAAAAATCTTTAAATGGTGGGATATTTGCTGGAATCTGATTGATGGTTTTACAGATTTTTATACTCTTTGCCATAATGTGAATTTGATAAGTGATCTTAAAAGCTTATGGATGATTTCGGTGTTGACAGCTTGTTGGTCAGTTTGGTTGGCAAGAAATGATATTGTGTTTGAGAGAACGTCGACGTCAATAGACACTTTAGTATTTCATTCCAAAATGAGAGCAATGATGTAGATAAGGGCAGTGCATGATGAGTTATATTTTCAAGAGAGTACATGGTGGTTGTGTTCGTCGAAATGCAAACCAATTAAATATAAAACCAGGGCTGATGTATGCGAATGGTATCATCCTCCGCAAGGATGGGTGAAATTTAATGTGAGTGGTGTGGTGAACGAGGATGTAGTTGGTTCTCGCAGGGTGTTAAGAGATGAGGAAGGTGTGACACGTGCTTTATTTTCGGGGCCAATAGCAACAAGGGAATCAGATTCAGCTGAGGTATGGAATATTAAAAATGCTTTGGACATGTATATTGGCATGGGATGGAAGACTAAATTTCCACTTATTATTGAATTTGGTTTAAATGTGATATTAAAATGGTTAACAAATAAGGAAATGAGGTCGTGGATGTTACGAAACCACTTTACTAATATTGATAAGAGTATTAATAAGTTAGATAATTTCACATTCTCGGTGGTTAAGCAGCATGAAAACGAAATGGCTGCTACCTTGGCCATTGCAGGGGTGAGACATCTTGACTTCTTTAAAGCTTGGTGGTAAGATTTTGTTGAGTCATAAGCAGTGAAGTTGATGATAGTCAAGATAAGGAGTAAGGATGACTGACATGTTTTAATTACACATAATATATGCTTGATGAAAAGAAACTAACATTGTTCTTATATTAAAACTATTGTACGTAGTTAATGTAATGATCAAATTTTTACTAGTGTCAGAAAATGCAATTTCAAAGATAAAATTCATAAATTGAGTTAGAAAAATTATGATATTATTGCAAAAAATACCCTTAACATTTGGGGGCTTTTGGTTTTATGCCCTTAACTTTTTTTATTGACACCTTCAACATTATGATGTTTCAGAAATCAACCCAATTTTAACGGTAAATGTGAGTTGACCGTCAGTCAAACAACATGTCAATGAAATAGCCTATGTGGCATGCCACATAAGCACAATGTCATAGATTACATCATCAAATCAGTTTTTTTTCATTTTTTCCATCTTCTTTCTTCTTCCCATTTAAAACAATTTTTCTAACGTTTTCCCATATTTTCTCTCTTTCCAAACTCCCAAATTTGGATTGAAAATACACATTTCAAAAATAAAGAATAAAAATTAATAATTTACAAAGGAGGATTAAACTGGCACAAAATTATTTTTGAAACAAACAAAGAAATGGCAGATTCAGTCTTAAAAACAAATGAGACATTAATGTTGAAGTAGTAGAATAAGCAAAGCTCCCTTGTCTTTCTTTGCAATAGCCCATTTTTCAATGGTGTCGAAAACAATGGTGTTAGCTCGATGGATTAAATTGATAATAATGGTAACGGAGGTTGAATCGACCTTTTAGAAGTTGTGGTGAAAGCAATTTAATTTTGCAACAAAGGACACAAGGATTTATAGTGGTTCGGCCCCAAATTCCTACTCCACTACCTTAGCTTTCCACAACTAAGGATTTTCCCAAATCCACTAGATTTGTATAACCTTTGAGGACAAGGTTTAACCTTACAATCTCTCTTAAGACTTATACCCCAAATCTTAGGATAGAACTCTCTTAAGGTTTCTACCCAAACCTTAAGTATCAACCCTCTCTCAAAGAGAAACAAACAAGCAAACAAAGAAACAATCCTTACAAGATTAGGATGTTTGCCAATTAAGCACAAATACAAAGAAGAACACTTGAGCTAAATGAATACAATGAAAGCTCACAAGTGTTTATAAGAAAAGGTATGAAAGAATTAAGCTCTTGGTTGTTTTGATTGATCTTTAGGCTTTGCACATTGCTCTACTTGATGCTAGACCTTTGGAAGATGGTATTTATACCCTCTAAGTGAATTCCAACCATTTTGGTTATTGGTAAAGTAATGTAGTCGTTGCAGCCATAGAAACTAGCATTAAAAGCAGTCTGCAACTTAGTTGTTCCGTTAAAAGCATACTTGTATCGGTAGAATTGTAGTTGTATCAGTAGAAGAGGAGTTCTACCAGTAAAAGTCCTAGGGTAGATGACTTTAAAAAATATTACTATTGGAGTCGTTATATTAGTAGATGCTTCATTGTATCGGTAGAACTCTGACGGTTTCATTTGGTATCGATAGAACCATCAAAGTATCGATAGAAGTGCAGGGGAGGATGAATTTTAGCTACTGACTTGTCTTGTTTCGGTAGAAGTCTTCAAGGTATCAGTAGAAGTGGTGTTGTATCGGTAGAAGTGGAGTTCTACCGGTAGAAGTGGAGTTCTACCGATAGAAGTCTCACAGGAGTCTTTTCAACTTAGCTTTTATTAAAAAACACTTTAATTTGTTATATCAAACATATTATCCAATAAGGCTTAGTTTAACAATCTCCTGCTTTTTGATATAACAAAACATTTTGTAAATTTGTTTTTGAATAGATTTCTCTCCCATAATAAAAGTCATTTTCAATTCAAGCTCCCCTTATATAAAAATCATTTTCAATTTAAAACATAAAGGTTTGGAGCATAAATTTTCAATAAGTTGAAATTTGACATTCATTTTTCTTTGAAAAATTTGTCACTGATATAAGCAATCAATCAACCATAAAATTTACCTTTCTCTTCTCCCCTTTTTTGTTATATAAAAAATAAGCAATAAAGCAATCAATATTAAGGTGCAATCACATAGAACTTGTATTTTTTTTTTACCTTGAAGCAATGCATCTTACCTACAAATGTAGAATTAAGTTTTTGGTACCCAATGTCTTTTGGGTCCATAATCATTAGTTTTCAATATCTTAGTCCCTTTAGGTATCCATTTTGAGAGAGTCTCCTTGTCTTGAGTGGCATTAAATCCTTTAGGGACCCATACATTCTTAACAAGTTTTCCCTTGTAAAATCTTGAGAGACCTCTATGTTTATAGAAATTAAAGCTATTTTTAACAAAGTTTTGTTTTGAACTTTCTTCTTTTTTCAAAAACTTTGTTAGAGTGAGTTTTTTCACTCTTAAGTAATCAAGTTGCTTTTGATGATCCTCATGAACTTTTGAAAGTAAATTATGCAAGTCTAAATTTTTCTTTTCAAAATCATTAATGGGTTCTTGCATTTTGTTTACTTTCTCTTCAAGTTCATGATTGATTTTGGAAAGTAAGTAATTTTTATTTTTCAACTTTGAAACACTTTCTTGTGTTTTGACATCATGACTTTTAATTCCAAAATCAATTCATCATGGGCTTGTTGCAACTCATCAAAAGAATAATCATTTAAAGTAGATGAGTTAGAAGTTACCTTAAGATCATCGATTGCCATAAGGATTAATTTGACTTTTTCATCGGATGAGTCTTCATTACTCCAATCAACATAAGTCTTTTGTTTGCAAGACCCCTTCTTTTTAAGTTTAGGACAATCATACTTGATGTGTCCCGGCTTATTGCACTCATAGCATATAATGAGATCTTTCTCCTTGGTTGATTCAAGTTTGAGTCCTTCATTTTTTCGAAATTTTCCTCCTTTGTTGGGCTTCATGAATCTCTTAAATCTTCTAGCAAGCCTTTCCATCTCTTCATCTTCATCCACCTCTTCACTTGATTCACTTTCTTCAATGGTGGTGGATTTAAGAGCTCTACCAACATTCTTCTTCATAAGTCTTTCTTCTTCACTTCCTTTGTTAAGCTTCATCTCATAAGTAAGCAAAGAATCAATGAACTCATCAAGGGAGAGTGAGTTGAGATCCTTTGATTCTTTTATGGCCGTCACCTTTGGTTCCCAAGATGTTGGGAGACTATTTAACATCTTTTTCACCATCTCTTTGTTGGGATAAACCTTCCCAAGGGCTTTGAGACCATTAATGATATTGGTGAATCGATCGAACATCTCTTTGATTCCTTCCTCCGGTTTTGATTTAAATAATTCATAGTCAAGGGTGAGAATACTTAGCTTTGATTCCTTGACTCTATTCGTTCCTTCATGGTTAACCTCAAGCTTGTCCCATATTTCTTTGGCATCGTTGCACGAGGAGACTTTATTGTACTCATTTTCACCAAGAGCACAAAATAGAGTGTGCATTGCTTTTGCATTAAGTTACACCTTGATGTCATTTGCAATCCCATTCATTCTCTTCCTTTGGAACACTAACACCTTCAACTATCTTCATTGGAATGAATGGCCTGTTTGTGATTATCCTTCACACTCCATAATCGTTAGCTTGGATAAATAACTTCATTCTTGTTCTCCAATAAGAATAGTCGGAGCCATTGAATAGAGGAGGTCTTACGGTGGAAAATCCTTCTCCCACGAATGTTAACCCGAAAGTTGACGTCATTGATGTTGGAAGACTTATTGATCATTTGAGCTTCTCCAAGGATCTTTTCTTGGTTGTTAAACCGTCTTTAGAGTTCTAGCTATGATACCAATTGTTAGCTCGATGGATTAAATCGATAATGACAGTAGTAGAGGTTGAATCGACCTTTTAGAAATTGTGGTGAAAGCAATTTAATTTTGCAACAAAGGACACGAGGATTTATAGTGGTTCGATCCCAAATGTCTACTCCACTACCTTAGCTTTCCACAACTAAGGATTTTCCTAAATCCACTAGATTTGTATAACTTTTAGGTACAAGGTTTAACCTTACAATCTCTCTTAAGAATTATACCCCAAAATCTTAAGATAGAACTCTCTTAAGATTTCTACCCAAACTTTAAGTATCAACCATCTATCATAGAGAAACAAACAACCAAACAAAGAAACAATCCTTACATGATTAGGATGTTTTCCAATTAAGCAAAAATACAAAGAAGAACACTTGAGCTAAATGAATACAATGAAAGCTCACAAGTGTTTACAAGAAAGGTATGAAAGAATTAAGCTCTTCGTTGTTTTGATTGATCTTTAGGATTTGCACATTGCTTTTCTTGATGCTAGATCTTTGGAAGATGATATTTATACCCTCTAAGTGAATTCCAACCGTTGTGGTTTTTTGGAAAGTAATGTAGCCGTTGTAGCCGTTGTAGCCATAAAAACCAGTATTAAAAGTAGTCTGCAACTTAGTTGTTCCAGTAAAAGCATACTTGTATCGGTAGAACTATAGTTGTATCAGTAGAAGAGGAGTTCTACCGGTAGAAGTCCTAGGGTAGACGACTTTACAAAATATTACTCTTGGAGTCGTTATATCGATAAATGCTTCATTGTATCGGTAGAATTTTGAGGCTTTCATTTGGTATCGGTAGAACCCATCAAAGTTTCGATAGAAGTGCAAGGGAGGATGAATTTTAGCTACTGACTTGACTTGTTTCGGTAGAAGTCTTCATGGTGTCGGTAGAAGTGGAGTTGTTAGGTAGAAGTGGAGTTCTACCGGTAGAAGTCTCACAGGAGTCTCTTCCACTTAGCTTTTATTCAAAAAGACTTTAATTTGTTATATCAAAACATATTATCCAATAAGGCTTAGTTTAACAAGTGGTTTTAGGACCACAACTTCGACGTGTTAGTCTATAAATATAAATTATTCAATATGTTTACGAGACCATTAGTATCATATTAAAATTTGGTTTTGAAATTTTATCGTTTAGATAATTAATTAAGTGAGAATGACTAAATCATAAAAGCTAAAAACATTGAGTTCTATAGATTAAAGGCATTAGCATGGTAATGGAAAAGTAGACCAAGACACTTAAATGGTAAATATACCAGTAGAAGGGATAGTGGATAGCATTAGATTTAAAAATGTTGAAATTCATGAGTAATTAGGAAGGGTAAATTAGTAATTAGGTTAATAAGGAAAAAATATATGAAATAAAGTATGAAAAAGTCAACAAAAACTTCATATTCTTCATGAAGTTAAATCGAAACTCTATTAGAGAAACTAGAAACATTCAGCTAGCTTTGGTTCTCAAATCGGGTGAGTAAACTTTGTCCGTTTTTGGTGATTTTTGAGCTCATATTAGCTTAATCTAGCTAACCCAGGGGTTAATTTGTGAAATTTCTAAATGTTATAAATGCTTCCATTGATGAGTTGAGTTGTTTCTTGAAGTTTATAGAAGATTATTGAGTTTTGTTGTTAGTCAAGATTATTTTGTAAAGTGATTTTTGATAATTTTAATGTTCAAGGACTAAATTGCTAAAATGATATAAAAGCTTGTACTTGATGTGAAATAATTACATGTAGGGTCTGTGTTAAGACTCTAAAAGGTTCAAATAGGCTTGGGTTTAAAAGAAAATAGTTTACTGACATGTTTGAGGCTTAGGGACTAAATTGAATAAAAGTAAAAAAGTTAAGGGTAATTTTTTAAAATTTCAAACAAGACTTAATTGAATAAAATTATTTAGTTTTACTGTTTATTTAGTTAATTGAGTGAAATTATTATTTTAGATAAAAAACGTGCTGACAATCACGAAAAAAAGTTTGTTGATTAGTCCCTATACTTAAGTTGTTAGTTGTAAATTAACCCAATAAGTTTGTATTATTATTTCTATATTTTAATAATTGTTTTTATACACATTCCTTGTTGTTATAGCAAATTAAAGTATGCTTAACAGTTTGAGAAATGAATGAAGTAACGAGTTGTTAGGCCTTGGGCCGATGATCTGAGCTAACGCGATGGTTGAGATCATGCATATGTTGCGGATTCTCGATAGCTTGTGTGAGAAGCATCGTGAGTGAGTAAATTTTGAATGGATACTGGATTCTGATGATATGAACACTTGCAATGGCTAAGATCTTACATACGTTGCGGATTCTCAATAGCTTGTGTGAGCAGCATTGTGAGCGGGTGATATAAACTGTAACGATGACTAAGGTCCTGCATATGATGTGAGTTCTCATCAGCTTGTATGAGTAGCAACGTCAACTGGTCAAAATTTTGTAACTAGCTTGAACGAGTGATATTCTGTTCTTACTGAAATGAGATTATGCTTTACTGGAAATCGAGAAAAGTTTGAATTATGGCACAGTGTAACTCCCAACTGTTGTGAATTGTGTTTGGTAAAGATTTCATTGTTATTTCTTATAATTTTACTTGTGTTTTCATTGTTATGTTATGAATTAAGACCATGTATGCTTGCTTGGTATTTGGTTATTACACGATAGTTTTTGAAATATGCTAGTTGGGTTGATGTTTTTGAGGGTGAATTTTAATTGATATGATTGTTAGAAGTTAAACTAAACTTGTGTATATGATCATGGAATAGAATAGATCATGTTAGTTGTGATGAGGGTTGAAATGGCATGGAATGTTCATGTTTGAACTTATAAATGATTGATAGGTTGATGTTTGGTATGTCCATTATAATATGACTTTATATAGGTGATTGTATGTGGACTTAAACGGTTGAATGTGTGATGTTCTTGATCTTTTTAGTGTGTTTTAAGGTATGGTAAATTTGTTATATGGGTTGGTTTAGGTCTCTAAATAGATAGGTGAAGATTGAGCATGATTTTGGTCACTTTTGGGCACGCACAACCTGCACATTGGTAACCCACACGGGCGTGTGCCTTGAGTGTGTTAGGTGTAGGGTTCACACAAACTGACACACGAGTTGAGACATGAGCATGTGGCACAAGTCAGTGAGTTACACGGCCTATTACACAGGCTGAGACATGGGCGTGTGTAAGAGCCACATAGCCGTGTGACCCTTGTAAGGTAAAATTTTTTCAATTTTGCCTAAAATGTTCTGATTTGTTCCAATTTGGTCCCTGGTTGTTCGTAAATTGTTTTAAGGGTCTCGAGGGCTCGATTTAAAGCCCATAAATGTATGTTTAATATTATTTCGAATTATATCTGAATTAAAGGATATTAAATTGATATTTAAATGTTGTATGTTGTGAAAATATTCTGATGTGTGTAGTAACTCTTTGTGACCCTATTTCGCAACGAAATACAGGATACGGGTGTTACATTATGTGTTTTTTTTCTCTATGATTAACTTGTGAGCTAACACAGTTTAGCTCAAGAGAGAAAAAAAATGAGTCAGGAAGCATTTATTTACATCTTCATTGCTCGAGGAACAACGATCTTGGCCAAGTACATTGAGTTCACTGGGAATTTCCCAACAATCACAAATCAATGTTTGTAGAAACTCACTTCTTCCAACAACAAGTTTACTTACAACTGTGATCACCATACCTTTAATTTTCTTGTTGAAGATGGTTATGGTAATTCCTATAACTTTGATCTTTTTCTTTCTTTCTCTTTTTTTTCTCGGGAAACAAACAAGATTGTGGAAGGTTTAAAAGCTGAATTTGGAGGTTAAAGTTGGCAGATCTAACTAAATTAGTATAAAATGGGATGTAGGATTTGATGGGTTTTGATAAAACACTAGAAAGTTAGTTTTTTTTGTTGTTGTATGGATTCATTTTATTCTGTTTGGTTGGTAAGAAAACTAAAGAAAATGGTGAGAAAACTGAAGAAAATGGTTTCATTAGTTTTCATGCCCTTTTGGATGTTTGTTATATGCCATTTCATTAAAAAAGATGTGTTGATTAGAAAAAAAAACTAATAATTCATGGAGGCATTGAGAAAATCTAGAAAGAGAGAAAAAAACTAAAGATATGTTTGGAAAGAGAGAAAATCTGGAAAAGCATTGAGAAAAAAAATGTTTTAGAGAGGAAGAGAGAAAGAGAGAAGAAGAAAGAAATGAAAGAAATGAAATTTTTTTGATGATGTCATCTATGACATTGTGCTTATGTGGCATGCCACATTGGCTATTTCGTTGACATATCATTTAATGGGTGGACAACTCACATTTACTGTTAAAATTAGGTTGATTTTAAAAAAAAAATCGTAACATTGAGGTTGTCGATAAAAAAGGGTTAAGGGCACAAAACCAAAAGCCCCTAAACATTGAGGTTATTTTTTGCAATTATGCCAAAAATTATTAACCAAAGAGTTTCCACATCTAATATAACATTATATTATTGGATTTTCGAGTAGTTAAATTTATAAATTCATTAATTATAATACAGGGAGTAATTTGTAAAATTGTAATCACTATTGAGTTTTAAATTGAGAATTGCATGAGACCTTATTTAGCAATTAAACAAAGGATCTAACGGTTATTTAACCATTATTATTTCATGGATAGTGGGATGAAATGATTCTATCCATCCATTTCCAATTAGAGAATTAATTTTAATCATGGTCATATATTAACTAGTTAACTAAATTTAATTAGGTTGTTAATAATCTATCTATCTATATATATATATATGTAATATGAGTGGGATAGAAAATGTATCATCTTCTCCATCATCCTTGTCCCATCCAACCTAAGTGAAAAAGGAAGAAAGTTTTCTTTAGTTTCTTAGCCAAACCATAATTCTATTAAGGTAAGAAGGATTATTTGATAATTTTTTATAGATTTCTTATCATCCAAGCTTAGCATGTCATACTTGTGTATTAGATTTTCAAATTGTTGAGTTGATGCAATTAAATCTTAGAAGTGATGAATTCTTGAATGATATGTTTAGATTAAGTTTATGGCCATGTTAGTACATCGTGGAAAGTAATGGATTAGGCTTGAAATTAAGTTAAGTTTATAGTTAGTTTTATGTTATTAGGGACCAAATTTAATAGGATGAAATTTATTGGGAAATTATGTTTATGGGGTCCCTAGTGAATGAATATGAAGTCAGATTTTGATTCGATAAAAGATATCGAATGGTACTAACATTTCAGACATTGAGGCTTAGAGGGACTAAAATGAATAAATCGTAATTCATTTTTTAATTAATGTGCTTCTAAGATTGTTTTTGTGAAACTAATATTATTTTAATAATCATATTTATTGTATGTAGCTAAAGACAAAGTTGGGACGTCGAGGGATAAAGGAAAGGCAATGGCCGTAAAGAGTAGCTTCATTTCAATTTATGCTTTCATGATTGTGATTTTAATACCTAGCCTATTAAATATAAACTCATTTAAGGTAATAAATGATGTTGTCTCATAAATGGTAAGTATATTATGATTGTGTTGAAAAGTGTTGACAAATGTATGTGATTGAATGTTAAGTATGTTTGATGCAATTAATATGAGAATTAGTTAAATGCAAAGAATGTGAATGGAAATGTGATATAATAAATAAATGATATGTGATAAAATGATAATGAATTGCAAATAATATGGATATTCCATGTAAATTGTGATTGATGTGTAAATGTGTATGTTAAAATGACAAATACTTTATTAAACAGTCTCAAATAGAGTTTGGGTATAATTGGCATGTCATAGGATTCGTGTATATTGTTGGTGGGACTTTATTGGAACTTTGATATGAATTTTGATGGCACTTCAGTGTGATTATTATTGTGGAGTGTTAGGGGGATTGGTGCATATTTGCATGATAAACACTTTGGTAATTATCAAAGAGTGTTCGAGGTCTAAAATCTATGCATCCATCTTGAGTCCTTGTCTGGCTGATAGGAATTATAAAATATGTAATATGTAATTGGTTATGTTAATCAATATTGGATTTTGAATAATTGACCTTGCATGTCGGTGTTTGCACAATGAGCAAAGAATTAACACAAATATAGATATTTAAAAACGAATTTGACTGCAAGTGTGACAAGTTAGTTGTAATATTTATATGTTACAATGAAACACATAGTATTCCAGGGATCAAACCCAATAGAGATCGGGTGATATGGTGAACTGACAACTATTAAGCATACAGTTAGGTAGGAAGTTTAGCTAGCTAACGGCTAAGTGGTATATTATGACAACTCGTAAAATGAGGTTGATTAAGCTAAATTATACCTAAAAGGACTAAAATGAATAAAAAAACAAAATTACAATAGTATTAATTGGATGAAATGAAGTGGTCAACTGATATCAATGTTGCTAATTAACTATTATATTAAGGATCTAAATTGCTTAAACTCCTAATTGGTCCAATTTTACCTCTCAATCACCATTTTACCCAATTAGACGATTTAGTCTAATTATCTATCAACCTTACTAGATTAAATCGGGAAAATCAAATTGTTCACAATAAGATCTCCTATCGATCTCACCTATCTAAATGTTCTCCTAGAGTTTTCAAATCTAGGTTTTGAAGTTTATTCGATTTAATCCAATTTTTATGATTTAGTCTCTAACCCTAAAATTAATCATGCAACATTTCAATCAATTAACCACTATAAAGTTTAGTTCCTACCCGTCATCAAAAAACAAATCCAACCAATTTCATGCTCAAATGAATCATCAGATAATCATAAAGTAGGTAAAGGTTAAGAAATGCTTAGTAAATCTTGAAGAGGTCTATAATGGAAACGATGACAAGCAAGAATAATCCACAAACTATAACCCAAATTAATACCTTGCAACTTTTGGTAACTAAAACATTTAAATCAATTGAATACTTTGAAGAAAAACTCAAAAAAACATAATAGGTCCTTATATATTTTGAACTAAAGAAGAAAATTGCAACAAAACAAAGGAAATGGAAAAATAAAATCTAAGCTAGAAAAGGAAAAAACCTAGGAATCTAAACGATTAAGAGAATAAAAAGATGATGATAGAAAATGAATGATTAATCTCTCACTTTTTGTGCCATAAATAAGCTTTAAATAATATGATTTGCTAACTCTAATATTGAAAAAAATGCCTTTAAAAAATGTGGATGACTTAAAGCTTGTTTGGACACAATTGCCCTTGCAGTTTTTCATCTGTTAGAATTCAATGCTATGACACCTAGGCTTTGATGTCGCAACACCCATCACAGTTGGCTTCAAAGAGGGCTCGAGGGTCACTTGGTGTCGCAACATGGACTTGTTGGTGTCATGACTTGGATGACAGGCCACACTAGATTCCATTCTCTTCAACTTTGTCTTGGAGTAAAACCTCGAGAGCTAGGAGTCGTGACTTTGAGGCTCAGTGTAACAGCTCATTTTTCAGTGGTATCAAAAACAATGATTTCGAGATCTCAAACCCGTCGAGAAAATTTTTGTAATTAGTGTTTAAATTAAATAAGTTAATATTAATTATATATGTAATTTTTAATTTAGGAATTTTAATTATCAAATTAAAAGTTAGTATAAGTGGTTTTGGATCAAAAGTCAAGTGGTTTTAGAAAAAAAAAGGTATCGAGACCTTGTTTCTAAAATTAAGAGCCGTAAATATTTTTATTAAATATTTACAAAGTCTTATTATATGTGAATTTAAGTTTGGTTAGGTAAATTTTGATAATTAATTACTTAATTATGGAAAAAGGAGTAAATTGTATAAGAGGTAAAAGTTAATTACTATTGAATGAAAATAGTAAGGACCAAAATGGTAATTAAACCATGGTAAAAAAGTCCAAGCGTGGTAACATGATTTCATTCCACTAATTTTTGGGATATTTATTCATTTAGTCCTAATTAGCTTAAGGCTAAATTGTAAATAAGTAGTTTGCTTTGAATTTAATAAAATTGAAGGATCAAATAGGTAATTAACCAAAATATTTTAGTGAGTGGTTTATTATGACACTTATTATCCTTAATTAGGAAAATTAAAGGTTAATTAAGTGATTAATTAAGTTAATTAGGAAAGTCTTAAAATTTACAATTATGCCATTAGGTATAAATATGAAATTAAAGAAGGAAAATCACATTTTCCTTCTAATTTCTTCTTCTTCCTCATGGCTAAGACAGGAAAACCTAAAGTTTTCCATTGATGACCTTTGAGCTTTGATTTGGGTAAGCAAACCTTGACCATTTTTAGTAATTTTTATGTTTTTGAATTAGTATTAGCTTGATCTAGCTAATCTAAGGACTAATTTGTAAATCTATCAAATGTTTTGAATCTTACCATTGTTGAATATGCTTTTCTTTGAAAGTTTTTGATAGTTTTGGATGCTTGTTGGCTAGGTTAGATCTTTTTGTAAAGTATTTTTGATGAAATTAGGGTTTAAGAACTAAATTACTAAATGATGAAATTGGATGTACTTTAGGTGAAATAAATGGATTTTAAGGTCACGTATGAGGTCATAGTATATTCGGTTGGTATAGTTAGAAGAGAAAATGGGTATTTTGCATGTTTTGTGTGGAAAGAACTAGATTGAATAAAAGGAAAGTATTAGGCGTAAAGTCATAATTTTCCCAAAAAGGATCAAATTATGTTAAATGAATTGATTATGTGTTTTAATATGAAATTTGGATGAATTTTTTATTTAGATTACAATCGTGCCATGGATCGTAAAAAAGGGAAATTAGCATAATAGTCCTTGAAGTTTAGCCAAACCGTAATTTCATCCGGTAAGTTCGTAGTTTAGTTTATACACCTTGTATGTTCTTATGTTTCACTATTGTTATAGCATCTCGAAGAAGGTTAAATATTTGTGTTGATTGAAGAGGCAAAGGAAAAAAAAAATGCCAAGCCTAGGGCCGGTTACCTGATTTGAAGCGATGGTTAGGATCTTGCATATGTTGTAGTATCCTGATAGCTTGTGTGAGCAACATCGCAAGTTAAGAGATTTTGAATGAATAGTGAATTCTGGATCTATCGATGGTTGAGTCTTCGCGTATGTCACAAATTCTTGACAGCTTGTGTGAGCAGCATCGTATACTGGTTAACCATTCTGGGCTCATGTGAGTTAAAGTTGTCTGTGCTCATATGAGCTAAAGATCTAGAAGACTGAAGGGATTAAGTTCGTTATTGTGCATAAGATTATGAATACATATTCATTTTCATCTTTAAACTGATCTGATTATTCTGTAAGGAAGTGATATTTGCGAACTTACTAAGATTAATAAGCTTACTCGTGAATCTATTGTTATTTTGTAGATACATTTGGTTGTCTGAAGATCTGATCTTCTCAAGGAAATCACACTATTGTGGAGCATGTATGGTAGATTTTGCATCACTTGGTCTTATGGCATGTACTAGGATGATGTTATCTTTTGCTTATGTACATCGAGATTGTGAAAACCTTGACATGTTTGATGAAATGTTGAAAGTAGAAACGTATGATTTTAGAATATAGAAAGTAGACTCAAAAGTACCTTGTATTGACATGGAAATAATGTATTTTGTGTTAGCTTAAATGGATAATTAAAGTTGTGTATGAATGAAGTTAATGAACTTGTATTTGGTATGATTCTTAAGATTCTGCATACTAGTTTCGGTAGAACCCATTGCATGTTTCGGTAGAAGTGCAAGGTAAGAGACATTATTCTTTGACTTGAGTTGTATCGATAGTTGAATTACGAGTATCGATAGTTTATATACTTATATCGGTAGAAGTTGCAGGGTGAGAATTTTTGCTCTCTAGAGATTTTGGTATCGATAGTTGCATGACTTGTATCGGTAGAGTTAGCACAAGTACCGGTAGAAATCTGCACAGTTTCTAAATTGTTCACTGACTTGACTACTACCGATACTTGACCATCAGGTACCGATAGAAGTCTCCTAAAATATTGGAAATGCCATTTTTACCCTTATTAAATTGTGTTAATGTTTATGGTGATATATATATGTGTGCGAAGTGATAACTTTAATAAATAAAGTTGAATAATATGGCGTTAAAGATGGAACGGTGAAAAATGAACAGTAAAACACCGAAAATCCTAATCGACAACGGTGTTTGGGTTTTGGGTGTTACACTTAGTGTCATGACACCCTATACTTAGTGTCACGACCTCCACAATAAGCTACTCCAAGTTGATTTTTGGTGATGTTCAACTTCCTCGAGGTGATGGAAGGTCAGTGTCGCAACACACAAGCACTTGTGTCACAACCTCCATAACAATTGAGGTCCTCTTTGATGTTTGACCTTTATCACCTTCCTACATAAGCTCTAATAAAGTATTAGACCTCAAATGGCATATTTTTTCCACTTGGGGTCTCAAAAGTGATAAAATACAATAAAAGTTATCATTGAAACTAAAAACTAAAGCATTTAAAAGACTCTTAAACTACTTTAGAACAAGCTCATTAAGTACTAGAGAGCGTCTAATTTGACATATCAAATTACGATAAATCAATAATTCATGTTGATTGGAGTAATTGCATACAAATGTTTAGATATTGATAGATAACATTTGAAAGATCATATGAAATTTGTAATACGAACCATGTTTAGGTATTGAAAGATAACATTTGAAAGATCATATGAAATTTGTAATACGAACCATGAGGGTTAATGGTACTATGAAAACGAGTTAAACTACTTGGTTGAATTGCGGCATGGATAGAGATATGAGAATGTCATATGTTTACAAATGATATTGAGATTACAATGATATTATGATTTGATTTCATGCATAAATACTAAATATCAAATGTAAAGTCTAGAAGGCATTTTGATAAGTTGGCATGTAGAACCTAAAGTGAAAGATGAATCAAATCAAGTGTTAATGAAATGATCATGAGACAAAGAATAAAAAATATAAGCATGTTTGTAAATGATTTGATAACTAATTAATGTATTTGATTTGTTTTTGCATTTTTTCAATTTATGTTAGCACCACTGAGCTCTTTTGCACAATGTGCGGGTATTTTTTTTGCGCAGGTGACGTTTAGGTCTTGAGGACTCGATAAGGTCAAAAGCATCTATGACTTCATTTTTAGCTTAGTAAATTTTGTATAGCTTTTGTGAACTTTGTAGCAAGTTGGCAAGCACCTAATGTCATAACTTAATTTTGGAGTACATTTTGATGTTTCGGTATCTACTATGCTAGAGACTTGTAATTGGAGTGTGGTTATATATGTATAACAGTATGTAAATATGTTATTCCATAGGTATGTTGGCATGCATGAACTTAATGCAATGTTTATGCGATGATTCAAGGGTTGCTTGCATGTTAAGTTACTAAACTTGATATTTGAAATTGAAAATGTTGTGATCAAGTTAATTAACCATGTATTTGGATATGTTTAAATATGCTTGAATGATGTTTAGAACATGCTTTTAAGTCTCATGATTTTTAGACACAAAATGGTAATGTTTTGAGCCAAACTAGGTGAATTTAGGCGTAATTTTTGGCTCCTAGCAAGCTTGTTTTGGTACAAGTTGTTAGGTATATCGGAACAAGTAAGTTAGTAGAAAAAAACTGTTAAAGTATGCCCAAAGATCAATCATGAGATGATTGATTGCTATTATTATTTCAGTTTTTTTTCTGTGTATGAATAAACTAATCAATAATAAAGTCGTAAGAATAATATGATTATTATTAAATGGTCCTTAGTCAAGTATTATTGTGGGCTTGGACAATAATAATGCATTGAGACTAATGTGTAGTTGATTGATGACAAAATATTGTCATTGACATAAGGATGTCAAAATCAATACATGAGTATGTGTTAGAGAACAACATACTGGACTGGCTTGCCATGAGTATGTTTATTAAATTATTATGTAATAGTCACAATATTACTCATAGTGATAATTATGTACATGATCCTCAGACTTGAGATCATCATTTTTTCAACATCGTGAATCGTATATTTTGATACAGTCTAACGTCTACCGTAATCGGTTGTACTATAAAGACTATTGTTGGATATACCATAATCCATGTAGTGGGATATGGTTGATCAAGATAGGATTTATCTCTCCTACATAATGAGAGCAATATCTTAGGCCTCTTGATGAAGTGAGACTAGAAATGCATGATCATGCTCGAATAAGTTGATATGAGATATCACACTCATTCTTTTATTGTAGTCTACTTAGAAAATCAAGAAATACGAGATTGAAATATACAAGTGTGACTATTCCATGACTTGTGTCCAATCTAGATATTAAGGATAAAATGATATAATACATGAAAAGATTATCATAGAAATGTTACGTCAAATCACGATTTCTTGTAACTTGGGTGGCAATGATGCATTGCTAGATGCCACTCATCGTTTGTAATGATAGAAACGTTCTAGTATTACTACCAACGGTATAAGAGCCTACAGGGTCACACCCTATAGTTGAAACAGACATAATCCAAATACATTTGATATTGTATTTAGCTGTCTCATGAATTAAATTAATTGTTGAATTAATTTAATTTGATAGTTAAATATTAAACACATTATATTTGCAAACCTGTTGTACACAAATAGAGAACATAGATAAAATTAATATATGAATTTGATTCATACAAAATATTAATTATATATATATATATATTACCAAAATTATTAATATAAATAGATATAATAATAATTTTGGTCAAAATATAAAAGGACATGAAAAGTGATTCGTTCTTCGACTGGGTGGATCACGTATAGGCTGAGATGTTATTGTGGCTTGGAATCAACATCTTTGAAAGAGATCTTATCAACAACGCTATCCGCCACTTTTCAGTTTTCTAAAGGTATATTTTCAACCCTTGTTTCAACTCGATTCATTCCTCATAAATGGATCCTTGGTTGACGATCGCCAGAATATTTTTTCCGCTGCGCCACGAGGCATACCAATGATCCAACAAAAATAAACAGTACCTGCTAGTTGTATCAACACAAGTACCCACTTGTTTTGATACAACTAGGTTAGACAAGGGTCCCTCCTCTGTTTTGAGTTATTTTGACTCACGGGGACCCAAACTTAGTCTTGATCACCCTTGAACACCGACACTCATTTTAAATTGTTTCTAATTCATTTTAAATGACTTGAAATTGATTTTAACCATTTTCAAAGTGTTTTTTTAATGTGTTAATGTTTGACATTCTTAATGACTTTTGCAATGGAAATTAATTCAAGTTGCTTCGACAATGAATGTGGTGTCTCATACTCGGACTCTATGACTGTGTCGCGTATGGGTTGTCACAGTTAAAGACGACATTGGAACCTTGAAGGCGAAGGGGAAAGAGAAGGTGACAGTCAAGTAGTTACTTCGATTTGTGCTAACTTGATATATTTTTGTTACATGATTTTATTGAATGTCAAATTATAGAATCAATGGTAAGTGTCAATCTTAAAGTATACTAAATGATCAAGGCAAGTGAACATGGTTTAAGCCATGTTGAATCATAGATTCATTGATATGTTGCTACATTTGTAATGCGAAATCATATGATGCCATGATGTAAGTGAATATTATTACGTTAGATGTTGAGATAATGTATAGATATGCATGAAATTGAGATAGTGCCTTAACATGAATAATAGTGTTAATATGATTATATTTTAATCAAAATATATTATGTTGATGACTGGCAATTGGAATTTCCCCATTAACGATATCAGATAGAGTTCGAGTATAGTTGGGATGCCATGGGATTTATGTGTTTATTGGTGGGAGCATTTTAGCACTTAGGTACATGTTATTTTAGCAATTCGATGCATATTTTATCATGGAGTGTTAGGGAAGATTGATGCATTAATGCTCAATCAACACTTAGGTGCAAATTGAGAAGTGTTAGAGGATTCATTCATTTTTCTGTCCTTTATTTTGTATTAAGTTAATATGGGCTAATTATGAAATTGATATATGATTGAATTATAAACTTGAAAAACAATGTTGTTGCATAAATAAAATGGTATTGTATGCAAATTGAGAAATGAAATTTATAATATGATATGAAAGTTGGAAAATGAGTAAGGATCTAATGGAATTTGTTTCAAGATTATGAAGTACATAAATAGATACGCTAACACTACTAAGCTCCCAACGCACACCATACGAATTTGTTTGTTCTATGGGTAATTGATGTATAGATACTAGTAGCTAATGATCTTTAAAAACATCCATGATCTCTATCTCAGGTCATCCTAGAGTTGTAGTGCTCTTTTTTAATATTAGAAGTGTCATGGCATGTACCTAAGTCAATAGGTAGTTATTGAAGGTTAATAGGTTGTGTTAGTTGTTTTGGTACTTTGGATGATTGTATATTTTGTGCTAAACTATGTCTATGGCATGTATGTGTATATATTGTGTTTATGTTTAATGCCTTAGATGAAGTATGAGGTAGATTTTATGAGAATTACCCATTAAAATGTTTGGTTGTTTGCTTGCTAACTAGTTTAGTAAAGTAAGATACCTTTTTAACATGATTGCATTCTTAATATTTTGATGTGTTGTTCTAAGTATGAATGATGTGTTGAACTTTATTTATTTTAGTATAAAAAGTCATGATTTTGATATGGTAATGTTAAAGGTTAAATTGAGTTTTGAGGTGATTTTTGGGTCTTGGCAGAGTTGTATCGATACATGGGTTATGTTCTATCATAACAAGTAAGTTAGTGACCAAAAATGTACACTAGTAGGGACTTGTATCAGTATAAGTGGGGACTTGTATTAGTACAAGTGGGGACTTGTATTAGTACAAGTGGGGACTTGTATTGATACAACTATGATAGACTTGGGTCTCTCCCCTATTTTGAGTTGTTTTAATCCTTGGAGACCCATACCCAGTCCTAATCACCTCTGGACACCTATAAACTATTTTAAAATGTTTTAAATATGATTTTAAAGACCTAAAATTGATTTTTGGTTACTATAAAATGGTTTTACAAAGATATTTAAATTCAATTACTTAGTGATCTTAACATACGATAATAAGTTAAGTTGCTTCAACAACGAATGTGATGTCTCGCATTCAGATCGGCAAACAGGTCGAGTGAGGTGTCATAGGATTTTTATGTAATAGTCATGACATTTTCCATAGTGATAAGTATTTGTATCCTTAGACTTGAGACCATTATTCCAACATTGTGAACTGTATGCTTTGACACAATCAAATGTCTTCCATAAATGGTTGTACTATAAAGACTAATGTTGGGTATACCACAATCAGTGTAGTGTGACATGAATGAATAAGATAAGATCTTTCACTCCTACATAATGGGAGCAATATCTTAGACTTGTTAATCGAGTGATATTAGAAATGCATGGTCGTGCTAAAAAGAGTTAATATGAGATATCACGCTCATTTGTTTATCTCAACCTACTCGAGAATCAAGAAACAAGAGATTAAACCATACAAATGTAACTCTTCCATGGCTTGTGTTCAATCTAGATATTAGGGACAACAAGAGATATACTACATGATAATATTATCACAGAAAATTATGTCAAACCACAACTTCTTACAACTTGTATAGAAGTGATGCATTGTTAGATATCAGTTATTATACTGTCAACGTTACATGACCCTATAAGATCGAACCATATTATTTTATAAAATATTTTATTGTAATTTATTGATAATGGATGAATGTGCATCAAATATTTTTTATAATAATATACAGTCCCAACTGATCGTATTGTAAAAAGTAAAGGGAGAAAAAAGTCAGTTCGTGAAATTCAAATTCAACAGAATTGATCATAGAAAGACAAAACCCAAAAGGTTCAATAGCAGTCTAACATGATGATGACATATAACCAGAAACTCGCAGCATTGGAATTTGGTGAATGAGAATTAGGCCAATAAAGATGGCTGAATTAATAAGCTTATTCGTTTTCCATGAATGTGGCTTTTCCATATTCTACTGGTGTAAATGAATAGAATATTCGATAAATTATTCGTAAATTTTTTGTATAACATTCGTTTATGTTCGTAGACTAAGCTAAATAAATGAGTATAAACAAAATTTTTATGTTTATTTGATAAATGAACGAATATGAACAGAGGTGTGTTTAGTTCATTTATATTCACGAACAAACTCGTTAATGTCCATGAACAAGTTCGTTTATGTTCACGAACAAGCTCGTTTATTGACTCGTTTATGAGTCATTTATTTATTAATGATATTCTCTTATAAAAATATTAAAATATTATTTATGTGTATGTATTTATTGTTTGTTTGTTTGTTTATTATTCATTAATATTTTTCGTGAATTTGTTCAATTATATATTCATAAACATATTTATTTAATGTTCGTAAATATGTTTGATCAAATTAAATAAACATGCTCATAAACATTAAACAAACGAATATTAACATATATAATTTTAAATAATTGACCATGAAAAAAAAATTAAAATTTTTAACAAACACAAACTTAATATAAATTATAAAATAAATAACTAAATATTAACAAAATTTTATTCATTTAAACTCAATTTATTTATGTTTCTACACAATAATTTCAAGAGAAGATTTTTGATAAAGTAAAAAGTTGGAAATGCAGGTCAGAGTGACGGACAATTATAATGTAACAAGACTTTATCTTAAAAAGTGTCGAATAAAAGTAGCAATCTACAATAAATAAGAAGGTATCTTTTACGTGAACTTTCTCTTTAGTTGTCAGCAAATAGAAATTCGATATTTCAATGCAGTGCAAGTCACTGTCAGAGTTAGTCAATTTTCATAATAACTTTCCTTTTTGGGGTTTTCATTATTCACTTACAACCTAAGCCTACGACAAAATGGGGTTTGAAGTTTCTTTTTCTTTTTATAAAAAGTAAAGAAAAGAAAGATTCTTAGTACTTTTTCTTATAGATAATTGATTTTATTATTTATTTTTAGTGTTGAATGCCTAATATTTGCAATTTCCCCTTAACTTGTTTATTATATATCACTAGTTTTTTTTTTTCGTTATATAGATTGATTGTATGTATTAATAAAATACATTGTAACTTTTTGATAAAATTTATCACTAAATTTTAAAATTATATTTTTATATGCAAAATTATCATTACATTTTAGGTGAAACTGAAAATTGCCACTATATTTCACTTTAATTTATATTTATTATTTTGCTTATAAAGTAAAGTAAATTTATAACTATGCTTTAATTCTATATTAAAGTTTCCCGCTTTACATTTATTTGATTAAATTTTAACTCTAAAGTTTGATTTTTTTATCGGAATTTTCTACTCAATTTTAATTTAAAATAACTTGAAAATAAATTAATATTTTTTTATTTTATCTTAATATTTAATATCAATAAGTAAGTCAATATAATGTCAAATTATTTTATAAAAATAAATGTACTTTATATATTTTTTATTTGTCAAGTATTTGTTTCATTAATTTAAAAATTCTCCTCTAATTTATTAATTTTAGATATTTTGTAAATTAACTTATTATTAATTATTGGAATAAAATATTTGAAATAATTTTTATTATTAATTTTTTCAAATATTTAAAATTAATATTGAGTGATAGAATTTAATTTAAAAATAAAATTAGTGGAAAAAATTAATAAAACTTAAAGTTTAGTGATAAAATTCAGTAACATAAAAAATTAATGTCAAATTTACTCGCATATTCAAAAAAAGGAAAAAAAACAACAATAATATCAATAAAAATAAAGTATGGTGGAGAATTTAAATATTTATCTATAATATGACGGTGAATTTGCACTTTCACCTTCTTTTAAAAAAACAATATTTGAATTTTTAAAAATAGCATGGTAAAAGAATTTTGTAAAAAAAAAAAATAGTATTTTAAAACATAATTACGTACAGGTTGTTTTAAAATTTTTGCCAAAACATAATTTTTAATATTTTTAGATAATTTGGTAGAAAATTAACTGTGTTTTATTTATTAAATAGTATGGTAATTTAAAACAATTTTAGTAAAAAATAATATTATTTAATATAATTATTCATCATTAATTTGAATTTATTTTAAATAAGTAATTGAAATTAATAAATTTTATATATAATAATGATTAAAAATAAAAAGTCTTTCATTAACATTATCAACATAAAATAATATTTACTTTTATATTTCAATATTATTATACTAATTGATATAATAATCACATATCCGTATATGTTTTTTAATTTAATATAGATTAATGTTTTTGATATATACACATATTATACGTACCAATTAAATTTATGTAAATTTTTATGAGTTAATTTATTATATATATTTGAACTATTTATTCATGTTGTGTAGAAATTTTTTATTGTATTTTATTTTTTTTTTTTTTTTTTTTTTTGTATTTGTATCGTTTGAGAGTTTATTTGTATTGTTTATTTTAGGGATCTGTTACAAATATTTAGAGGGGTTTGATAAATTAGATAATTATTGTAGTTTTTATTTTCTCAGTTCATTGTATTTTATTTGAATATATTTCTAAATTTATTTACGTAAATATTAAAATATTAAAATTATTTAAAATAATTATAAAATAAATTTAGTTATAATTAATGGTTGATATCCCAAGCAAAATGGAGTGTAAAATCTTGTTATTATAATTAGAGGTGTTTATAATCGAGTACTCGTAATTTCGGGTATTAAAAATGTCGGTCCGTGACCCGATAATAATCAGGTACCTGTATTCTCGGGTCACAGGGTACCCGGATTAAATATATGCAATTTTTTTTTCAAATCATACAATTTATAGTACTTCAAAATGACAAACTTAAAAATCCAAAGTAGATAATAGCATAATCCAAAAATAAAGTTTAGAAATCCAAACATAAAGTTTATAAATCCAAATTACGTAATCCAAAGATAAAACTTCAAAAAAATATATAGTCGTGTACTCATTAATTATCATTGCATGGTGTGATATACGAAACTTTATTTGTCTCATCAATAATAATAGTTGGTTGCTCTAAATTCAAATCTTGCATCTCTACAAAAAAACATTTCAAATATACAACAACAATTATGTTTAGAAATATAAAGATTTAAATATCTAAACTATATAAATAAATATTACAAAATAAAAATAATAAATTTGAAACCAAAAGCTAACCTTTTTTCATATTCTGCAATGCTAGCAAGCTCTCCTCTATCATAATGGGGTCATGAGAAGCACAAATCCAATCTTGAGTACAAATGAGAGCTTCCACCAACCTAGGAGTCAAAGAAGTGCGGAAGGAATCAATAACACATCCTCCCGTGCAAAAGCGGACTCCGAAGAAATGGTAAAAACTGGAATCACAAGTATATCTCGTGCCATTTTCATAAGAATAGGATAACTATTTGTTTGTGCCGACTACCAAACCAAGATATCAAAACTATCATCATTATCACGAACTCATGTATCCCCCAAATATTTGTCTAGCTTAGTTGTTTTTTTTAAAGTATCAATTAATAGTATCAATTAATTCTACCTCAATCACATAATCCTTCCTCAAATTTGTTCTTTTTAACCTCCTTATTTCTCCTCATCATCATGCCCACTAGAAATTGGATCCGAAGAGCATGATCCCATTTGTGTTGATGAAAAATGAGAAGAAGCATAAAAATCAAACAATGATGTCAAAGTATTTTTAATTCGTTGACGCAAGACATAAGAGTTGTTAGAATCATAAGAACGACGAACAATCCACTCAACATATCTTAACTTATGCCTAGAATCAAGAACCAAAGCAATGAACATCAACACATTCACATTCTTAACATTTGCCCAATACTTATCATATTTCAACTTCATTTGGCGAGTCATACACTTAAGCCCATCATTCAAGTCATCAACATAACGAGTAAATGTATACCCAATATCATATTTCTCTTCCACCAAGGTATTACCAGTCACATACCTTGATCCAGAGAAGCTCAATGTAGTCTTATAAAAGATTTCAGGAAAAGGCAAGAAACAAGCAACTTTATCCCAATCCTCATCATCAGGAGCACCACCAACTTTCCTAAGCTTTTTTATGTAAGGAAGGAACTTAGTTTTCATATTTTTGAATGCCTTCCTAAACACCAAAGCACTTTTAAGCATGGAATAGGTAAAATTCCACCTTGTTTCAATGTCCAAGCAAACAAGACTTTACATTTTATATTCTCCTCTTTAACACAAAATTTAAACTTTTGAAGCCTTGTAGGGGAAGACCTCACAAATTTCACAGCAGCACTGACCTCCTCCGAACGTACTCCTGTTTGGTATAGGTTTTAGGCTTCCGCAAGTATACAGGTCAGGCTGTAAATATAATTTGTTACAACGGAACACTTGGTAGTATTCCGAGGATCGTACCTAAAGGAGGCGTGAGACAATAGTGTATTAGATCCCTACAAAGAATGGAAGTAATTAGTAAACACTTAAGGGATTATAGTACGAAATAAAATGAAAAGTTTGGTTTTGAAAAACATAAAAAGAAATGAAATAAAAAGTACAAAGTTGAGATGTAGAAAATCAATAAACGACTTTAGAGATATTAGGTTGCTTCAATATGAGTTCTTCAATTAATGAGTTTTGAAAATGTAGAGGCCCAATTTTGACTGAGCCCAATAATAAATAAATTAAAACCCAAATTTAATTTAAATGTCCAAATCCATTACAAACAAAGTGTCAAAATTACAATCCAAACCCTAAGCTCAATACACACAGGCCCAAAAAACCCAAACAAAAGTATCAAAAATCCTAAAAGATACTAAGGGTCTTCCAGCTCCTACATGCCATGTCAACATTGGCCACATTATCTCATGTCAGTGCCACGTCAGCTCTTACATGCCACGTCAGCGTCACGTCAGTAGCCACGTCAACCACGTGACCCTTCATCTTGCCAACCGTTGACTTCTCGGCTCCCGAAACTCCTCCTCTGCCCAATGCTTCCTCTGTCCGATGCTCTCATTGCTCGAGGTCTCTTCATCTGCCTTGCATCGAAATGGTAAAGGCACAAACCTCGGTGCCGACGTTGACCATAAGAGGCCGTCGTTTCGGTGATACCTGCAACAAAGAACAACAACAAGCAACAGACAAAGACAATAGAGGATAGCAAAATAGGAAAAAACAACAGTAGATTCTGTAATTTATTTCGGCTATAAAGAGCCATTTCAAATCTGTAATAAGAAAAAGCGGGATAAACACAAAAGATTAGATACAAAAAAAACACACAAAAAAAAATCATCAAGGCAGATTCGAATACAAACAGGAATTTTCAGAGAAAATCTTGAGATATCATACTTGTTTTGATTTCTTTCTCATATTTGTTTCAAAAGAGAAGAGTATACATGCGCATATACATATATACATGCAAAGTAAAACAAAGATTTCAAATAAAAAGAAATTTATTCAAAAATATTAAAAACTTTAGATCTGTGTTGGTTTATTTTTTTTAAAAAAAATATATAACAAAAGAGCAAGTAAAAAATAAACTTGATTTTTCGAATCTGGATCTAAAAAGAGGGGGCGTAAAAATAAAATATTTCTTACCTTTCGGGTCGAATTCGAGCCCTTCAAGCCCAATCGAGGTTTTCTTTTTTTGAAAAACTAAGAATACGAAGGAAGGGACGGAGGATGACTTCTCGTTGCTTCGATTCTGAGCATGGTCGTCACCGGTGCTGACAACCTACAGCGGAGGGGCAAGAAGTCTAGGGTCGACTAGGGTTTTGTTTCAGAGAGAAAAAAAGAATTTTTTTTTTTAAGTTAAAACGGGAAAAGAGATTTTTTTTTTGGTCAAAACCTTAACCTATATACTTACCCCCATGCGACGCCATTTAGGAGTAAGGAAGCTAGTGTCAAAACAGAAGTGTATTGCTGCTCAACCCGAACACCCGACCCAACTGAAGGGAGAGCCGCGTGTTTCCACATTAATGGGAAATTGCACTCTGCGGTCCTTCTGTTTCTCCATTGTTTTAATTTTGGTCCCTGTGAGTACACTTAGAACTAAAACGATGGCATTTTCTGGCTTAAAATCGTAGCTTTGAAACGCTGTCATTTGGGTAAAAAATCTTTAAAAGGTTAAAACGGAAAATCATGTTTTAAATCCCTTTTGTTTGTTGTATTTAAAACAGGTCCAAAATTCACTTATTTTTTGTTTAAAATTCTACTCAGAAATTCCCCTTTCTTCTAAATTGATCCTTGGATCAATAATAAAAGTTAAAAAGGGGAGAATTCGTTCGTTTGACCCCGTCCTTTGACTTCATTTAAAAATTATTCAACTTTTTTGAATTGTTTTCTTAAATTTAGCTAGTCATTTTCTTCTCTTCTTTAATTTGATCCATAGGCCTTTTTAAGAAAAAATTTCAAGCCTAGATAAAGTAAATCCATTTATTTTGGTTGTTTAGATTGCATTTAATTTCTAAGGTCCTTCAAAAGTTTCATTTCTATTTTTATTAACCACTCCCTTTCATATTTATGTTGTAAATCATTACTCTCTTTTACACCAAAATTGTTAGTGTTTATAAAATGAATTTCTTTAATAAGTTCCTCCACAACTTTGTTGTTTTCTTTTAAAAAAAGGGCATGTTCATTCGAATATTTTTAGTAAACAAGTTGCATTTCTTTGAACATAAAAAATCCAAACCTCCCCTTTTGTGGATTATGACTTTAATTTCTTTAAATAATTTTACTGCTTATTTAAGTAATATGATTTTGATTTTATCAAGCCATCATACTACGTGGTTCCTATGCACCTCAATGTCTTATATTGTCATCATTATTTCAAAAATGCTCCATGCTATTTATCTTATGTTTTCAACTACTTAATTTAGGATAGAGTGCAAACCTATTCAAATATATTTGCAAGATAGTTTAGTTAAATCATGCTTTAAAAAAAAAAAAATACATAAATTATCCTTTCCAACTAAGAGTCCATTTACTTCGGGAATTTTGAAGATAATGCTCTATCGTGATTGAGTGTTACCTTCTTCAAGCCTAAAAATCGAATATCTCACTTTAAAGTCAAATTGCTAAAGCATTTTCAATAGACATTAAAAGTATGGATTTTTTTGGTAATACTCTTTTACTTTAGGAATATGAGAAATTGCACTCCAACGCGATGAGTACGATTTCTCTCTCAAACCTAAAATAATCGAGTGTCTTATTTTGAATCATTAGTTGCATGATATTCTATTAGTTTGGAGGAGTCGAAATCATGTCCTAACGAGTTGGTCGTGATTTTGCTTCGAATCCAAACAATTCAATACCTCATTTAACTCTTAATTCATAAATGATATTTTCTCGAATTTTCGATTTTCAACCATTAAGACACTAAATAATCAACTAGGTACCAATATTGGGCGTGTAAGGGTGCTAACCCTTCCTTGCACGTAATTGACTCCCGAATCTGTTTTTCTAGACTTCGAAGACCAAAATTAAAAGGCATTTTAAGCGTTTTAAAGTGATCCAATCACACCTGATGAAAATGATTGGTGGCGACTCCCATTCTCCAATTTTAAAATAATTTTTTGAAACTTTAAAAAAAAAAAATGGTTTCGACAGCTTGGCGACTCTACTGGGGACCAATAAGAGAGTCAAGCCGTGGGTCGATTATTTTTGGTCTTTTGATTGAAAAAAAAAAATTCGAGTTAAATTTAATTTGTCATTCTTGCATCTTATGTTCATATGTTTGTTTTAATTTGTTCGCTATTGAAATGAGGGTTTCATGCATTTACATTGATCGATTACTTTACCCTTTAAGTGGAAGTGTGAAACTGTGCCTTCGTGAGGTTTTCACCTCTGTGCAGGATAGTTGATCGCTTTCAGGAATACATCCGTACCTATGTTTTCGTGAAGTTTTCACTTCCTTGCAAACATACAGGAAATGTATCCCCCTGAATCGAACTCATCCGTATGAGCTTATAATGGGTGAGGATAGAGGAATCAGCTGGTTCAGGTACCCATACTTTAGAACTTAAACCACATGTAGTTGACTTTAGGAGACTATCCAAACATCGCGACAAACCTTAACGGTTACCTAAATAGGAGAGACGTATTATTATTTCTGCTTTTAGTTTTAATTTCATGATTATTTTTTACCTTTGTGATTAATGTACTAACATGTACTTATTTTGTCTTTGTTTTATTTTGTGCATTGCATTTCCATTATAAGAAAAGGTGTTAGTTCATACTCGATTACCAAGTAGAGAGTTTTGACATGGAAAACGGGTTTCTTGATAGAGTAGAAGACAACATGGTCGTGCATTAATGGTCTGAAGGGAGACAACACGAAAATAGAGACAGTTTGACAGAAGGTCATTTATCGGAATTTTGGGATCACACTCAAGTAAATGTGACCCAAAATAATATGCAAGAGCTAAGGGATATTTGGGGTAAATGGAGTGATGAAATGAAGTAGGTGTTTTATAAAGAATATGGAGATTTGCCTTATCTGCTCGAGGTGAAAATAGACAAGTATCTTTTTCAGGCTCTTACTCAACATTGGAATCCCCCGTATAGTTGCTTTTCCTTTAAGAGTTTCGACATGACGCTCACCGTGGAGGAATACACCACGCTAATCCATTGCCCGAAGATTCAAGTTGACAAGGTTTACTCAAGAGCTATGAGTGTCCCGACCCTTCTAAAGAGGTTGATAAATATAACCGGGATGAGTGAACAGTGGGTGACGTCTAGAATCAAGGTAAAAGGGGACAATAAATGCATCACTTGGAAGATTTTGAAGGATCTGATATTAGCGAACCCGGATATGAAGAAATGTGTTGACCTTTTCGCTTTGAGTATTTATGGGCTAATTATCGTCCCAAAAGCATTAGGGCACATAGAGGATGCAGTTGCAGATCTCTTCGATCATCTTAGTAGGAGCGTCATGCCTATCCCCGCAATCCTCGCTGAGACCTTCAGATCGCTAACTGCTTGTCGAAGAGAAGGCGAAGGAAGGTTCATTGGTTGTGCACCGCTTTTGATGGTCTTGTGTCATAGCCATTTTTGGAAGAAAGAGAGGATTTCGTATAAGGCATACTCAGTGGAGTACTCGTCTTTGAAGGAATTTGTGGCAACGTAAAAAGAGCTGAATATATCTAGAGAAAAGTGGATGGCAGTTCTTTAAAATCTCCGAGAAGAGGACATAGAATGGAAGGCATCATGGCTTATCATCGGCGAGATCCTTTATTGTTGTGGTAATTTTGACTGGGTTCCCTTACTTGGAGTATGGGGAGCCGTAGGATATGCACATCTACTCGTGTTGAGGCAGTACAAGTCAAGGCAGTTCATACCAGCAACACATGGTTTGGCCCAATGGGAGTTCACCTACAAAGGGGATAACTACAAGAAAAGGGTTAAGGAGATAACAAATGCATGGAGGCAAGGCATAGGATGAAAGTATTTGCTGTAAACCTGATGATGACACCGAAATATGATTGGTGGAGGAGTAAAAGGGTCAATGATAATATTTTGACATTAAACCCTAATGATGGCAGATTATTAGAAGAATGCTTGCAAGTAATTCCATCAGAGTTGGATATCATAAAGCAGGATTTTGAAAGGAGGAGCTTGGAATTTGGAAAGAGGATAGAAGTCTTAGAAGAGGTTAAGATGAAGTTAGGGCTGGATGTAGATATTTACAAGTTAGAGGTTGAAAAGTTGAGAAAAGGGAAGAATAAAGCCGAGGAAGACTTGGAAGATTTGAAGAAACACTATAAGAAACTTCGTTAATCCATGAAGAATGCGGGGCTTGGTAAGACTTTTGAGCAATGGTAACGAGAGATTCGAGAACAAGAGGACCGAGCAGAGCAATGGAAAAGGAATTTTCAAGATGGTTAAGCTCGGGAAAATGCCATAAAGCCAAGTTGAAAAAGCTGAACTAAAAGCCCAGATAACTGAGATGAAGACTAGAATCGTTGAATTGGAGGAGTCTCTGCATAGACATCGCAGCCGAAATTCTATCATAGAATTCAAGGCAAGTCAAGCCGAAAATAGAGAATTGAGGAAAAGAGTACAAGAGCTCGAGGCTTCACTCCAAAACAACGAAATAAGGGTCAAAATTCTAGAAAGGAACTTAGAAGCAAGTGAATGGCACACCCAACAGGCCCAAAGGCAAGTGGGATAGAGAGACTATGCCATTAGTGAAGCACTTACACGGATGCGAGAAGCGACTGATCATGTGCAGATGCTAGCCATATAAGCTGATAAGTTGAGCCTATAGTATGAGTCGAAGACAACACGAGAACAAAAATTGGCCAAACTTCTTAGGAAAATTAAGGCTTTAGCCACTAAGGCGAAGCCATTTATGTAACTCGTTCTATGTAAAGAAATTTGTCTTCTAGTGAAGTTTATCTAATGAAATTGAATTCAGGATCAACACCTTCTCTTGCATTGCATGCATACATTCATTCGCATCTCATTTTCACCTTTTAACATAACGATTATAACTAAATAAAAATTTAAAATAGTTAAACCCGGAAACATAGAAAACTCATATCCTTACGGTACTCTGAGAGTAATGGACCAAAGAATAGAAAGGTTGGAGCAATTACAAAAAGAGATGCAAGAACAAATGCAAGCATAGTTGCAAGACCAATTGGCGAGGGTCCAACAATATATGAGGGACCAGATTATTGAGTCTCAAAGCAACATAATCAACTGACTGACTCAACTACTGCAAGAGTCGGAAAAAGGAAAGAACCCTGTAGTAATCCCAAAGGAAGAGAATGAAGATCCCCGATACCCTCTTGGCTTTACCCTCATACACAATCAAGTTCCACCAGAAACAAACTCGCGGGGAGCTTCCATCTTCATCCGAGCACAACCACATCCCATTGGTACCTCAGGCCAAGCTAATTATTCGATTGGATCAGGGTCTAATCTAGGGGAAAATGTCGTAAACCCCATCAATCCAGATTTTGATGAAATCATGGAGATAGAGAACAAAACTGGAAGTTTCCAAACAGATAGAGAAGCGTTAGAAGTGGTTGGAGGATAAGGTCAAAGCAATGGAAGGAGCTGATACCTGCTGTGGAATGGATGCTAAAGAACTAAGTCTAGTCCCAGACCTAGTACTACCCCCAAAATTTAAAGCTCTAGAGTTTGAGAAGTACAATAGGACAAGTTGCCTAGAAGCTCACATCACTATGTTCTGCCGAAAAATGACAAGATATGTCCACCATGACCAATTGCTAATCCACTGTTTCCAGGACAGTTTGGTAGGATCCGCGACAAAATGGTATAACCAGTTGAGCCATACGAGGATCAGTTCATGGAAGGACTTGGCCCAGGCCTTCATGAAGCAATACGATAATGTCACTGACATAGCTCCTGATAGAATCACCTTGCAAAATATGGAGAAAAGGCCGAGTGAAAGCTTCAGGTAATACGCTCAACAATGGAGAGATATAGCCACTCAGGTGCAACCGCCATTAATTGAGAAAGAGACGACCATGCTTTTCGTCCACACGTTAAAGGCCCCTTATCTAAACCACTTGTTGGAAAATGCTATGAGGAGTTTGTCGGACATGGTTATGTCTAGAAAAATGATTAAAAGCGTCATTAAGAGCGGTAAGATTGACGTTGGGGAAAGTGGAAAGAGAGCAGCCCCCAGAAGGAAAGATGCTGAAGTAAACAATACAAGCATGTATAGGCTAAACTATACAAAGTTGATCATGATGACGCAAACCAGAACCCTTGTAAACAACTACCAAAATCCTCCGAAGGCGGAACCAAGCTCTAGAAAGAACATAGAAAGAATGCAGTTCACCTCCATTCTGGTGACATATAAAGAGCTTTACCAGTAATTGTAAGATTAACATGCGGTAGCCCCATATTACACAGATCCGATAAAACCCCTTTTCCAAAATGGTATGATGCAAACGCTCAGTGTGAGTACCATGGAGGAGTAGTCAAACACTCTATTGAAAACTATTTCGCTTTTAAGAAGATAGTGGAAAGACTAATTAAGACAAAACGTATAAGATTCGATGAGTCGTCTGGACCTAACGTGGCTGGGAATCCTTTACCTGCTCATCTTGATCAGGGGATCAATGCGATCGCAGAAGCAAAAGGTAAGAGGATTAAGACCAATATCGGAGAGGTTAAATCACCTTTGAAATGGGTATGGCGTCAAATGATGGACAAATGAGTAATCACATGAAATAATAAAGATATGATGATGACAGCCGAGAACTATTGTGATTTTCATGACATTGAAGGACATGAGATCCAGCATTATATAGAGTTCAAGACTTTGGTTCAGGTCCTGATGGATCGTAAAGAATTGGAGTTCTTTGAAGAAGAAGAAGAGGTGAAAGACATTTGTGTCTCTGATGAGAAAGGGACAAACAGGCCTAATCGCCTTGTAATAATTATCTCCGCGCCCAAGTTACCGAAACAAGAAAGCAAGTGACACCTTGTATCATCATACAAAAACCTTGGCCATTCCCTTATGAGGATAGTAGGAGAGTCCCTTGGAATTACGGGTGTAACATAATAATGCCCAAAGAAGAGCAATCCAAAGAAGGTGTAAACCTTGTTACCCATAATGGGAAATGCTATGACTCGAAAGAGGAAAAGAAAGAAGTTGCGAAAGGAAAGGCCTTGGCAGTTGAACTGGAAGAGAAAGAGACCAACAAACTTGAGCTAGTAAATGAGTCGGTGGTAGAGAAAGAAGCGAAAGAATTTTTGAAATTCTTAAAACACAACGAGTATAGCGTGGTTGAGTAGTTGCACAAACAATCAGCACGCATATCAATCTTAGCCCTATTACTAAGTTCAGAAGCCCATCGTAATGCACTGTGAGGGAACTTAACGAAACGTACATGGCTAACAACATATCCGTGTGCAAACTGGATCGCCTGATTAATAATGTCAGTGCGAATAATTTTATCTTCTTTAGTGATGACGAAATCCCATCCGGAGGAATGGGGACAACAAAGGCTTTGCACATCACTACTCGCTGCAAGGGGTATACTTTGCCCGGAGTGCTCATTGATAATGGCTCAGCTCTAAATGTATTGCCATTAGCCACCTTGGAATGATTACTAGTCAACAGCTCCTACATGAAAACATGCCACAATGTTGTCAGAGCTTTCGACGGAATGGAAAGAAGAGTGATGGGTCGAATTGAAATACCGTTACAGATTGGCTCAAATAACTACAAGGTAGATTTCTTGGTAATGGACATTAAGCCCTCGTACAATTGTTTGTTAGGAAGACCCTAGATCCATTCAGTAGGGGTAGTATCGTCATCACTTCATCAAAAGCTTAAACTGGTAACCGAAGGGAGATTGGTTACAATAAATGCAAAGGAGGATATCATCGCATCAGTAACAAGTGATGCCCCGTATGTAGAGAGAAATGAAGAGGCTGTAGAATGCTCCTTCCAGTCATTAGAATTCATTAATGCAACATTCATTGTGGAAGGACGCAAAATTCCTGAACTGAAGTTGTCACGGACTACGAAGATGGGTCTACGATTAACAATTGGAAAAGAGGCACTGCCAGGAAAAGGGTTGGGAAAGCACCTGTAAGGGGCAATCAATGCACCGATACTACTAGAAAAATGGGATCGTTTTGGTCTAGGGTACAAGCTGGATATAAAGGAAATGAAGAAAGAAATTGAAAGGAAGCGAGAAACGAGAAAAATACGACTGACTGGAGGAGAAATCAAATGGGAGCCAATGGTCTTTCCCCACATATCAAAGACTTTCGTTTCCGATGGAATGAGGATTAAAGAAGGAAAAAGACTGGAAAGGTTGTGATAAATTTGGACATCAATGCCATCTCCGAAGGAGACGAAGGAAGGAGCTTATCACAAATTTGCCCATACACTATAGGAAGTGTTCTAGACAACTGGACTGAGGAAGAGCTCCTTGTAGCCTTTAGGATCTTTTCATAGTAATACTCGATGCACATCTATTGCTCTATGCCCGAGAGTGATAGAGATATTTTATAAAGGGCATTTGACTATTATCCATTATTTTAAATGAAAATGCACTTTATCCCATTCAACAAATATCTCTTTATATTCTTTCATTCTATTCAAACAATTTGTTTACACTTAACCTACACAAATAATCACTCTTAAATTCTGTATATATATACTCATACTCATACCATACAATCATTCTTAAATTTACTTTCTTCATTGAACCTTTCTTATTCTTTAAATAGATCTTTGGATATCAATGATATGAGTAACGCTGTTACTAACTTTGAGCCTCATTTTGAGCAAAATATGCGTCTCAAAGAACTTCAAGACTTTGAAGATGACCAGGCTAGTAACTTATCTCCTGATTTGCTGCGAATGATGGAATAAGAGGAAAAACAGATCTTACCCCATACAGAGATAGTCGAAACTGTAAGCATAGGGGAGGAAGATGAAAAGAAGAAGGTGAAAATTGGAACTAGTATTTTAGCAGAAACACGAAAAGATCTTATTGAGCTACTCAGAGAATTCAAAGATGTCATTGCATGGTCTTACCAAGACATGCCTTGGTTAAACACCGACATTGTAGTCCATAAGCTCCCAATAAAAGAGGAATGCAAGCTGGTCCAGCATAAGCTTCGAAGGATGCGACTAGATGTGTTGCTAAAAATAAAAGAAGAAGTTCAAAAGCAGTTCGGCGTAGGTTTCCTCCAAGTGGTTAAATATTCAGAATGGGTAGCCAACATAGTCCCTATTCCCAAAGAGGACGAAAAAGTACGTATGTGTGTGGATTATCGAGACTTGAACAAAGCTAGCCCAAAAGACAACGTCCCACTACCTTACATTGATACCCTGGTAGACAACACGGCAAGTCATTCACTATTCTCTTTCATGGACGGTTTCTCTGGGTATAACCAAATAAAGATGGACCTTGAATACATGGCGAAAACTACATTCGTCACAATGTGGGGGACATTTTGTTATAAGGTGATGCCATTCAGACTTAAGAACGCACATATCAAAGAGCCATGGTGACCTTATTTCATGATATGATGCACAAGGAAATCGAGGTCTAAGTCGATGACATGATCGCAAAGTCTCGAACTGGGGAAGAACATGTAAAGATCTTGAGAAAGTTGTTCTTAAGGTTAAGAAAGTTTCAGTTAAAGTTGAATCCCGCCAAATGTACTTTTGGAGCTACTTCGAGCAAATTGTTAGGCTTCATGGTCAGCCAAAGAGGAATTGAGATCGATCCAGACAAGGTTAAGGCCATAGAAGAACTACCACCACCCCGTACACAAAAGGAAGTTTGAGGTTTCCTCGAGAGATTGAATTACATCGCTCGGTTCATCTCACAATTAACTGAGAAATGTGATCCCATCTTTCTTCTCCTTAGAAATCACAATCCAGGTACATGGGGCGATGAGTGCCAAAGAACTTTTGACAAGGTTAAGTAGTATTTGTCCGATGCTCCAATTTTAGTACTGTCAAGCCCCAACAAGCCGTTGATCTTGTACTTGACAATTTTTGAAAATTCCATGAGGTGTGTACTGGGCCATCATGACGAGACTGGGAAGAAAGAGAGAGTCATATACTACCTCAACAAAAAGTTCACCGATTGCGAAGCGAGGTATTCGTTGATTGAAAAGCTATGCTACGCGTTAGTTTGGACTATCCGAAGATTACGACAGTACATGCTGTACCACACAACTTGGTTAATCTCAAAATTAGACCCCTTTAAATACATGATAGAGTCAACCGTATTAAATGGGAGAATGACTAGGTGAAAAATCTTACTTTCAGAGTTTGACATAGTCTACGTGAACTAGAAGGCAATAAAAGGGAGTGCGATCATCGACTTCCTAGCCAGTAAAGCCCTTAAGGATTATGAGCCAATAAATTTCGACTTCCCAAATGAGGACCTAATGTTTATTGCAACTGCCGAAGAAGGGACCGCGTCGAAGCATCCTTGGCGATTAAATTTTGATGGTGCTTTAAATGCCACGGGTAATGGAATCGGGGCAATTTTAATATCGCTAGAAGGAGACCATTATCCCTTCACTAGTAAACTCGACTTCGATTGCACAAACAACATGGCAGAATATGAGACATGCATTATGGGGATTCAAGCAGCCATAGAACGAAGGATCAAGGTCTTGAAAATATACAGAGATTCAGTATTGGTAATCTATCAGCTTAGGGGAGAGTGGGAAACAAGAGACTCCAAGTTAATCGATTATCGAAAGATTATACTCGAGCTGATCAAGAAGTTTGATGAGGTTACATTCCAGTACCTCCCACGTGAAGAAAACCAAATGGCCGACGCTTTGGCTACTCTAACTTCAATGATAAAAGCAAACAGGCCGGAGGATATGAAGCCCACTCAAATCAGCATTTACGAGGCTTTAGCCCATTACTACGAGATTGAGGAGGAAGAAAAGGACAACCACCCTTGATATCAAGACATCCTCCAATATGTGAAAAATCGCAAATACCCCGAAGAAGCTACTGAAAATGATAAAAGGACATTGAGAAGGCTCGCAAATGAGTACGTCCTAGATAGGGAGATTTTATATAAGAGGAGAAAGGATCATGTGTTGCTAAGATGTGTTAATGCAATCAAGGCTAAGAAAATCCTAGAAGAAGTCCATGAAGGCATTTGCGGAACACACACCAATGGATTCAAAACGGCTAGGCAGATCATGAGGTTTGGATACTATTGGTCTACTATGGAGAGTGATTGTATCAGCTATGCAAAGAAATGTCACAAATGCCAAATCTACGGAGATAAAATTCACGTACCTCCATCACATCTGCATGTCATGACTTCTCTGTGGCCTTTTTCTATGTAGGGCATGGATGTTATCGGGCCGATTTCTCCAAAGGCTTCTAACGGGCATAGATTCATCTTTGTCGTCATCGACTATTTCACCAAGTGGGTAGAAGTTGCCTCTTACGCCAACGTTATAAAATCGGCAGTCAGCAAATTTCTAAAAAAGGAAATCATATGCCGATATGGGATGCCAGAAAGGATTATATCAGATAATGCATTGAACTTGAATAATAGCACAATATTTGAGGTTTGCGAGCAATTCAAGATCAAACATCACAATTCATCCCCATATCGCCCAAAAATGAATGGAGCGGTAAAGGCAGCTGTAACACCCCTACACCCGGTTCACATATATAAACCCGGTATAAGAGTATTACATATAATGTTAGAGAATTAAAAACGAGTATAACAAAATTTTCTTTCAAATATTGTGTAATTGAATCGTTTTACTCAAAATATCACAAAATAATCAAGTATAATCAAAATCGAGACTTAAAACCAGTTTGAAAATAATGAAAATGTAATTTTTACTCAAAACAGGGCAAATATCGATACTACCATAAAAATATTGATACCTCTGTTCTAAAATCAATAAATATAGCCGAAAACTTAGTAATAATCCCCTAAAACAACTTAAAAACTTTCCTAATATTTCAAATCAATCCAAAACACAATTTTAACCATTTCATTCAATTCATGTAAATTTTCAAAGCAATATTGATAACCCATTCATTAGAGACACATTGGTATACCATTTGTACATGTCATTTCACACAAAATAAATATACCTTGCCTTGCAATCTTCTGATGTTGATGTGGTTAGATGAGAGACACCTAATCCAACCTTAGATTCTCAGAGGTCTTATACATACACGTTGAAATAAACGCGTTAAGCCGGTGAAGGCTTAGTAAGTACAATAAGAGTCATTAATCATTCATATTTTAATCACACATTTTAAACTCATTCATATAATTATTAATTCATGTAAAATACACACATTTTATGTGTATAACATTTAACTTATAGTAGTGTTATGAATTCACATATTCTTTCTCATTTCACATTTTAGCTATTTCAATCTCTTAGCTTAATTAGTTTTATCATTTTTCGATTTCTTATACATATATTGTACTTACCTTTCATGTGATTATCATTTCACTTACCTCAATGTCACAATTTGCACATTCTTTCTTTTTCACATTGTTTACCCTATTAACAAGACTCGGACCTTGACGGATACACGGATCCAACCAAACACACTAGAATGGCACCCAGTGCCTCATCGGATAGTTCGAAGCAATAAAGTGACACACAGTGTCTCATTGGCCTAGCCGAAGTAAAGTGGACCCAATACCTCATTGAATCTATCCGAAGTAAAATAATGACACCCAGTGTCTCATCGACTCAATCCTATGGCATGCCAACTATATCAGACTCAGCCCGACTAATTAATAGGGATTTTCAATTTCAATTCATATCACTTTAAATTCCAATTTCACTTTCACTTTCAATTTTGATCACAAATCATTCACAACTTATACATCATATATACATTTTTCTTCACATATACATAATCATGTATTTCTCAACTTTATTTCCTCAATGGCTTTCACAATATCACCATTTTATCATATAATCAATATTTATAATTAAACACATAATATTTCACATATACATTGTTCATCACATATATATCATCATATACCTCTTTACTCATATTTTAACATTAATTTTCAAAACTGTCCATTTGAGTCATAGTCACTAAATAATTTTATATCTTGAGCTGCAGAATTTGAAATTAATATCCGCTTAATAATTCTGAAATTAGACTCCCATATATTTTTACCATAAAAATTTAAGAATTTTTACTTTATCCAATTTGTACAGTAAATTCTTCTAATTTACCCCTTTTCTGCTACCTGACAGTTTCGACCTTTCTTCACTAAAAATTATTTATCTTTTAGTACAGGAATCCAATAATGTTCTCGTCTGTTTATTTTGAAAAAAGACTCATTAAGTATTCAACCATATAAATTTCAGTCTACAATAAATTTTATACATTTTTCTATGATTTTTCAAAGTCAGAACAGGGGAACTCGAACCTACTCTGACATTATTACACAAAAACTAGTATATCTCGAAATATACAATTCCTTTTAATTCATTGTTTCTTCCATATGAAACTACACTCAATAAGATTTAATTACATATATAATTCAACCTCTAAATTTTTTTATACAATTTTTGGTTAATTTTCAAAGTTAATCCTCTGTTCTGTCCAAACTGTTTTAATGGACATGCTTCCTTTTTCATGTCTCTTTACACTAAATTTCATTTAATCACACATAATCAACACTTATAATTAAACATATCATTTTTATCATAATTAATAATATATGTTAAAATTATACTTTAATTTAATTAATTCTAAACATTTTAATACTTGTAGTACTTACCTCACTTGTAGATAATTTTTTCTCACACCTTAGCTTTCTCCTTTCCTTTTTCTTCAATTTGGTCCTTCTCATTCTTCCCTTTTTCTTCAATTTCATACAAACACATATAAGCTTAAGACTAAAATTCAATACTTTTTCATGCCAGATTATGTAAATATACATGTATGTCATGAAAATTGAATCATCTCTTACCTTTGTTCTTGAATTTCCAAAATTCTAATTCAATCCCTATCCACTTTAACACTTCAAAGTGGATTATATAAGGATATTAAGGTGTCTACTAACTTCCCTCTATGCTTTTCTTAAGGAAATTTCAAAGAAAATGGAGGATTTTGAAGCTTGGAGGGCTTAACAATGGTGAAGGGACTAAATTGGAATAAAAGAAAAAGTTGGAAATGGGAGATATAGGCATGGACGGTTGGTTATGAGAAGAAAGATGATATTCCCATCTTTTAATTGATTTTTCATCTCTCAATTTCTCTAGAGTTTTCTTCAAACATATCTCTCTGTAATGAAAATGGTAAAATTGCACTTTTAGTCCTTGGGCTTTCCAACTTTACACTTTGGCCCAAAACTTTGCCTCCAAAAATATCTTCCACCAAATTACTCTTTTTCCCCTCCTTAATCAATCTAATTCCCATGATGACTCATAATTCAATTTGGATAAATTGCTATTTAGTCCTTATTTTCTCACAATTTCTAATTAATTCTTAATTTTTCCTAATCTTCTTATTTTAACCATATATTCTAACTCTTAACTCAACACTATTACTGCTCCAACTCTGGTTCAAAAACGCGGATGTTACAGCAACAAATAAAAACATCAAGAGGATCATGACAAAGATGACAGAAACTTATAAAGATTGGCATGAAAAATTACCATTTGCCCTCATTGCATATAGAACTTCAGTCAGGACTTTTTTGGGGCAATGCCATTCTCACTTGTATACGGGATGGAAGCCGTTTTACCCATCAAGGTGGAGATTCCCTCTCTCCGAGTCTTGTCAGAGCTGAATCTGGACGAAACAGAATTGATCCAAGCCAAATATGATCAGTTGAACTTAATCAAAGAAAAGAGTTTAAGAGCTATCCGTCACGGTCAAATGTACCAAAAGCGAATGATGCAAGCTTACAACAAAAAGGTCCACCCTAGAGAATTCCACGAGGGAGATCTAGTCTTAAAGAAAATACTCCCCATACACAAAGACTCTCAAGGAAAATGGATGCCTAATTGGGAAGGGCCATATGTGGTGAAGAAAGCTTTCTCCGGAGGAGCTCTCATTTTGACTGAAATGGATGGCAAAGAGTTATACAATCTAGTAAATTCAGACTCAGTGAAGAGATATTTCACCTAAAAAAAACGGACAGGCCAAGGTGAAAACCGCAAAAGGGTATCTTGGAACCAAAGGGATTTTGAGTTGAAAACCTAAAAAGGGCAGCTCAAACAGGAAGTGAAAGGGATTAATTGTTCCTTCAAATGTGACAAGTCAGAGAAACTTTACATCTTGGGGCATTAACAAAGTACTCAGGTTGTCTAGACGCATGTCATGTTGAAAAATGACGATCAGACCACAGAAACTCATACTTGACATCCAGACATCTAATATTGTTCCTGGTAATTATTTTATTCTTTGTAAATATTTGGCAATTTTTCCTTGGCCAATGTCTTTCAAATTCTTCGAGCTTTGGCTCTAATATAATCTCATTCTTTCGCCACACCGCTCAAGTATTTTCATACAAGATAATGGATAACAAACTAATATCACACGAAAATGCAAAGGTCTGCGAGTGTTATTTAGAAATTTCTTAAATGATACAAGGACCCTAAACAGGACCACTAGTTAGAAGAATCGAACTTGGAAAGGATGATTCGAATTAAAAATATCTTGCCAAATCCCGTCATAGATTTGAGAAAACATAAGGAGATGATCCTAAAGCAAATTAATTTTTGAAAATTAATCATGCATATTCATCTAGTTAGGAGCATTCGACTCATCATGATCATGACATCCTAAACAACATTGGCCTACATAAAGGCCCATTAAAGCACATTTTATAGGTCTCAAGTATCATAAAGACACGAAAGGAAATATTTAAGCCACAATGGAGAATCCAATACCATGAAGATTTGAAGGGAAGGGCTTAAGTCGCAACGGTGAACCTTATACCTCAGAAGAATGAAGGGAAAGATTTAAGCCACAATGGCGAATCCAGTACCACGAAGATTTGAAGGGAAGGGTTTAAGTCGTAATGACGAACCTTATACATCAGAAAATGAAGGGAAAAACTTAAGCCGTAACGGTGAATCGAATACCACGAAGATGCAAAAGGAAAAGTTTAAGTCGTAATGGCGAACCTTATACCTCAAAAGCATAAGGGGAAAGATTCAAGCCGCAATAGTGAATCTAGTACCACGAAAACATTACAACTACAAAGGTAAATCTCATACCAAAGAGGGGCAGATTTGAACCATAATCCTCTACCTCGAAGCTACAATAGACAGATCAAAATAATAAGTCTTCATCTCTCTAAAGTTGTAGTCAGAGCAAGATGAAGCTTCGACATCAATTCGCATATTCTCAAATTGACAAAGAAGTAGAGGCAGTACAATTGGAGTGATCGAGGATTTGAAAGAGTAAGACCAAGGTTCAACAAGATTGGGCAAAATTGGTCCCTTTTTAGTCTTTGCTCCGTTCCTGTTACACAAAAATGAGCAAAGAGGGGTAGTTGTAGAGGCCCGATCCAATAATAAATAAATTAAAACCCAAATTTAATTAAATGTCCAAATCCATTACAAACAAAGTGTCAAAATTACAATCCAAACCCTAAGCCCAATACACACAAGCCCAACAAACCCAAACAAAAGTATCAAAAACCCTAAAAGATACTAAGGGTCTTCCAGCTCCCACATGCCATGTCAGCATTAGCCACGTCAGCTCTTACATGCCACATCAGCGCTACGTCAGCCACGTGACCTTTCATCTTGCCAACCTTTGACTTCTCGGCTCCCGAGACTCCTCCTCTGCCCAATGCTTCCTCTGCCTGGGTCTCTTCATCTACCTTGCACTGAAATGGCAAAGGCACAAACCCCGACGCCGGTGTTAACCATAAGAGGCCGTCGTTTCGGTGATACCTACAACAAAGAACAACAACAAGAAGTAGACAAAGACAATAGAGGATAGCAGAATAGGAAAAACAATAGTAGATTCTATAATTTATTTCAGCTATAAAGAGCCATTTCAAATTTGTAATAGAAAAAGGGGGATCAACACAAAAGATTAGATACAAAGAAAACACACAAAAAAAAATCATCAAGGCAAATTCGAATACAAACAGGAATTTTCAGAGAAAATCTTGAGTTATCATACTTGTTTCGATTTCTTTCTCATATTTGTTTCAAAAAAAGAACAGTATACATGCGCATATACATAGATACATGCAAAGTAAAACAAAGATTTCAAATAAAAACAAATTTATTCAAAAATATTAAAAACTTTATATCTGTGTTGGTTTCTTTTTTTTTAAAAATATATAACAAAAGAGCAAGCAAAAAATAAACTTGATTTTTCGAATCTGGATCTAAAAAGAGGGGGCATAAAAATAAAATATTTCTTACCTTTCGGTTCGAATCCGAGCCCTTCAAGCCCGATCGAGGTTTTCTTTTTCTAAAAAATTAAGAATACAAAGGAAGGGACGGAAGATGACTTCTCGCTGCTCCGATTCTGAGCATGGTCGTCACCGGCGCTGACAACCCACGACGGAGGGGCAAGAAGTCTAGGGTCGGCTAGGGTTTTGTTTCAGAGAGAAAAAAAGAAGTTTGTTTTAAGTTAAAACGGGAAAAATGATTTTTTTTTTGTCAAAACCTTAACCTATATACTTACCCCCATGCGACGCCGTTTAGGAGTAAGGAAGCTAGTGTCAAAATGGCAGCGTATTGCTTCTCGACCCGAACACCTGACCCGATTGAAGGGAGATCTGCGTTTTTCCACATTAATGGGAAATTACACTCCGCGGTCCTTCTATTTCTCCATTGTTTTAATTTTGGTCCTTGTGAGTACACTTAGAACTAAAACGATGGCGTTTTCTGGCTTAAAATTGTAACTTTGAAACGCTGTTGTTTGGGTAATAAATCTTTAAAAGGTTGAAATGAAAATCATGTTTTAAATCCCTTTTGTTTTGTGGTATTTAAAACAGGTACAAAATTCACTTATTTTTTGTTTAAAATTCGACTTAGAAATTCCCTTTTCTTCTAAATTGATCCTTGGATCAATAATAAAAGTTAAAATGGGGAGAATTCGTTTGTTTGACCCAGTCCTTTGACTTCATTTAAAAATTATTCAACTTTTTTGAATTGTTTTCTTAAAATTAACTAGTCATTTTCTTCTTTTCTTTAATTTGATCCATAGACCTTTTTAAGAAAAAATTTAAAGCCTAGATTAAGGAAATCCATTTATTTTGGTTGTTTAGATTGCATTTAATCTCTAAGATCCTTCGAAAGTTTCATTTCTATTTTTATTAACCATTCCCTTTCATATTTATGTTGTAAATCATTACTCTCTTTTACACCAAAATTGTTAGTGTTTATACAATGAATTTCTTTAATAAGTTCCTCCACGACTTTGTTGTTTTCTTTTAAAAAAAGGGGCATGTCCATTCGAATATTTTTTAGTAAACAAGTTGCATTTCTTTGAACAAAAAAAATCCAAACCTCCCCTTTTGTGGATTATGACTTTAAATTCTTTAAATAATTTTACTGCTTATTTAAGTAATATGATTTTGATTTTATCAAGCCATCATACTACATGGTTCCTATGCACCTCAATGTCTTATATTGTCATCATTATTTCGAAAATGCTGCATGTCATTTATCTTATGTTTTCAACTACTTAATTTAGGATAGAGTGCATACCTATTCAAATATCTTTGCAAGATAGTTTAGTTAAATCATGCTTTAAAAAATAATAATAATAATACATAAATTATCCTTTCCAAGTAAGAGTCCATTTACTTCGGGAATTTTGAAGATCATGCTCTAACGTGATTGAGTGTTACCTTCTTGAAGCCTAAAAATAGAATATCTCACTTTAAGGTCAAATTGCTAAAGCATTTTCAATAGACATTAAAAACATGGATTTTTTGGTAATACTCTTTTACTTTAGGAATATGAGAAATTGCGCTCTAACGCGATGAGTACAATTTCTCCCTCAAACCTAAAATAATCAAGTGCCTTATTTTGAATCATTAGTTGCATGATATTATATTAGTTCGGAGGAGTCGAAATCGTGTCCTAACGAGTTGGTCATGATTTTGCTTCGAATCCAAACAATTGAATACCTCATTTAATGCTTAATTCATAAATGACATTTTCTCGAATTTTCGATTTTCAACCATTAAGACACTAAATAATCAACTAGGTACCAATATTGGGCGTGTAAGGGTGCTAACCCTTCCTTGCACGTAACTGACTCCCAAACCTGTTTTTCTGGACTTCGAGGACCAAAATTAAAAGACATTTTAAGCGTTTTAAAGTGATCCAATCACACCTGATGAAAATTATTGCTGAAGACTCCCATTCTCCAATTTTATAATAATTTTTTGAAACTTGTCAAAAAAAAAGGTTTCGACAGAGAATTTTCCTTTAATCAACTAGTCACTACCCCAGTTGGATCTTCCAATCTTCTGCCAGCATAGCAAGTCAATAGAGACTACTTATCACTAGATGTCATAATCTAAATCGATTTGGGGAAAAGGTTTTCACGAATATGAAATACCAATTTTGGGTTCATTCCCACCTAAATGACGTTCTATGGTTGTTAGGCCTAGTGTTTGTTTGATGTTCTTCCTCTTTCAAATAGCTGATCTGAAATGAAAAATTTCTATTAAACAACAATTAAATAATCATACTTGCACTTCCTAATTCCCCAAAATGGAATTAGTTCCTCATGGTTTTCTTAATCATAATCAAAACAATAATATATGAAAGCATAAAATTGAAGAGATCAAATGAAAAGGAAACTTTAATTGTTGTGGCAATCTGTCAGGAAAAATTCCTTGAATGTTTATGCGAGTTCTACATTCTCGTTTCTAAAATGAAAATATAAAGTAAAAACTGAAAGCTAGTAAAATGATGTCCCTAAACCTAGTGCTAAAAGCCCTATTTATAACTTTGGCAGACCATTTTCATCAACCTTAGGTCAGCTGCCGTCCTTCATGTTTAAGTTGAATTGTAAAGATCGAAATATCCTTCACTCGGTTTAGAGTTGCATTCAGGGGTCGAGTTCGCAACACACCAGTTCTTGTGTTGCGACGAAGAAGTCAGTCTCCATCTTTTCACTGCTGGTCCCTTTGTTGCGACATAGAGCATTCTATGTTGTGACGAAGTGATTAGTTTCACTTTTGTTCAACTACTAATGGTCTCTTGCGCACTCACGAAGTAGGTTAGCTAATCTTTAGGCCTCATTTGGCCTAAAGGCAATAAAATAACCTTTTAGCACAAATTATTCACAAGATAAAGACTAAGTAAAAATCAATAAAAACATAAAGAAAATACTTGATTTCAAGCTCTTCAAATGTGAAAACTAGTTCAATTTGCTAGGTATAAAACTGGCAGATCAAACTCCCTCACACTTAAGTCTTTGATTGTCCTCAAGCAACAAAAAAAAACCAAAAAAAATAAGAAAGAAAAAACAAAAGGAGCTTGAATCTGTATTATACAAAGATTAGGTTCGTAACATCTACTCTAGGCATTATGTATTTCTCCATAATTCTAACATGATGAGTGAGCAATTTTACCATCTTTGGTTAGAAAAATTACAAGTTCAGTAAGTTACAAGAAATATAAATATCAATGTCTCATCGATATAACTCCATCAATACCTAATATGGGTACTTTGGTTATCCTAGCACAATACAGATAGCTATAATGAGATCATATAATTTACGTATCTATTCATGCATAGAGTTTTTTAAGTTACATAAGACTTTTCGACTTGTAACGTGTTGAAGCTTAAGACAGGTATAAATTTCAAAGAAAAGTTAAGCACAAAAGGTTACAAACACGAAAATAGTTTGGCATATTATATTATTGCCTATTTTTCCCCTTAATGTCCCATTCCATCTTAGCAACTTATTTCTCCTTCTCTCACCTTTCTTTTGTCTCCAATTTGGGGAATCTCAATATAAACCAATCCCTTTAGACAACACATGAGTATTCTTTTGTTTCTTGAGTAAGATTTTCTTCTTTTTGGTGACTTCATGATTTTGTCAGTTTTCATATGTTTCCTTACTCATGATTCTCTTTTTTTTTTGTTTCTACTCATTTTTTTTTCTTTTTGATTTTTCACTATTCTTCTCTTTTTGGTTAAACTAAAGTTCATACATTATATTGATTTTTCCTATATCCCTCCTTGTTTTATAACCTCCACTATAATGTGTCTACTTACCCTCAATACATATGACCATACGTTTATTTCCATGCAAAATAGAACCAAAGAAGAGAGTATACGCAAATTTTCATTTGAGGCTTTTAGAGGCTTGTAATACGATTCATCAAAAAGGGTCGTAAGGCTTAAAGATGGGTACTAATTGAAAAGTCCAAATAGGGGTTTTTTTAGCTCTAGATGCATCCAAACAATGGCTTAAGTCATCCCTAAACATCTCAGTATGCATAAATATCAATTTAGTTATACAACTCAAAATTACTATCGATCATATATACTAGCATGCTCGTTTCCTTATATTATGCATATCACTTGGTATCAATAATACCTTTCTATCTACACTTAATGTAACCTATAGAACTCAAAAATTTCATGCTAAAAAATTTAAAAATTCCTCATCATCATGCCAATTTTATTAATAAATACAATCAACCTATTATACATGTTACTAACCAATCACTTGTATTTCTACAAGCTCAAGCACACATCAAAATTTGAAAATTAAAAACTATATGCAAAAATTCCTATGTTACCCCCCACACTTTAGAAAACACATTGTCCTCAATGTATAGCCCCTAAATTAGTAAGGAATGAAGTTACCTGATTGATCGTAAAGGTCCTCTTCTTCTAATGGTGGTTGTCCTTCTCCCTTTTACCGTGAATGCTCAAAAATTTTGTGTCCCTATAGTGTGGGGTTCCTACAAAAAAGAATTAAGCATATATGTGAAAATAAATCCTAATCCTACTCCTAAAAATTATATAAGTCTTAAAATAAAAAGGCCAAAAATCATCCCCAAAATTACAAGTTTTAAAATAAAATAAAATCTAAAAACTACTAAAAACAAAATTTCAATCCTCTTCCTCTGAGTAGGATTGAGGGTCCATTAGAGCCTTGCCCTTGCCGGAATACTTTTGGTGAGAGCTCCCACCTTGTCGTCTTGCTGGGCTCTGAATCACCGATCCTTTGGGAGTTGAGTATTGAGGTTGAAACATTGCCTCATACTCATCTTTGATGTTAGGATCTTCTTGCTCCACGTTGGTCCCTCCCAACTCGGTTTCATCTTCATCTCTTTCTTCATTCCCAAACATGTTCGGTGGATAGTTTGAAGTAGGTAATCCGTGTATTCTTGCAAACTCTTTTAACACAGGAGTTGTTTCCTACATCCACAAAATCATGCCATCAAGCTTTCCTTCTATGCTTCCCCCACACCCTTTTCGAGCTCTTGCGGCATCCTTTTGTTTCAAAGAAGCTGACACATCTATCTTTTCTTTCCTTCTCTTATTCCATTCTTTGATATGTTTTTGCTGAAGCTCAACGTATTGTTTATATATGGAATCACCAATGATGCTTTTTGTTAGTTTTAGGAATGGTTTGTTGTCGCTCATTGGCACGTTTGCCTTCTTACATGTCGTCACTAGATGAAGAAAGAAAAGGCTAGCTTTTTGACTTTTTGTGCAATTTTACGTTTCTTTGTATATCCATCACCATTCAAAAATTCACTTATTTTGCAAAATCGCATACAATAAAATAGCTCAAAAGGTATTTACATTTGAAAAATTTAAGGTCAGTGCTATCTTAGTGGCCAAGAATTGCATCCACATTTTCACAATAGGGTACATAATAGCCTAATTAAAATTTAAGGGTAAGCCATAATCGGGTCGATAATTCCAACCACCCCTACCTTCAGTCAAGAATCTAACAACTTCCTCCATATTAATGTTCTTGAATAAATCTAAATCAACCTCATTAAGATAATATTTTCATAAAATGACACATTATAAAATTCACAAATTTTATAAGGTAAAATCGGAACATACTTTCCTCTTACACATACTGTTTGTATAGCTCTATGCTTAATAATATCTTCTTTAAGAGAGGCATAGAACTTATGGACTACAGGTACTACAGCGTTTCTTGTTGGCAAAACACAGAATTGTTCCTATTGATGATACCTTACAAGCAACCATATCTCTTTGCAAAGGATCATTGACGGTTCAAAACCCCGTTCCTGGATAAGGGGTCGTCCTTGTGAAGCTAGGAAGTATTTCACTATTTGGGAACTCCTAAATCGCTCGTACTTCGACTCACTATCACTCTCTTGCACCATGGTTCATTTTCGAGGTAGCATTGCAATTTACAATACTTTCAAATAAAAGTGAATAATAATGAATGAAACAGTAAAGTATTAAAAATACCTTTGATTTGTGCCTTGCCAATGAGATTAGATTAAGCTTTGGAGATAGAATGTAGTCTTCTTAAGGAATGGGGGTTTTTTGGAGAAGAAGGGACGAAGGATTGAGAGAGTCTAGTAATGGGTTGAGAGTGTTTAAGTGTTAGTATTTAGTTTTATGTTAATGGGTATATATAGGGGTGTAAAATATTAGGGTTTTAGGGTTAAAATTTGGGTAAAATAAGTGTTTTAGTTTTCGGGTTACGTAAGTAGGTTTGGTTAACCCTATAATTTTTCCAGACGATGTCACGATGTAGCCTGGGTATGTCTTAACCAACCTTCTAGTACCCATTTCGTCGCAACGTAGATTCCTCTGTGTCACGACAAACCTGTCAGTCTTGATATTCCAACAGTCTGACCCCTTTATCACAACATACAAAGGGGTATGTCGCGTCATAGCATGCATGAGAGTTCTTGAGGTAGTCTAGTTGCTTTGTCACGACGTCAGATAGTTGTGTTGCGACGTGTATGTCAGTTTCGAGAAAAATACTTTGAAATGTAAAAATATCATAGAAATAGTATGTTAGTATCTATAAATATAAAAATGCATGTTAATACTTGTCAGAATTGTTTGACAAGAGTGTTAGTGTGCACTTTGGCACCCGAGAATAGTCTGTTCTATCATTGTTCGTCCAACAGTCATCGTGCCAAGCTACTCTCTGGGGTTTATCTCTTTCTCAAAATTTTTCTTTTCTGCCTGCGTTCATAACCTCCAACTCCTTTCTTCGATCATATATATAGACGATCAATGTGAATCTATGCCACCACACATTCTTGTGGCTACCTTCTTTGTTGATCCACTTGCGAAACTGGTATGCTTCTGTGTGATGGTTTAATAACTACTTAATTACCTCATTCAATAAAAATGGTTGGATCACTGAATTTCTTTGTATTGGTGTTACTGCAACTGTCTCCTATTCTTCATAATTTTCATCACATAATTCTTTATCTTTTGGTTCGTAATACCACTGAAATAATTGCTTTGTCCAAGGACATACTTCTTCCTCCCCTGAGGATTTTATTATCATGCTTTCTGAGAATTGAGGTGTTGGATTGTAAATATTTCCTTTTATCTGCAAAAAATTGAAAGATTTTCACATTAGTAATTTCTCTAGGGATTTGTTGCATAGGAAAGTATTGTACATTGTAACCATTTTCCATCGGAAATTGAATCTTTGATCTATAATATCTTCAATTAATATTTCTTTTGTAGGGATGTCTGTAACATTAATTAATTGAAGATCTAAATTTTGTGGATGAGAAACGTCATCTTCCTCTATAGGGATTGCTTCTTCATTAGATTGAGGCTCAATCTCAACTTTCAAAACACTTTCAACTTCCCTTTCCAATGATGAAACATCGATTTGCTCGTTGGTTCGATCAAAAAATTCTTCAAGGAATTCTTTTTCTGTTTTTGCACCTAGCCTCTCCTCTTGTTCTTGTTCCATGTGTTTAGATTCAAAATGTGGTCCTCTGGAAGATTGATTACTATATTTATCAGGAATCGAGACTTCTCCACGGAGTTGACTCAACTCTAGCATTAATAACCTTTGATTTTCCTAGATCTCCCAATCTTCATAGTACCCATCTTCGTAGATATCATCATCAGAGATGTCATCATTGTAAATGTCATTTAAACAAAAATAATCATAGGCGTCCATGGTCTAAGAATAATTTGATAAAATTTAGAAAAAAAAAATAAATCAGAAAAATAATAGAACTGTTAATATTGTTAGTTCGTATATATATCTTAAAATTTTCCTAATTATTCTAATAACAAAGAAGGAATAAAAATCATTAAAGCGTTGCCTCCCCGACAACAGCGCCAACAACTTAACCATTGATCGGGCTATGAACGTCACAGCAATGGTCCAATCGAACACTTGTCGATGCAAGTATAGTTGATAGGTTTTAGCTATCAAATATCGATCCCACAGAGATGGTTGTTTATGCTATAATTGTCGAAGCAATTAGAGTTAGAATAAGAAAAGTTGTAAGGAATAATGTCACCACAATTAAATCAAAGACTGTAGAAATAAATGAATTTAAACTGTCGGAACAAATTTTGTGAGATTGTAATACAATATGTCAAAGCAAATTAATAAGAAATGTAATGAAAGTTTGAAGATAATTTATCGATGCAGTTTTAAGAAAATTAAAGTAGGACAATGATAATGCAATGGAGGGGATCCCTGACTTGATAAGTCGACAATCACTAAATGTGACTACAAGGTAAATAATAGATAAATTGTCGTTGCAATTAAGCTTAATTAGATCTTACTAACTTCGACTTCTCTGTTTATCAAAAACCCAAACACTCACACTAACCACACCTTCCAGTGTTGGCAATGCTTTGCATTTGAGAACAAGTGACCATAATTCCTTTGTGCCTCAAGCAACTTCCATAGTCTTGCTTGGTAATTTAACTTGTCACTGCACTTTTCAGTGTCAGCAACTGCAATAACACTTCCATGATCAAGCAATTAAATCCAAAGATAAACAAATAAGAGGAATTGAGCAAAAAATAATTTAGATCTAAAATTAAAAGGTACTTCTATACACAATTAAGTTCATTAGAATTTATCAGCGTTTGAGAGGAAATAAACAACAAGTTGAAGCATTCTATTCCTAGCCTACTAGAACTCTTCTCTAATGCTCCTCTTGTGTTGCACTTAGGAACACTCCTTGTCAGGAGTAGATGTTGCCTTCTCATCGCAGTCAGTTCACCCTCCAGGAAATTAAGCTGCCATGGAAGCAAGCTTAGAGAAAATTGTAGAGAAGAATTGATTTGTTACCAGCTTCTTGATCCCCATTTTCTTTCTCTCTCCTCAGTATTTATCTTTAGTGCCCAGTATTGGTGTCCTCTTTCCTTCAGATCTGACTTCCTTGCAGCTGTACAAGTTAGTTAATCCAGCTGTACACTCACATAGATCTGATATATGTATCAAGTAGTTACAGGTTATCGTTACATTTCTGGAAGCAAATTTAGATTTTAATTTGCTGCGACAACTTTGATATCCTCATGCACTAGTACTTCTAGATATGTTCATGCAGCAACATCCCTAGGTGCAATCTGGAAATGCTCATACATTGAAAATTTTGGGCGCAATTCTGGATTCTAAATTGCGGCGACAACCTTGAACACTCTCATGCTTTGATCTTTTAAGACAAATCCCTACATTTACATCTCAAGACGTAATACTGAACACTAAATGTGGTGACATTAGTAGCAAAAGGAAGATAAAATTAAAGAAAATTAAACCGAACATCACTGACTTAGAAAATGCAATTATTAAATATAAAATGCTAAAAATGCATGCTAAACATGATATAATGAGAACAAAATATACTCTAAATAAGGAGAAATTAATGGTCTTTTCTAATGCTATCAACCGCCTCGAATGTACTCTCGTTCGGTATAGGTCTTAGGCTTCCGCAAGTATATAGGTGAAGTTGTAAATATAGTGTGTTACAACGGAACACTTAGTAGTATTCCGAGGATCGTACTCAAAAGAGGCATGAGATAATAGTGAATTAGATCCCTATAAAGAATAGAAGTAATTAATAATCACTTTAGGGATTATAGTACGAAATAAAATGAAAGGTTTGGTTGTGAAAAGCATAAAAAGAAAAGAAATAAAAGTAAAAAGTTAAAATGTAGAAAATCGATAAAAAGCTTTGGGGATATTAGGTCGCTTCAGTATGAGTTCTTCAATTGTTAGGTTTTGGAGATTTTCCTTCTATAAACTAATCACTACCCCAATTGGATCTTCTGATCTTCCGCCAACATAGAAAGTCGATAGAGACTACTTATCATTAGATGTCACAATCCAAACCGATTTGGGGAAAATATTTTTACGGATGGGTAATACCAATTTTGGGTTCACACCTAAATGACGTTCTAGGGTTGTCAGGCTTAGTGTTTGTTTGATGTTCTTCCATTCCCAAATAGCTGATCCAAAATGAAAAATCCCTATTAAACAACTATTAAATAATCATACTTTCACTCCCTAATTCTCCAAAATGGAATTAATTCCTCATAGTTTTCTTAATCATAATAAAAAAAAAATATGAAAGCATAAAATTGAAAAGATCAAATGAAAAAGAAACTTTAATTGTAGTGGCAATCTGTCAGGAAAAATTCCTCGAACGTTTATGCGGCAATCTCGTTTCTAAAATGAAAATATAAAGTAAAATCTAAAAGATAGTAAAATGGTGTTCCTAAACCTAGTGCTAAAGGCCCTATTTATAGCTTTGGCCGACTGTTTTCATCAACCCTAAGTCAGCTGCCGTTCTTAGTATTTAAGTTGCATTGTAAAGACTGAAATGCTCTTCACTTGGTGCAGAGTTGCGTTCAGGGGTCGATGTCACAACACACCAGGTCCTGTGTCACGACGAAGTAGGCAGTCTCCTTCATCTTCTCTGTTGGTCCTTTTGTTACGAAATAGAGCATCCTATGTTGTGACGAAGTGATCAGTTTCACTTTTGCTGAGGTGCTAATGGTCTCCTGTGCACTCACGAAGTAGATTAAGTAATCTTTAGGCCTCATTTGGCCTTAAAGGCAATAAAATAACCTTTTAACATAATTTATTTAAAAGATAAATACTAAGTAAAAATCTATAAAAATATAAAGAAAATACTTGATTTCAAGCTCTTCAAATGTGAAAACTAGTTTAATCTGCTAGGTATAAAATCGGCAGATGAAGCATAGACTCTCATAATAGAAAACATCAATATCCTTCAGCCCATCTTTACCAACCAAATTCAGAATATGTGCAACAGATCTCATATGAAAATATTCAACATTCAACACACTTCCATCCCATAAGTTAACAATTTGCTTCAAATACTTAATCGCTAGATCATTAGAACTAGCATTATCAACCGTTATAGTCAAGATCCTTTTATGACCCCATTCTAGTAGACACTTTTCAACAGCCCTATCGATAAGCTCCCTAGAATGACTAGCAATTGGGCAAACGTTAATGATCATTTTATGTAATTTCCAAGCATCATCTATGAGATGGGCAGCAAGACACATATATGACAAATTTTGACCAGATGTCCATGTATCAATGGTAAGACATACCCTAGAAGAAAAATTCTTGAAAAAGTTCTTTAACGTCTTCATTTTTTCAATAAAAACAACATAACAATCTCTTGTAATAGTAGCACGTGAGGGAGGAAAAAAAATCATGAATGACAATCTTGCAAAAGTAACAATAATCTTCACGTTCAACAAAACTAAATGGAAACTCATCAATAATCACCATTTTAGCAAGTGCTTGTCTAATCTCTTCTTAATCAAAATACCATAATCTAGGAACACTTACAATTTCTATGGTCCCATTAGTGTTGCACTTTGTCTTAGACTCAAAATCTAAGATTGTTTTTTTATCTGGGTTGAAAGGGGCTTCTTACACCGACTATTGTGACGCCTCATTGCATTAATTACGTTGTTAGATGAACAAGTTATCTTTCCACCACAATAAATACATTCAGCATGATTTTTATCACCATCAATTTTTTTTTTAAAATGATCCCAAACAGTAGAAGGTTTTCTCTTTTACCTCCATCTGTTGTAATTTCAACGACCTTCTCCCCTTTCCTTTTGTTTTTTGCACTTGTTGGAGTCTCCATCACCATTTTAGCTTTTTCAGGTTCATTAAATGAATCAGTTGAGGAATACATCTTTTTTAAGTCATCATCATTTTCCCCAATCGTCGACATATTTTGAAAAAAATAAACTTTTGTTAATTATGATTCGTAGAACAAACAAAGCATACATGAGCTTTGGTTTAGTTTTTTTATATTTACATGCCTTCTTCCTTATATAGAAGAAAATTAACCCTACCATCATTGGATAAACACATGCAAAAAAGTGACAACATAAAGAAAAAGTCAAAATGCTAACATATACAATGAAAAAGGCGAAAGCAACGAAAACCATGATAACAAATACTCTTGGTCGAAAATTGAACGAGTGTGGTAGTGATTTAATAATTAGGGTAAAAAATTGAGAATCAATTTAAATTTTAACTAAAAAATGTAAATAATTTAAAAATAAAAAAAATAAAAATACACATAGGTAACCGGGTCGGATCTCTGTGGAATTTAACTTGTGAACCTGTAAAAAATAGTGGGTCAAGTGACTCGAAAAAATTTTTAAAAATAAAAAAATACCCGTCTATTTTTTTACCGGATCAATGGGTCAACGAGTCGGGCATTTTTGAACACCCCTAATTATAATTTTAAGATTATCTTTTATTAATTTAAAAATAGATTATAAATTTAAAATATTATTTTCTATTAATTAAAAAATGAATATATAAATAAATTTTGTTATCATGTGTGGATAGAATAAATATATCATATGTCAAAAAAGTTAGATCCCCATATCAACTAGGACCTAACAATATATATATATATATATATATATATATATATATATTTTGGAAAATATTAGTTTTTTTGGTGAGAGAAAATATTATTCTTTTAGATACCTAGGATGTGGCTAAACCTAAGTAAAATAATTATATTCATAAAAATAGGATAGCTTACGGCTCTTGATTTCTTTTAGTGTTTAGGGTTGTTACTAAGATTATAAATGTACAAAGTTGCTACGTTAACTAAGTTATTAGTACCTATAATCAATGTTTTTTCAATTGGATTGGTGGTCGAATCGATCAGACTATTAATTTGTCGATCCAATTAATTTGATAAAAAATTATTGAATTTTTAAAAATAAAAATAAAAATCTTGATTCGATCATCGATTCAACTAGTTTTTAATTGATTCAATCGGTTCGCATCGATTTCTAATTTAATCAGTTCAAAAACACCTTTCAAACCGATATCCTAACTTGTTCTTGATCCAATCAATCCGATCGATCAATCCGATTCAAATAACATTGCGAATAACATAAAGGAATAATGGTTAAGCTATTTATTTGTCACTTCAATGATTAAAGTTCAAACATCGTTAATGTAATTCACATTCTCCCTGTTTATAATGTACCCAAAAAATAAACTACTTGTGTAATATTAAAAGGCTAGTTTTTTATCTCATTCGATGCACGAGATGCTCATGTTTTCTATAAAATCGTTATTGTTTAAATAAATAAATAAAAAAATAGTCAGGGTCATAAAAATTGCTTTAAACTTGCAATATATTTAAATTCTGATAATGTATTTTTATTTAGTTATTTAAAACCTTTTATTAGAAAAAAAATACAAACAATATTTTAAACTTAAAAACTTGTACTTTTTTTTAAAAAAAAGTATTGCACTTTTTTAAAACATTTAAAATGGATAAAAAATTATAATTATTTTTATATTGTATTTAAAAATGTTTTTAGCATTTAATATAAAATACTTTAAGAAATTGTAAAATTAGTTTTAAAATTTTTAAAAAGTTAAAAAATGTATAAAAAATTTAAAACATTTTTTTTAAAATAATAAATTATTTTTTCCACATTGTATATTTAAAAAATATTATATGGTTGTAAACATAATTTTAAAAAATATTTTGAAAAATTCAATTAAAATTATAGTTTAGAATTTTTTTTTGATACAAGAAAATTATTAAACCATAGTCCATAGCACATTTTTCCTCTTTAGCTTTGAGTAGTATGACATGGAAAAGCAACAAAGTTGTTGTATGCATTGCTTTCTCTTTGTACAGATAGATCTGACCATTTAAAAATATTTTATACTTTATTATAATAATAACTTATATGATATAAAATTGAATAATTTTTGACAGTATATCTTTATAATATTTTAATGATTTTTCATAACTTTACAAATCAGGGTAGAGTGCTAAATGTTAAAGTTTTTTTTTTCATTAATTGAATGGAAATTGCCATTAAATAATTTCACACTTAAATCCTGCAGATGTGCTAAATGTTTAAACACAAAATTGTGCACATGGATTAATATTTTCACGTGAATTATTTTGTTTTATAGATTTTAATAATATGTAAAATTATTTATATTCTCTAAATAAATTACAAATCAAAATACTATAAAATTTTTCTAAAAGTAAAACTTAAAAAATTTCAAGAAAATATGAAAAATAATAAAAACTCTAAATATTTTATAGAGTTATCATTATTTTTTTTTATATATTTTGGAACTTCTATATATTTTTTAAATTTTTGACTTTTTTATTGATTGAATTTTAATTCAATTGATATTTGTATTGTTGTTAACGTGAAACAAGTGAATTTGAGCGTTCTGAAGTACCTTTACTTTTTTATTTAAGAGTTGAAGAAAAATTATGAATAGATCTAGACATTATATAAAAAAATAATTACTATATTTTATTTTAATTGATATTTGTCAATATACTTTTAAAATATATGTAAATCAACCACTTTACTTTTATATTATTTAATTTTACATAAAAAATATTTTAATTGAGCTGACTTTTGTCCCTCAACTTTATTTTTCTTTAATTATATTTTACACTCATATTCTTTTTGGCTGTTTTCAAAACAAAATTTAACAAAAAAAAAATATCTTTCGAATATTTTATTTTAAAAATTAATGATAATTTGATTTATCAATAATATTAAAACTTGAAAAATTATAGAATGTTTATTTTATGAAAGAAAATGCGGATTTTTTTAAAAGTTTAGTTTAGTGTATAAAATAAAATCTCTATTAATCTTTAAATGATTAACTTGTTATTGTAATTATTAAAATAATACTTTAAAATATACATATTAATTTTGTTCTAAATTATGCAAATCTGAAGTTGAGAAACAAAACCGAAATCAAAATTTAATAACAAAATGCAATAAAACAAAAGTAAAGTGTCAAATTTTAATATTAAATTAAAGAATTACAATAAATTTACTTTGAATCCAATAAATAGAAATCCAAATAATTTAAAATGATAATTTCCATTTTTGAATTAAAGTATAACCGTAAATTTGCATATTAATTTTTTATTTTGATAAATGTATAGGACAAGAAAAGAAGAAAAAAGGGCTCGTTGCATATTTAATATTGGCTTATAGATTTAGAAGGTCCTTAGAAAAAAAATAAAAAAATTAATTAAATCTTTAAACTCAATTCATACTCACTTGAGCTCATACTGTTAATAGAAAAAATTAACTAAACCACTCCTTTAAGGTTTTCGTCTTTGATCACTATAATTGTTAAAATTCGCTTGTTGCAGTTTAATTTCATCCGGATTTTTAAGTCTAATTGTTCACAATGCTCAAAAATAAAAAAACTTAAAATAAAGATAGAAAAACTTAACAGTTGCCTTTAAATACTTGGCCACCACTACTTTTATCGAAAAATCTTGAAGATTTGTAAATTTGTAAAAACGGAAGGAAAATCACAAAATGATGTACATTTTGTGTTATAAATACATGAAATCAAATGTAATAGGGGGAGGTCTTTTTTCTTTTTGAATAAGATTGAGAGGATTTTTTTATTTTAGAGAAGGATTTTTTTATTTCAGAGAGAGATTTTTTTAATAAGATTGAGAGATTTTCTTTGAGTACTCATATACGCATAAATAGAATCAAAGCAAAATTTTGAAGGTATCGATTTGTATTTGTATTTCTTTTTTTTTTTCTTCTTTTGAAACTAACCAAAACAAATATAAATCTAGTTTTTTTTTTTTATCTTTTAATGTTGATTTGTCTTTGGCCTCCTCCGAGTATGTGAGACCCATGACTTCCTTCGAGTTTGCTCGGAGTTCATCGGAGTTCGTATTATTATTATTATTATTATTATTATTTATATTTAGTTGTTTATTTTGACATTTAATTTATTATCTTATTTGTTTATCTATTCATTTATCATTAAATTTTATGTTTTTTTTCTTTTTATTTAATTATATGTTGATCAATCCTTAATTTAATCATGTTAGATATTTTTATGATTGCATTTCATATATTTATTCATTGATATTTTTATTTATTTGTATGTCATATTTTGTGCCTTTAAATTTATTACGTACCTTATTGTATCTTTGACTTAATTTATATTTAACACCATTATTTTAATTTTTATATAATTTGTCTCATCTTCAATTTCCATACCATTTGCATTATTTAATATTTGTTTTCTTTTTATTTTTTATGTATTTATTATTTATACGGAAGTTATTTTTCTTTTTATTTTTTATGTATTTATTATTTATACGGAAGTTATTTTTTTACATTTAATTTTGTTTATTTTTTAGGTATTTTATTATTTACCAACTTTCATGCAACTCTCCATCATTTATTATTTATAATTGATTGTTTATTGTTATTTTATGTGATTTGAATATTTTATCTTTATTTAATTTCATTGACATTTTTATTTATTTGCATGATATACTTACCTAAATTACATAATTTATTATATCTTTAACTCAAATATTTTCCTTTGCTTCCATAATTGTGTCTTATATTTATTGCTATTTATGCTATTAATTGATTAATATTATTGCCATTATTATGATATTATTACCATATTATTTGTTACCTTGATTATATTATCTTATATTATTGTGCTGTTAATTATATTTAATTTTTATTTATGCATATATATATATATATATATATATTTATTTATTTTTAGTGCAAATTGTGTATATATTTATTTTTGCATGACATTTTAATTCATGAATTGTCTTTCGAAAATTGAGACAATGTTCTTTATTTTGGGAATTTAAAAGAATCATGTCCTAACTTACTGGGTGTGGTTTTTTTCTTTGGACCGGAATAATTGAGTATCATTTTTTAAATTAAAATCCGGAATTTTGAGATGATAATTAAGAATGCATGTTATTTTCGAAAATTTGAGTTGTTATGTTCTAACTTACTGGATGTGGCTTTTTCCGATTAATTCGAAAATAACGAGTCTTCATAAAAAAAAATTTAAAATTTGACATTCATGCATTTGAGGATCACAATTTAAATTTTTCTCAAATTTTTAAATTTCAATAAATAAGACTTTAAATAATCTACTAGGTACCAATTTTGGGTGTGTGAGAGTGTTAATCCTTCCTTATGCGTAATCGACTCTCGAACCCTTTTTATGGTTTCAAAGACCAAATTTTTTTTATTTTAAATTTTTTCAAGATGATCCAATCACATCTATTTTAAAAAGTTTGGTGGTGACTCCATTTTCATTTTTTTGAGACATATTTCTTTTTTTCAAAAAAATGGTTTTGACATCGCTAATACGACAAATGAACTTATTAGATGATGTCACATGCCACATTAACATCTAAGTAAGAAAAAAAAAAGAAAACTTAAGAATAATACAAAATTACTAAAAAATGTAAGCCCAAAATGAGTTCCGGTAAATGATTGTGTAGGTTTATTTGAATTTAGACATAAATTTGTTCAGGATCATTTTGGAAGTGATTCAGAATATTATAAAGATTATAAAAAATATTTAAAGATCTTAGGCTTGAAAATACCAAGAGGGGGTAGGTTGATATTTTAAAATTCTTTGTAAACTTTTTTAAAGGATAAGGAAATGAAAGAAAAACATGGACACTTCGATTTATAGGTTCGCCAATTGGCTACCTCCACTACCCTTGTACACCTCAACCAAGGATTTCCCAATTCACTATACTTGAATTAATACCTTTCAAGGAGAAGGTATAACATTTACAATCTCTATCTTTTTCACAAGGTTAAGATAGAAACTTCCCCCTAGTTTGTATGTCGTAACTAGAACTCTCTAGTTTTACAAGGTTCAATTATAACCCTTTACAAATTACTTTCGGCTTTATACCTCAAAAACCTTATGTAGCTCTTGCAATATAAAGAAAAGATGTAAGCAATGAAGACCTCTCAAAGGTGTGTGTTTATAAGTGTTAAACTCTCTCTTTCAAAGAATTGAAATGGGAATGATAAAAAAGATTTAACATTAAGCACTTAAGAGATATGTACAAGAGAAAATGATGTGATCTCGTAATCAGTTGAACAATTATAGAATAAAAAAGTGGTCCGATCATCTAATTATGATTAAAAGGATAGAAAATAATAGAAAATATAATTATAATAGGATAGATATATAAAATACAAATCTCAATCTAGTAACTATGTTTAGAAAAGAACTACAGTTATATATAACCCCAACCCATTTTTTTTAAAACAAATTAAAGAACCAAAGGTATCAAGAAGGAACCCCGATCTGTTACCTATGCATAGGTAAGAATTGAAGGTATAACGGTGACTACCACACTCTGGAAAAGGATGAGAATGGGAATGATGAGATCGATTTAAAGGTGAATGCCACAAGAGGTAGACTCTTGATAAGTTCAAATATGTTCTTAAAGAACTGAGAGAATAATTGATTTTCTGTAATTTGATATGTCAAATTAGGCTTCCCCTTTATACTTAAAGAGCTTGTTTTTGGGTAATTTTGTGTCTTTTCCGTAGTTTTTAGGTTTTCAATTGAATAAGTGCAAATGCCTCGTTTTACTTGTTTTTGAGACTCATATTGGCCAATTGTGCCATTGGGGACCCTAACATTCGATTGAGTGTTGTAGGTACTTGACGGAGGCCCGAAAATTTTGCAAAACATCACTAAAGAAAGATGTATCACGACATTGAAGCATGGAGGTCGTGATACCTACACAAAGGCCTAGATAAAGACCACTTATAGTGGTATTGCGACATCCACCTAAGGTATCGTGATATCCACTTGCCTTGGAGACCCCCATTTCAAAACTGTCGACGGTGTCGCGATATCTTACCATGGATATTGCGACACCCATATCGTGACCAGACAAAAAATTACACTAGGATAGTCTTTGTCCAACCGAAGCACCAATAAATGAAGGCCCATTCAAGGGCATTTTGATTAATAAATTAGGTTAGAAATTGTAGCTAAATCAACCAAAATTGACTGAGGAGAAAGGAGACCACATTTGTTTTAGTTTTTGCTTTAGTTTTCTCTTAGGGTTCTTTTTTTCATTTTCTAGGGTTTCTTCTTTTCATCTTCATCCTTAGTGTATGTTTATTTTTCTTGCACTTTATTGTTGTTCTTGTTGTTCTTTAATGGTAGTTAAGTTATTTAACACTGTAGCTAGGGTTAAATTTCACTTTTAGTCCATTTCTTTCACTTGTAATGACATTTTCATATTTGCTTAATGTATTTTCAATTTTCTTTAGTTTTAGGATCTGTTTGTTTACCTGTAAAAAGTTTTACGGAAAACATTTTCATTGTTTTCCCATGTTTGTTTGATGGAAAATGAATTCTCACCATAAAAAATTCTCCAAAACATAAGCAAAAGGGTTTTTTTTTTGGAAAATGTCTTACCCTTTTCTATTTGGTAAGACATTTTCCATATTTTTTTCTCTTCACATCCCAAAAGACTTCCTCTTTCATTTTTCCCTTCCCCTTCCTTCCCAGCAACGCTTGTACTAGTTTTTACATTGCTACACTTGGTAAGTTCACTTTACCATATGCTCATCCTCTTTTATTTCTTTGAGTTCTCAAGGAAATGGTTTGAAGGAAAAGACAATTTCTTTTTCTATTTTTTTTTAAATTTTCCATTGTATGTTCAAAGTGGGGGTTTCTTTGCGTATTTGTGGTGTTGTTTTTTCATGTTCTTTTGGGTTTTGGCCTTCTTTTTCTTTCCATTTTGAAACTATTGAAAAAAAGTTCCTTTACTGAGTCGATAGTAACTTAGTTCTATGTTCAATTCATAGGCTTTGTAATGGCAACCTTACAGAATTTATTCCTTTTTATTGAAATAGATTTTTATAGAAGAAAATGAATCTTAGAAATGTTTTCTTTTTGGTCTCTTTAGTATAGTTTTTATTTTATTATTCAGCAAAATGGTGAGCTTTTATTTTTTGGTCTTATAAGTTGCTATGGATCTTGTCTTGAGGGTACCTTGAATAGTTTGAACATTTTTTCTTAGCTGAAAGAGTGTTTTCCTAGAAAATATTTTTGTGAGAAACAACTGAGTCAACAGTTAATCTTGTGTTTTGGATCGAGATAAATAAAAAAAATGTTTGAGTGGCATTTGAAATCATTTTTTCCGTGTTGTTCATAATTTTCAACTCCACGCTTTGTTTTTACATTTCATGGCAACAATGGAGGAAGAAATCTCAGTTGCTAGATTATAGTAATGCTTTGGAGTATTGAAATGCAATCCATAAGGAAAACATGAAAAAAGGTACTTTTATGTAAATTTTCTTTTTCCATCCTTGAAGTTGTTGGATCCCTGTCGCGTGTAAATATAATATGCGAGTGTGCAAGTATACATGTCGGATTAAGTAATATAGTAGTGAGTAAGATCGTCTCCATAGGAATCGGATAGGATTAATTTGATTAACTTATTACTATAAGGTGTATGACTAATGTTATGGCAAAATAACGATAGAGTGCAATGATAATTAAAGTGATGATAGTGGATGCAGTATGTAAAACAAACAAGCACTAAGAAATACACTATGTCAAAGATATTAAGGCAAAAGTGAGAGGTCTGTTGAATGAGAAGGTTAGGGTTACTAGGAATCTACCCTCATAAATCGATAATGCCTTAGCAAACTCTAAATCACTTTATCGCTCAAAATAGATCTATTATGGTTTTCTTCTTTCAAAAGAAAAACTTAAATATACCTCAACCTTCCCAACACTAGTTTCTCTTCATTCTGTACGAACACTACTCTATTTCTAGAAACTACTATGAGTATTTTGTCAAGCACCCACTCGTAATCCAACTAACATAACCTTTTCAAAATTAGATTATGTTTATGAACATGCCATACATTCACCTATGTCTGGAGTCTACATGCATGCAATTCCAAGAAGAACAAATTGAATGAAAGAGAAAAATAAATTAGATCAAAGCTTCAACATTAAGAGAAAATTAGGGTATCATCCAATAACCCAACTCGATGAGTTTTTAGTTCATTGGTTGATTAATCAAATGTTAATTCAAAATATCATTCAACATCTCAAACATTTTAATCGCGCGAAGAAACAAAGTACGGAAACAAAGGAAGAACTTCAGGAATCACGCTTTGTCGATCTAGCCCTTAACACCAATGCTGTAATGTCTTGCAAAGACTAAGTTGACTACCTTCTTCTTCCTTACGCTTAGCTCCATTCTCAGCCTCTACTGCTACCCTCCTCTTTTCACCTCAAATCTTCCCCTCCAAAAAATGCTCTCTTTTTCTCACGTTTTACATCCCTTCTTTTTATTCAGATCCTTGTACTTTTTTATTTGGTAGCTCAGCACACAATCTAGCCTCCACCTTTTTCAAGTGGATTCTTCTAGAATATTGTACAGCTGGTTGAGATGGCATGTGTTGAGTGCTCAATCGTGCAGATTCAATGCTCAATTACATGCTTATGTAATTATTTTTCTAGGGGATTCATCTTGTCACATGATTTCTTTACTTGACAATTTCAATAGAGCATACACTAAATTTCTAGGTATTCCATCATATCAAAATTTGAATGAAACTCACTCATGAAGCTAAATCTTTTAACTTAGAAAATGGATGAAGCAAGTAACTATCTCTACTCAGCCTATTACTCCAGTGGAGTGCTCCTACTTTTCTTTTACATTGTTATATTTTTTAAACATTCTTACTTAGATTTACTTTTCTAATCAACAACACAATGGAGTAAACAAAGTGTTGCTGACTTATTTAGCAATTTCAAGCATTGGAGTGTTTCATGGCATTTCTTTGATTTTTTTTTTAGTTTTTCCATGTTATTCCTTATTAAGTATCGTCATTCACTGAACTTAGCATTAAGAATTTCTAAGTTTATTAAAAGAAACCTATTATAGACCACTTATAATTATACTTAGGTCATTCTACTTTTAGGGGTCAATTTTCAAACAAACTATCCTAAGCTAAATTCACCTAATCCACTATCACAATTTTATAGTTTTATTGAAGAATTAAATTCCTCATCGAACATCATAGGCACAAAAATGTCCTCATCACAGTCGAACAATCTTGTACAATTGTGTGTATCATGGCAATACAAATGAAAAAATGAACAAACATATTAAAACAAATATACTCAACTAAATGTCAAATGCATTCTACATGCACAACACACCCCAAACCTAAGGGATGTATTGTCCTCAATTCATGAACAAACAATAATGAATGCATACACATATATAGATAAATTGATATAACCAAAATAATGAAAGCATGAAAGGAAAAACAAATGGCATAAAAAATAATAATGAATGAATGCTTGGAGTTGAGTGTTTGTTACTTTAATTGGTGCGAGTGGATTTGCGTTTAGCACGCTTGTAACGCTGCTTTCGTTTCAAAGAGTTGATTGGCACCGCCTCCTCCTCCTAATTTGATTTGGTGAGATATCAATAAGCCGATTGATCTCACAATCTTACTATGACATTTGCTCATTTGATTAAGATGGGATAGGTTCAGTAGCTCCATAGGTGGTGCAAAAATTGGATTTTCTTCTTCATCTCCATAGCCAACACTAGCTGGTTCATTTTTCTCCTTATCTACCTCTAGTCCTTTTGCTTCCTTTTCATTATTGGTTGTCTGTGTAGGTGTAGGGTTGGTCTCACCAGTCTCTGCATCATCTTCCTCGTCTTATTCATCCTATTGTAGTTCCTTAGGGAAGTTTGGAAATGCAGGCATAGGCCTGGTAAAATTCTTCTAAAGAGACCACTTGATAGCAGTGTCCCTCTTCTTCACATAATCTTAAAATTTAGCCATCTCCTCCTGTGCTTTCCCCATGCTTGTATAGGAACATTCACTAGTTGGGAAAAGTGTAGTAACGAATGAAGGAAAGTTTATGCTCCCAGCATTCTTCTGGGCACATCTGTGGACTTCCTTAAATATGATTTTTCCTACGTCGATCTTCCTTCCCATCATAATAGAATGGAGAAATAACATATGCTCCTTTAAAATCGTGGATTTATGGGTGGAAGGAGTAAGATGCGATTTCAAGAAATGATACAAAACCCTATAGTTGGGTTTCAGAAAAGCTCTTTCCATAGTGTAGTAGTCTTGCCGTGACACTGTCCACTTGGTTCCTTCTATACGTAGGTCCTGAAGAACCTGATTCAAACCATCCACTGTGATTGTAGCGGCAAACTAAGTGTGTTCATCTTGAACATCAGAAAACCTGTATTGTACGTTAATGGAGTACTCATAAAATAGAATTAGAACACCCCTCACATATATGAAGGCATTATTGGGAGAAGTCAGGTGAGCATAAAACTGATGCACCACCTTTGTTAACACATCCTCTGGATGCACACAAAATATTTACCAATCATGCTTTTCTAAACCGACTCATCAAACCCCATAAAGGTCTCATCTTTAAAAACAAAAACCTTTTTCTAAACAAAACGGACGTTTACAGATGTTCTTTTGTACCTTTCCTCCACAGCTTCATTAAAGAAAGTTCTCGGTGATATGTTGGGGGTTTGAAAAGGAAAGTGTCTGGCTATTTTTTAAAGGTTTTAAGTGAATGTAGAATGAAAAAGGTGGGAACTTTAAGTTCTTGAAGAAAGACAAATAAGTTTGAAGATGAAGAAAGGCTTAAGTAACTACAAAAAAAGGTAAACTGATTAGGTTAAAAGAAAAGAAAAGAAAGGTAATATAATATGTGACGTGGGCAATAAGGGGTAGTTATGATAGCCTGATATGGATGTGATTGAAGTTGGAATAAAACTAAGAATTTAATTGGGGAGTAAATATTCATGAAACAAGTTCCAATGTGCTAGCTATTAATTAGATGAAGCCCGACCCTTTTTCTTCCATAAAGCGAATTAGTGTACCTACAAAAGAAATAAGTTTATTAGGTAATCAAATAAAATAGCTAAAAGAAAGTAACAATAAAATAAAGCAAAAAGGGTTATTGAGACGCAGAGTTAAGCCTCTCAAAGATCAATGGCTTGTTTATCTCTAGTCATAGAAGCACTCAGTAATGCTTCAAATATTGTCCATTGACTTTGAATGTTAGCCTAATCTTCATATCTTTGGCATCTACAGCTCCATGAAGATAAACGTGAGCTATTTCAAAAGGTCTTGACCATCGAGACTTTAATTTGCTTGGGAACAATTTGAGGTTAGAGTTTAACAACACAAGTTGTCTAGGTTCAAATTGCCATGGCATAATCCTTTTATCATGCCATTGCTTGGTTTTTTCCTTGTACAATTGAGTGTACTTATATGTCTGTGACTATAATTCTTCTATCTCATTTAGCTCTAATAATCTTTGACACCCAGCTATAATCCAATCCGTGTTCAGCTTCTATATGGCCCGAAATGGTTTATGCTCGAGCTCAACATGTAGATGGTAAGGTTTCCCATAGACAAGCTTGAAAGGTGACATACTCAACTATGTTTTGAATACGGTGTGATAAGCCCACAAGGCCTCATCCAGCCTGGATGACTAGTCTTTACGAGTTGGGTTCACCACTTTTTCCAAAATTTTCTTAATTTCTCTATTAAAAACTTTAGTTTTTCCATTTGTCTGAAGATGGTATGTTGTGACAATATTATGTTTCACCCCATACCTATGCAAGGAATTAGAAACGAATTTGCAATCAAAATGGGATCCCTCATCACTAATAATGGCACGAGGTGTACTAAATCTTGTAAAGATGCTTTTGTGTAAGAATTTCATCACCGATTTCGCATCATTAGTAGGGAGAGCGACAAATTCTACCCACTTTAAGACATAGTCCACTACCAAAAGAATGAATAAGTTGCCCTAAGAAGGTGGAAATGGACCCATAAAGTCTATTCCCCACACATTGAACAACTTAATTTCCAAGATTTTTGCAGCGGCATTTCATTCCTCCTAGATAGGTTGCCCATTCTTTTACAATAGTCACATGCTCGATAAAATTAGTGTGCATCCTTGAACAAACTTGATCAATAAAAACCAGATTGGAAAACTTTAGCAGTAGTTCTCATTCCTCCGAAATGTCCTCCATAAGGAGATGAATGACAATGGTACAAAATACTCTGAAACTCATCATCAGGAACACATTGCCTAATTATTTGATCCATACAATGTTTGAACAAGAATGACTCATCCCAATAATTGTGCTTTGCATCATGAGGGAATTTTTGTTTTCTTTGGCTGCTAAGATCAGATGGTAATAACCTACTCACAAGGAAATTGACGATATTAACATACCACGATAATGTCGTGGCAACTAGCAAGTGTTCATCTAAGAATTCCTCCCTAATGACTTGGACATTACCATCTTCAATTCTAGCTTCCAACCTTGACAAGTGATCAACAACTTGATTCTTAGTATGTTTCCTATCTCTAATTTCAAGATCAAGTTCTTGCAATAAAAGTATCCACCGAATCAACCTTGGCTTGGCATCTTTCTTGGTCACCAAGTACTTAATTGCAGAGTGGTCTGTATAGACTGTGACTTTGGTACCAACTAAATAAGATCTAAATTTGTCAAACAAAAATACAACAACCAATAGCTCTTTCTTAGTGGTTGTATAATTGAGCTGCGCATCCGTCAAGGTCTTACTCGCATAGTAGATTGTATGAAATACTTCATTTTTTCTTTTCCCTAGCACTGCTCCTACGGCATAGTCACTGGCACCACACATTAGTTCAAGTGGAAGTGTCCATTCAGATGCTATTACAATCGGTACCGTCACCAGTTGCTTCTTTAATTCCTCAAAAGCTTTCAAACAAGGCTCATCAAAATTGAAAGGTCTGTTATATTCTAATAAGGCAAACATGCGTTTAGATATCTTTGAGGAATCCTTAATGAATCTTCTATAAAATCTAGCATGGCCTAAAAAACTTCGGATACCCTTTACATAAATAGGCAGTGGCAACTTTTCTATCACCTCAATTTTGGCTTTATCCACCTTGATCCCTTGCTGTGAAATTTTATGTCCCAAAACAATGCCCTTACAATCCATGAAGTGACATTTTTCCTATTCAAAACAAGGTTTTTCTCCTCATAGCGACAAAGAACTTACTCCAAATTCTTCAAACAGCTCTCAAAGGTATTACCAAACACATAAATCATCCATGAATACTTTAAGAAACTTTTCTACCATGTCCGAAAATATGGTCATCATGCAACGCTAAAATATTACTAGGGCATTACAAAACCCAAATGACATTCGTCTAAACGCTAAAGTTCCGTAAGGACATGTGAAAGTGGTCTTCTCTTGATCATTGGGAGCTATGGCAATCTGGTTATACCCTGAATAAATACCCAAGAAATAGTAGAAGGCTTTCCCAACTCATTTATCTAACATTTGTTCGATGAAAGTTAAGGGAAAATGGTTTTTCCGAGTTGCTTTGTTAAGCTTGTGATAGTCCATGCAAACTCTCCAACCAGTGATAGTATGAGTTGGAATGAGTTCGTTGTTATCATTCCTTACCACAGTGACACCTCTTTTCTTGGTTACATATACAGGGCTCACTAACATGCTATAAAAAATAGGGTATATAATACCAGTGTCGAGCCAATTGATAATCTCCTTTTTTGCCACTCAATCGAATTGCATGCAAATAGTAGGACTGATTTAGGTATGCCACACTATGTACATCACAAATGAATAAATTCATAATTGGATTCAAGATCTATTCTTCTTGGGCCTTGTCCAATTTACTGTCAATCACATCTATGTCTCTATCTTTTGGGAGTCATCCGCTCCAATGCCCAAGACAAAGCATCTCCTCATTTAGACTTGATAGCCAACATAATAGTCTTTCAACCGATTTTCTCATTTCCAATTAGACTAAGGACATGTTTTGATTCATCTACTAATACAAGTTGTCTTTTTGTATTATGATCCGATCATGTAATTCTTCTTAGTATTAGTTTCAACATTAAACAACCAATTAGCAACATTTGTTTCAACTTTGCTTTGCTTGCAAAAAACATGTGCAGACAATATATAAAGTACAAATGTAATTCACGAATAATTTTATTAATCAATCTATTCAAAATAAAGAGTACCTTAAACAAAAATACTAAACTAGGGCATCAGATCCAACACATACTCGCGCAAAGTTCTTTCATATTGAGCCATGGGTGTGTCCATTGGAATTTGTGCTGGTGACGGTGATTCAACTGGATTCTTAAACAATGGATTTTCCCGAGGTAGATCAACTACCATTGGTGGATTATTTTGCATAAACTATTGTCGTAGTTTAAATTTTAAAGCTCTCTCTTGTCTAGGATTTGCCTCAATTTGGATGCCCTTGCTCCAATTCGTACACTATAATCGGAGAAACAAAAAATTAAATTAAGGAAACAAAATATAATTAAAAATAAAAAATATCATATTTATAACATTAAAATTTCCTATTTATCCTATTAAATGTAAAAACTAAAATTTAGCCTAATGTTGAAGCCTCCCTGATAATGGGGCCAACAACTTGACTGTTTCCTAGACATGCGAAAGTCTGAACTAAAAATACTACAACAAAAGATATAAAATAACAATAGTGTTTGCAAGTATATGAGTCAAGTTGTAATATAATTATGTTTACAACGAAACACTTGGGAAGTATTTTGAGGATTGTACCTAAGGGATGTTAAAGTATGCCTAAAGACCAATCATGACATGCTTGTAATAACATACTTGTTTTATCCCGTTTATTAATATAAGGCATTGCCATTATTATTTCAGTTTATTTCTATGTATATTGACCACCCCTTAACGTACTCCCATTTGACATAGATTTTAGGTTTTTCACAAATATACGGGTCAGGTTGTAAATATAATGTGTACAACGAAGCACTTGGTAGTATTCTGAGGATAGTACCCAAAGGAGTCGTAAAGTGATAGTAAATTAGATCCTGCAAAGAATAAAATTAGTTAGTACTTACTTTAGGGTTTATAGTATGAAGAATAGTAAAGGAGTTGATTTTGCAAAGCATAAAATAGAAAAGAAATAAAAGTAAAGAATTGAGATGTAGAAAATCTTATAAACGACTTTGGGGATATTAGGTCGTTTCCGTATGAGTTCTTCAATCATTGAGTTTTGGAGATTTTCCTCCAATCAACTAGTCACTACCCTAGTTGGATCTCTCGATCTTCCGCTAGCGTATCAAGTCGATAGAGACTACTTATCACTAGATATCACAGTCTAAAACAATTTGCGAAAAAGGTGTTCACGGATAGACAATACTAATTCTGGGTTCATTCCCACCTAAATGATGTTCTAAGGTTGTTAAGCTTAATGTTTGTTTGATGTTCATCCTTTCTCAAACAGCTGATCCAAAAGGTAAAATCCTTGTTAAACAATAATTAAATATTCATACTTCTACTCCCTAATTCCCCAAAATTGAATTTGTTCCTTATGGGTTTCTTGATCATCATAAACACAATAATATATATAAGAACATATAATTGAATAAAAAGAATAAAAAATAAACTTGAATTGTATTGACAATCTAAAGGGAAAAATTCCTCGAACGTTTATGTGAGTTCAAAATCTCGTTTCGAACGAAAGTAAAAAATAAAAATAAAAACTAAGAACTAGTAAATGGTGTGTTTAAACCTAATGCTAAACGCCCTATTTATAGTCTTCATTGGCTATTTTCATCAACCCTAGGTCTATTGCCGTCCTTCATGTTTAAGTGGCATTGTAAAGATCGAAACGCCCTTCACTTGATGTAGAATTCGCGTCCAAGGGTCGATGTCACGACACGTTAGAACCTATGTCTCGACAAAGACATCAGTCTCCATGTGAAGTGTTATCCTACAAGCGTTGTTGTGACATAGCCCATGTATGTCGCGACAAAGAAGTCAGTCTTTGAAATGTCCAAGTCTAGTCCCTTGGTTGTGACATAGCTAAGCCTATGTCGTGACGAAGTCATCAGCCTCATATTGTTACACTTCTTATGTTTTCCTGCACACTCACAAATTTTATTAGCTAACTTTTATGCCTCAATCGACCTTAAAGACAATAAAATGACATTTTAACACTTAGGCTACACAATTTATTTGAAACAAAAAATCTAAGTTAAATCTTACGAAAATATAAAGAAAATACTTGGTTTCAAGCTCTTCATGTATGAAAACTAGTTCAATCTACTAGGTATAAAACCGACAGATCAAATTTCCCCACACTTAAGTTTTTGCTTGTCCTCAAGCAAACAAAACAAGAAAAGAAGAAAAACGAAGAGCTTGAATTCATAATTATACAAAGAGTAGGCTCGTAGTATGTAGTCTAGGCATCATATATCTCTTAATAACTTCGACATGATGATTAAGCAATTTTATCGTTTTCGATTAGAAACAATATAAGTTCAGTAAGTTATAGGAAATACAAATATTAAGGTTTTATCAATATACTTTCATCAATGCCTAATATAAGAAATTTAGTTGTCCTAGTACAATACAAATAACTATATTGAGACCATACAACTTTCATATCTATTTATGCATAGAGTTGTTTAAGTTACATAGGGCTTTCAGCTTGTAACGTGTTGAGGCTTAGGATAGGTATGCATTACCAACATAATGATTTCCAATTGAACAAGGGATTGTAAAACTCTCTGGGTCCTTCAACTTTGGAGGCAATTTGTTCATCATCATTACTGTGCACCCTTCAGTGAGAGCAACAGTTTCAAATTCTCCCAATCTCTTTTCCTTTGAAAAAAATATCTTTCATAAATTTCACTTAATTGAGCATCTGCTCCAAAGCTTCTACCAATGGTATGTTGATATGAAGTTGCTTGAGGATATCCAAAAATCTCTTAAACTAAAAATCTCGCTTGATATTTTGGAATCACTAAGGAAAAGGTAGTGGTGGCCTTCCATTAGGTTTTTGATATTGTTCTGCCGTGGCATTCTTACTGGCAACAAAATTTGATTCTGCTGCAACATTCTTTTTCTTAGCTTTCTCATTTTTAGGCTGCTTTTTAGATGGTTCTGCAATGTGTTCATGATTAAGATCTGAGCTCTCCTCTTCTACTGTGGCATCCTTGTTAGCAACACAATTTGATAATTGCACTCCACTTCTGAGCGTGATAGCCTTGCAATGCTCCTTGTAACTCCCTTTACGCAACCTAGAAGATATGATCGGATCCAGAAGGTCACAATTGTAATTTCACCCTCTAGTAACCACTTAAAGCCTAGATATATGTATAATTTGTAAATAAATAAATAACGGTAAAACAATTCATTTTCCAATATTATAAATTTGAACGTAATAATGTTTACTAAAATAATTTGAAACAAATCTATAAATGCAAGCAAAAGGGTATATCCCAAAATAGTAAAGTCCTAATTAAATTTAAAACACAATCCTAATATTATGAGAATAAAATAGTTTATAAAACCACAAGTAGTCCATACTGAAAAATAGACGAATAAAAATCAAGAGATTCTCTGAGTACCAAGTCGCCTAATGTCCAAGGATATCTATAAGAGGAACTAAGGGGGGTGAGCTAAAGAGCCCAGTGTGTCTCTAAAGTGTAAGCAAACACAACACAATATCATAATAATTTTCTCAAAACATTTTAAAAGGCATATAGCATGTCACAACTCAAATGCAATAAAATCACAGATTCAATGCAATGCACCCAATCACCTGTACACCAACACAGTGGAGAAGGTTCCCCAAAACCCCTCTCCTCCAATCGTCACCAATCACTGTGTGGTTTAGTATCAACTGTTTAAAGGGGTATTAACCACGTCTTTCATTGTACTAACCCAACCCATGTTCACACAATGGTATGATGTCACATTTATCTTGGTCTCAACACAATCTCATGATATTAAATCAAAGTACACAATAATTTAATCATACTATTTAAAATATCCACAATCTGATAGTATTCATGGAACATCATTATGCCAAAACACAACACAGAATAATATCAGACAAGGTGTGGAACATCATCACACAACAAATATGTAGCATAGAAAGAAACACACCTCAAATGGATAGTAGATCTAACGTCCTGGAGAACGCCTCCCACGCTCAGATCTATCTCCGGGTCTAGTTGAATTAAAACTGCAGCTCTCGAAGCTTGTGGATGGGTAGCCTGTACATGTGGTGGAGGAGGAGGTAACTCGTCAGCTCTAGAGTCGTGCTTACCATGCCAAGAATCGGCAGCCAAACGCAATAGAGTGACGACAGAAAAGGAGAACCAAATTATTCTAGCACCGTTCTCACGAACGATTGACGATGAGGGAGGTTCGAAAGGTAGGGTTTACTTGTGTGATGGTGACGAACCCAATGGTGGCGGTGGTGCGATGCACAGACAATAGGAGGGCAGTGGTCGGAGCATGATCGAAAAAGAAAGAGAGGTGAGAAGAGGGGAGGTTTCAGCTAAGAGAAAAAAGAAAGAAATTTAAAATGGGAGGTGAAGGGTTTACTTTAAAGAAGAAAATAAGGTTTTCAACTAATTAAAAAGGGTAAATTACGCATAAAGGACCCAAATAAAAGAGGGTTTCCACTTGAGACCCCAAATTTTACCCACTTTTAAATTTAGTCCTTAAAATTCCAGTTTAGCCATAAAATTTTAATTAGAGTTCAATTTAGTCCCTAAATTTCGTAAAAATTCCAATTTAATCCTTAAATCAAAATTTAGGGTTGTTACACTCCTTCCCTTGAGATCTTGAAATTTCAGTGTTACATGGCAATGCTCTTTGGGTTCTCGAGTTCAACACATTAGCTATCTGTCCTACTTAGTTTTCCAAAGCTCTAAAGGATATAGCTTGACTCTGGACCATGACATCATTATTGGCCATTATTCTTTCAAAAGAGCTTCAATAGATGAAAAAGATGATGCTAAACTTTGTTGAGTATTCTGCCATGGCATCAATTTATTATAACCAAGCGGAGCATTGGTGGCATACTGTCTCACACCACTTTTTAAATTCCCCACTCCTTGATTATTCCAACTGAAATTGGGTTTCCACCTAGGTTTGTAATTGTTGGAATAGGGGTTGTTGTTGTGGTTGAGATTACTCATGTAGTACACAGACGTAGGATTTGATGGGCATTCATTAAACACATGGTCTTCACCACAATAGATGATAGCTCCATTAATTTTATTTCCTAAACTGCAACTGATCTCTTCATCATCTTGATCATATTAGCTAAGGATGATACTTGGGCGGTCAATGAAGTGGTTGCATCGAGCTCCATAGTGCCAACAACTCTTCTGCATGTCCCAACTATCGTGGTAGGATATTGATAATCATTCTTGGTTGTCCTCTCCAAAATCTCATACGCTTCATTATATGATTTTTCCAACAATGTACCATTTGTAAAATCATCAACTACCATCCTTGTTGTGCGTTTAATCCACTGTAAAACATTTCCATCTATGTCCAGTGTTGGAATCCATGCATCGACATTTTTGAAGTAATTCTTTAAATCTCTCTCAAGCTTCATATAACATTTTAATCGCACAAAGGAACAAAGTAAGAAAACAAAGGAAGAACTTCAGGAATCACGCTTTGTTGGTCCAACCCTTAACACCAGTGTTGCAATGTCTTACAAAGACTGAGTTGACTGCCTTCTTCTTCCTTGCGCTCAGCTCCATTCTCAGGCTCTACTGCTACCCTCCTCTTTTCATCTCAGATCTTCCCTTCTGAAAAAAGCTCTATTTTTCTCATGTTTTTCGTACCTCTTTTTTTATCTAGATCCTTGTACTTTTTATTGGGTAGCTTAGCACACAATCTAGCCTCCCCTTTTTTAGATGGATTCTTCAAGAGTATTGTACAGTTGGCTGAGATGACATGCATTGAGTTTTGATTAAGCAATTTCCTAGAATTGTCATGGCATTTTGTTGACAAATTATCCAACCTTTTGCCACATCAATACTTCACTCCTTTGCTTCTTTTCCTTCTCCTGCACTTGCTACTCAAATAATAAACAAATCCTTTCCACTAACAAGTAAAAGTAACATGTAATATCATTTAAGCACATATTAAGCTCCAAGACGCAATGTTTTAATAATACAAATGAAATCACCTAAAATACAACTAAATTAACCTAAGTACAAACAATTAACCTAGTTTAAAGGCCTGAAATATAACTCTTTTCAAGAGTTATCAATCCCTTGTGACTATAATAGTGTCTTTGTGACACCCTTCACTCATTGACCGCGTATAAATACATCTCTGATCAAATTAAAGATTTATTTCAAACAATTCTCAAAGTCATCACATAACAAGGTTCACTATTAATTTAATACCAAATACCATGCATCATCTCATTACACAATTATTAAATGATGAAAAATAACCTTTATACATACATTCAAACTTGGAAATAAATGTACAACTCTTGTATGAAAAAGGGGTTCTACCGATACCTTATCTAATATGTATCGGTAGAACTTGTGATGGTTAGGCACAGGAAAACATAGCAGTATACTACCGAAACTTCACTATTTCTAACGATACAAAAGGACCCTTTTACTAATACTTCTAATTCCAGTGAAAAAGGTTGTCTAACCTGAAGGTTTCTACCAATACATTGATTTTAAATACTGATATTTAAAATGACAGTGAGCAAGACTACTAGTCTGAGAACTTCTACCGGTACATAGTTTCCTACTACCGATATTACTCCAAAATACTATTGATAAACATAATCCTTCCTACCGAAACAAAATTGGTCAGTAACTAAAGTTCCAAACCCTTGCACTTCTACCGATACTATACAGAGTTGCACCAACACAACTCCATTCAATAGCTAGCATGCCTCATATTCACAAGTTCCTACCGGTACTATATAGGTTGTTTCGAAATAACCCATTTCAGTACGTAAGATCCTAACTTAACTCTCCTAAACAACTATCCACATCCATCTACAAAGCATCACCAGCTTCTTTCATAAACATATTGGTATATATATATATGCATGAACATTACATTAAAAGATATTAAGGACAATCAACATACAAACATTTGGCACCAACATCATTCAAAACATACCTCATTAGTTTCATAAGTTATCAGTTATAGTTAGGTACTACATTTTATTACTCCTAAATGAAACAGAACTACATGTTCCCACAATCGAGTAGATGTTAACAACTACCCGACAGCATTGATCCAAAAGTTTGTACATGCCATTTTTAACCCTAAAAATATAAGTAGTAAAAGCTACCCAAAAGAGGTTGATAGTGTGATCTTCCAAGCTTTCCGATCTATTAGATATATCCGATGACTTACATCACAGTAAAAGCAACAACCAGAAAAGTTTGAGTTATGACATTTAAGATTATAACTTGACATTTAGAAAACAATCCATAAGCAATATAACCAATTTTCTCATCTAACCCCACATAATAAATTTGTTTTAAATTTGTTTTAAACATCTATTATTCCTTTCCACACTCAACTCACCACATAATAAGCCATTCCTCATTTCCTTTATTCAAACTGATAATTTCTCATATCCAAGTCTTACCACCTCTTATTGGTAGTTCATTTATCATTCTTAACCTTTGCTATATGTTTGTACCATACATTTTCAACTGTGTACTGCCTGCTAAGCCATAGTTTGGCTTGAATTAATACACTGGCTTATAGCCCACTAAGCCGAAGCTTGAGTTTTGACACCGGCTTATAGCCTGCTAAGCCGTAGCTTGAGTTTTATTACACCGGCACATAGCCTACTAAACCGTAGCTTGAGTTGATTCAAACAAAACTACACATTACTTTTCTTTTTCACATTCAACAACCACATTTATATCCAAGCATTCCAAAAAATGAGCTTAACAATTAACATATATATATATATATATGTAGCTTGAGTTGATTCAAACATAACTACACAATACTTTTCTTTTTCTCATTCAACAACCACATTTATATCCAAGCAATCCAAAAAATGAGCTTAACAATTAACATATATATATATATATATATATATATCTTTAAATAGAAATAAAAGAGTAACTAATTAAATAAAAATATTGTAAGTTATGAACTTACCTCACAAAATGATAGCAACACTCGAAGACCTCTATTTGACGACCTTGATTTTTCCTCGATTATGCACGACTGCACTCGTCTCTTGCTCTAGATAGTTTAGTAAAAAAAATTATTAAAGAAATGCTTAACTCCATACTCTCTTAAGTATCAAATTTTCATATATATATTTATCAACTTCCAAAGTAAACCACCTTATATATTTACAGCCACTTTCTTTACTGTACAAGATATTCTTCAACAAAAGACCATTTAACTAAATCAATTCAAAAGTTGATAAAAGACTTGTACTTGAATTCTTTACTTTCAAAGTCTATTCTCACTATTGAGATTTTCAAATAAAATCCTATAACATTTAAATCATAATACAATCAAACCCTCTATTAGATAGAGTAAACATAATTTGAAGTTAATTTACCAAAATGATACTTCATTATAAGCTTATCCACCACCATCCACCACCATGAAATTTTCCTTCCAAATGCCAAATATTTAAGCATATTTTTCTATGAAATAAATCTCATTTTGCATGATCTAAGTTTCATTTTCAATGGAAACACACATGCTAAGCATAAAGAATAAGAATTTAATTACATGCAAAATAGTTTCACAAGCCAATTTACCAAGCTTTCAAAAATGGCTACTTTCCCCTTACTTTCTCTCAAATTTCGGCACCCACAAGAGAAAAGAAGACAAGGTTTTCTTTTTCTTTTCTTTGACTTTATTTTAATTTTAGCTAATTACTTATTTAACCTCCATTTGCTCTTTTAACTTATTATTTCATAAACCCATCTTTGTCCACCCAAATTAGTATAGTTTAATTTCTTATTTACATCCTCACTTTGCACCCTTTTAACCAACAAGTCCCTTAACCCAAATGTTACTATTTCTCTATTGTTTAATTTAATCCTTACACTCAAATTTCTCACCTTAACAATTAAATTTCTTAAGTAACTAAATCTTTCTTCTTAACAATATATTTAACCGTAAGCGTTCTCACCATCTCCCATTCGTAATTACTTATTTTACTACTAATCGGGTCGTTATAGTCTCATGGACCATAAACAAAAGTAGGGTCTTGGGGTAGTACTGAATGCAGTAAAGATGAAGGGTAGCTGTTACTATTTGGTTAATTAGTGGTTAGCTTATCCTTTTACCTTTTCGTTGAAGATATTCTTTGGTTTGCCATATATTTTATGCCTTTTTGGTTTCATATATGAGATGATAAAGAGCACTTGGTCTTTCATATTTTATTTTATTTTGTTGGTCTTGAACATGATGAGTTAATTTGAAGATAAATTATAAGTTGCTCTTATTTTGTTGTGACAATTAGATGTAGAGATAATTAAATATCATAAAAGTTTTATGGAATTAACGAATGTTGGGAAGATTATATAATCATATCATCATATGATTAAAATATAAGTCACTCACTTATGTTTTTTGAAGTTTTAACGTGTGGCAGAGCTTAAAAATCTGCTTAGTTTGTATTATGCATTGTTGATGTTGACTTCATTAGTTATTGAACTCAAATACAACTTGAAATTCTTTTCTGTAATGATCAAATAATTTTATGGCATTATTTTGTATCAATGGACCATAATCAAGATCATAATGCAATTGTTGGGGTTGTGGCTTTAGTTTTAGCTTTTAGGGCTGTTGGGATTAAAAAATTAAATCTAGGAAGAAAATCACTTCTCACCCTCGTGTGAATCGAGATTATGAAAGAGAAAATTATATTAATAGTATTTTATATAAATTTCATCAGCATTGAATTGATGTGTTAAGGATGCGACTAATTGCTTTTTTTAATTTTTGTGCCATTCTTAGTATGAACAAATTGTTTCAATCAACTAAATCAGTTAATATTAGGGAGCAAGTAGTTATATTTTTACATATAATTGGTCATAATGTAAGGTTTCGAGTGATTGGACCAAGATATTATAGATCAATTGAGACAATTCATCATTACTTTAGAGTTGTATTGAGAGTTATTTTGAAATTGTATAAAGTAGTTATTAGATTACCTAATGAGTCAACTCTTAGTGAAATCAGAAACAATCCAAGGTTTTATCCTTATTTTAAAGATTGTATTAGAGCATTAGATAGATCTCATGTTCGTCCATCTATTCCACTCAGCATTCAAGGAAAGATTTCTGATCTGTCGATTTTATACCTAGTAGATTGAATTAGTTTTCACACTAGAAGAGCTTTAAATTAAGCATTTTATTTATATCTTTGTAGGACTTAAAAGTAAATTTCATCTCTGAATAAATTGTGTAAACCAAGTGCTAAAAGGTTACTTTATCGTCTTTAAGGCCGATTGAGGCCTAAAGGTTAGTTAACATACTTCGTGAGTGTGCAGGAGACCATTAAAAGTTGAACAAATGTGAAACTGATCACTTTGTCACGACATAGGATGCTTTACATCGCAACAAAGGGACCAGAATTGAAGATTAAGGGGATAAACTTCTTTGTCGTGACATACATAGGCTATGTCGCGACAACGCCTGCACAATGACACCAAATAAGGGGATTGACTTCTTCGTCGTGACACAGGTCTTGGTGTGTCAAGACATCGACTATTGGACGCGGTTTTTGCAACGAGTGAAGGATGTTTCAATCTTTAAAATGCAACTTAAACATGAAGGACAAAAGCTAACCTAAGGATAACGAAAAACGATAGGCCAAGGTTATAAATAGGGCCTCTTACACTAGGGTTTCACACAAATTTCTTTAGTTTTAGTTTTATTTTGTTATTTTCATTTTAAAAATGAGATTGTAAGTTTCGCATAAACATTTGAAGAATAATTTCTCGACAGATTGCCAATACAAGTAAAGCATCTTTTTCCTTTCATTTCTTTAATTCTATTTTTTTTATATATTATTGTTTTTCTGATGATTAAGAAAACCATGAGGAACTAATTCCATTTTGGGGAATTAAGGACTGGAAGTATGGATATTTGATTGTTGCATAAGCAAGGATTTTCAATCAAATCAGCTGTTTGGGAAAGGAAGAGCATAAAACAAACACTAGACCTGACAACCCTAGAAAGTCATTTAGGTGGGAATGAACCCAAAATTGGTATTGCCCATCGTAAAAACCTTTTCCCCAAACCTGTTTAGACTGTGACATCTAGCAATAAGTAGTCTCTATCGACTTACTACGTTGGCGAGAGATTGGAAGATCCAACTAGGGTAGTAACTAGTTGATTGAAGTAAAATACCCAAAAAACCAATAGTTGAAGAAACCATACTGAAGCAACATAATCTCCCCAAAGCCATTTATCGAATCTACACATCTCGCCCTTTACTTTGGTTTATTATTTTCATGTTTTCAGAACACACTTCTTTATTTTATTCTCGTACTATGATCCTTAAAATAAGTACTAATTAATTCTTTTCTTTGTAGGGATTTAATTTACTATAGTCTTAAAGCCTCGTTTGGGTACGATCCTCAAAATACTACCAAGTATTTCGTTGTACAATTTATATTACAACCTTATTTGTATACTTGCGAAAGACGAAACACATAATCGAATGGGAGTATGTTCAGAGGCGGTCAGGTTGTTGGCATCATTCCAGGGAGGCAACGCTTTAGTGACTTTTATTTCTTCTTTGTTATTTGAATAATTGGGAAATTTTTAGGTTATAGATACGATTTATTATTATTATTATTATTATTATTATTATTATTATTATTATTATTAGTATTATTATTTTTATTTATTTTTATTAACTTACATTTCTTAACTATTTTCATTTTCTATTTCAGTATATGCCTTAGAGGAGAGGAACAATCGTTTAATCAATCGCTGATTGATTCATAGGAACTAAGTTAGCGAAAATCTTTTAACTATGGGCAGGTTTGACTACATGTGGTTTAATGATGAGGCTTATGATAATGAAATATACGAGGAGGGAGTGTATAATGAATCGGAGATCATGGAAACCAAAAATTGTTCATGATTTAGATAAGCCAACGAGGGAACGAAACCTCAACAAACTAGTGGAGTAATCAGCAAAGTGCTTATATATTCAAATATCCACAAGAGTTCACTAGAAATTTGTGTGAAGTACTTGAAAAAGATCATGATATACCTAAAAATTCAGATAAGCCTCCTTGTGAATTGTATGAGATGCCTTCATGTGAAACCACTAGGACAAGTTGTGAGGTAATATCAAGCATGTTAGATAAGACGGAGCAACTGATTAAAATGATCCAAGATCTATCTAAGGCGCTACCCCTAAGGGAAGAGGTCGTGCATGATGTTCCCAACCTTGATCTAGAGGACCCTTGTATTATTAATTACCATGATAAGAATTATGGATAGATTGAGCCTGAGCTTGTGATTGAAGACCATGAGGAGGAGATGGAACATATTTTGAGCATCGAAAATGAGCCACAATCTAGTGATGAATCGATTCCTTTGAGTAATAATGAGGACCTCGACTTGCAAAATGTGAGTCTTCAATTGAAAACTACTACTGATAGAGATGCAAAAGAGAAGTTGGAAATTGATGAATCTATAAATCAAGGGTTCAGCCTTGGATGGGAGATAGCTGTGATATGCAACGTCTCTATTTTGAAATAAATTCTCAAAGAACTTAACAATATAGGGGTTTTTCGTACACTTCAGATAACCGAAAAGATTTTCCTTTATGAGCCATCACCTCACTTTTCGGATGTCAAAGTAATTGAGCCCTCACTAAAAAGGGAAACAAATTCATGCGAAGTTCAAACCTTTCAATGGTTTCAAGAACCATGTGCGAAAATACTATTCAATACCTTGGGAATATGTGATGATAGTTAGGAATGTAATTTTGTTAAGGATACAACTGCACTAACATCGACGCAATCGCCTTCATTGAAAAAATTATTTTTATTGAATGAGGTAATCGAGTAGTTATTGAGACACTACTCATGGGCTTATAGATTCTATAATTGGCCTAATAATGAAAGCAGTCACAAGTGCAAGTGGTGGCATAAATTTATAGTCATCATTGATAGATATGACCGAAGGAAGGATCTGGCAGTTATTAATGCAGGGCGAAAAGGAAAATTTCGGGAAAGAGATAAACACCATAGGATATCTTGGCATGATGGTTGTTAGACAAATAGTGATAGAACGAACTGTTCTCAGGTGCCAAAGTGCACACTAACACTCTTGTTAGACAATTCTGACGAGTATTGATATACACATTTTTTTATCTTTCATATGTATACTAACCTACTAACTTCATTATTTTTCTTTTTAGGATAATTTAGGCAAAACTGACGTGTTTGTCGCGGCAAAACAATCAGTCTATTCCCAAGGACGCCCAAACATGCTATGACGTGGCATACCTCTTTTTTGTTACGACAAAGGGGTTAGACTGCTAGAATTTCAAAACTGATAGGTTTGTCGTGACACTAAGGGAGCTATGTCGCGACAAAGAGGTATTGAAGAGTTTGTCGCGACACACCATGGAGACGTCATGACATCGTCTGTAAAAATTACAGCGTTGACCCAACCTGCTCGCATAACCTAACGGCCAAACCCTTATTTTACTCAATTTTTAACCCTAAAAATTCACACCCCCTATATATACCACACTAACCTAAACTTATTTCCTAACACTAAACACTTTCAAAAATTTTCAAAACCTCTCTCAATCTTTCATCTCTTTTCTTTCTAAAAAACCAAAAACCCCAAACTCTACTAGTCCTTAGGGAGACTCCATTCCATTACTTTAAGGCTCGACCCAATCTCATCGGCAAGGCACAAACTCAAAAGCAAAGGTATTTCTCATCTTTTACTATTTCATTCGTTACTGTTCATCCTTGTTCAAAAGTGTTTGCAGATTACAATGCCTCCTAAAAAATGAACTATTGTTCAAGAAAGTGATAGTGATTCGGATTACGAGAGGTTTGAGAATACCCAAGTGGAAAATTACTTCTGAACTTCATAAAGACGACCCCTTATTCAAGAACGAGGCTTCGAACCATCGATGGTTCTTTACAGGGATATATGATCGTTAGTCAGGTACTACCAGTGGAACAATTCTGTGTTTCCCCAATAGGTAATGCTGTCGTACCTGTAGTTCATGAGTTCTATGCATCTCTTAAGGATGATATTATTAAGCGATAAACTCTCAAAATAGTAGTTGTATGAGAAAAGTATGTTCCAATTCTACCTTATGATATTTGTGAGTTTTACAATGTTCCATATTATGAGAAAGATTGTATTAAAGAGATTGATCTAGACATGTTTAGAAACATTGATATGGAGGAAATTATTAAATTCTTGACACAGGGTAGGGGTAGCTGGAATTATAGACTTGATACTTGCTCACCTTCAAATTTTAACCAGGCTATTATATACCCTATTGCAAAGATGTGGATGCAATTGTTAGCCACTAGGATTGCATCGGCCTTAAACGTTTCTAACGTTAATACTTTCGAGCAATTTTGTTGTATGCTATTTGGCAGAAGAAATGAATTTGTGTGGGATGATGGATTTATAGGGAAATGAAAAATTGCACAAAAAGTCAAAAAGCTAGTCTCTTCTTTCCCAATCTCATGACGGCGCTATGCAAGAAAGCAGGAGTGCCAATGAGTGAAAATGAGCAATTCTTGAAGCCAACAAGAAGCATTATTGGGGATTCAATGTATAAACAATACGTTGAGCTTCATTGAAAGTAGATCAAGGAATGGAATCAAAGAAGGAAAGAAAAGATAGATGTGCTAGCATCACTAAAACGAAAAGAAGCTGCAAGAGCTTAGAAAGGATACATTAGTAGTGTAGAAGAGAAATTAGACGACATGATTTGATGGATGGAGGAAACAAGTCCTATGTTTGACAGAATTTGCAAGGATAAATGGGTTACCAATCCCCAATTACCCACTGAACATGTTTGGAAATGAAGAGGGAGGTGAGGACGAATGTAACACCTAAAACACGACGCCGTCGCGGCTAGGGTCCCGGAGTCACTCAATCATCTATCATTGATTATCTTTTAAAATCATGTCATCCGTTATTACATTATTAAAGAAATACACCCAACATCTCATAAGATATCATTTACTTATAAATACAATTCAAAAAGGGCAAATAAGTCATTTCCCAGAATTTTGGAGACTTTTTCCGATATCTGTTGGACATGTATTGGTAGTAGTCAAGTCAATAAACAATTAGGAAACAATGCAGACGTCTACCGATACTTGTGATAGTTCTACCGATACAAGTATAACATCTACCAAGACTAGTTGTGCTTCTACCGATACTTGAAACTCCAGAGAGCTAAGAAGTCCTGCCTTGTAACTTCTACCTATACAAGTATTCTAACTACCGATACAAATATGCTCAGTACTACCGAAACTTGAATTCCAACTACCAATACAACTCAAGTCAATAATCAACCTCCCTCTTACTATGTACTTATAACGATACAAGCAGGAGTTCTACGGAAACAAATATGTAGAATTCTCAAATTTATACAAGTTTATCTATTAAACTTCATTCATAGACTTAAGGTGGAATGGATAACACTTTTGTGTCAAAATATAAGACTTAGCATAACATTTAAGCACTAGTTATCACATACAACATTGATTAAACATTCAAAACTTATCATTTAATCAAAGTACTACAAGTATCATAATCTCAAGTAAGCATATACAAAATATAACATCGTCCTAGTACATGCCATATAACCAAGTGATGTAAGAACTACCGAACCAACTTTGGGATTGTGTGATGTCTTCGAAGTAATTCGATCTTCAACTAGCCAAAATGAAATCTAAAAAACAACCAAAATACATAGGTAAGTTTTCTAGCTTAGTGAGTTCGTACATAGTGAGTCATTACTCAACATTAGACATTTCAACAACAATTAACATCAAAATGCAAGATTTCCTCTTCAAACAACCTTACACTCTATCGAGCCGCAAATCTTCCTTTAACCATATTCTCATTCTTATCTCGAGACATGAGTCTTCCTTAATCATAATCTCATTCTCATTTTGAGACATGAGTCTTCCTTATTCATAATCTCACTCTCATCTCGAGACATGAGTCTTCCATTTATACAATTTCTCATGCTCAACCAAAGACATGAGTCTTCCTTTTTATACACCAAATATTCCAGGCACATCTTCATTAGGTAATAATCAACAATTCAAATAGGAAATCTAACTACGAACTTACCAGATGAAATTGCAGTTCAAGTAAAACTTCAGAGACTATTTTATGATTTTCCCCTTATCGCGATCTGTGACCCGATCTTGATCTATCACAAAATAAATCAATTCTCCCGTTAAATCATATAATTTAATCAATTTACACATATAAGTCCCTTTTTTGAAAAATTATGAAATTACCCCTAAACTTTACATTTCTATTCAATTTAGTCCTTAGGGCCAAAACATGTAAAATAACCATTTTCATTCAATTTTATAATAGCCAAATATCTATGGGTATTCATTAAACATCCTCATTCAACTATTTCACAACAAGGATATGTATTTTCATCATTTTCACAACCTAGTCCTCAAACCTTAATTTCAATAAAAATCACTTTACAAAATCAATGAATCTATTCATCAAACATACAAATCTATCAATAACCTTCAAAAGCAAGCTTTTTCATCTATGGCAAGTTTTACAAAATTTGACAGATTCACAAATTAGTCCTTGCATCAGCTAGATTAAGCTAATACAAACTCGAAAACGTAAAAATTACTAAAAATGATCAAGGTTTGCTTACCCAAATCAAAGCTCAAAGATTGGAAATGAAAATCCCTAAGTTTTTCCTCCTTTTAGCTGTGTAGAGAAGAAGAAGAAGAAAGAAAATGTGAAAATATCATCTTTCTTTCTTTAATTTAATATATATACAATGACATTTTTGTAATTTCTTAGACTTTCATAATTAACTTAATTAATCCTATTATAAATCAATATTTGTCATGATAGTCCAACCACTAACAATCCTTTAGGTTAATTTAATCACTTGGTCCCTTTAATTAACCAATTCACCTTTGCACCTTTTTGTGATTTAATCCTTTTTACTCAATTCACTATCTAAACATTAAAATTCCTTAATTAAATTTTAATATGATGCTAACGATAATATACTTATCAAAATAAATAAATTAGTGACTCAACTTGTCGGAGTTGTGGTACCGAAAACACTGTTTGACACTACTGAAAACTGAGCTATTACAACGAAGCTGGGTTGAGAGGAACCAACGTGGAGCAAGAAGACCCTAACATGGAAGATGAGTACGAGGTGATGTTTTAGCCTCAATATTCAACTCCCAAAGGACCATTAATTTGAAGTCTGACAAGGCATCAAGGTGGGAGCACTCACCACAAGTACTTCATCAAGGGCAAAGCTCAAATGGATTCTCAATCCGACTTGGAGGAAGAAGATTGAAGATTTTTGAAAAATTTTTAAAGACTTTATTTATTGTTAAGACTTGTAATTTTGGAATGATTTTCGTTTTTTTTTTAAAGACTTATAATTTAAAGGAGTATGATTTAGTTTGTCTATATATGCTTAAATTTTTCTATAGGAACCCCACACTTTGGAGACACAAATATTTTGAGCCATTCACAACAAAAGGGAGAAGGACAACCACCATGAGAAGAAGAGAACTTTCACAAATAACCGGGTAACTTATTCCCTTATTATTTAAGGGGCTACACATTGAGGACAATGTGTTATCTATAGTGTGTGGGGTAACATAAGAATTTTTACATATAGTTTTTATTTTTAATTTTTTATATTTTTATTTGATATGTGCTTGAGCTTGTAGAAGTACAAGTGATTGGTTACTAGCATGTATAATAGGTTGATTGTATTTTTTGATAAATTTAGCATGATAAGGAGGAATTTTTAAAATTTTGAGCATGAAATTATTACTTTTAAAGGTTACATTAGGTATAGATAAAAAGGTATTATTGATACCAAATGATGTGCATAATATAAGGAAACAAGCGTGCTAGTATATAATAGATAGTAATTATGAAATTGTGTGACTAAACTGATATTTATGCATATTGAGGTGTTTAGGGTGACCTAAGGCATTGTTTGGTTATATCTAGAGCTAAAAAGCTAAACCCTATTATGAATTTCCAATTAGTACTCATCTTTGAGCCTTATGACTTTTCTTGATGAACCACATTACAAGCCTCTAAAAGCTAAAACGATGATTTGTGTGTACTCTTTCTTAGGTCCTGTTTTGCATGATAATAGACATATGACCATATGTATTGAGGGTTAGTAAGCACATTATGGTGGTGGTTATAAAATGAAAAGTGAAATAGGAAAATCAATATAGTGTATGAACTTTAGTTTAGCCAAAAAGAGAGAAATAGTGCAAAATAAAAAAGAAAAAGAAAAATAAGTAGAAACAAAAGAGGAAAATCATGAGTTCTTATATGAAAAGTGACAAAGTCACAAAAATACCAAACAGAAGAAAAAAAACCCTTACTTAAGAAACAAAAGAATACTCATATGCTATCTAAAGGGATTAGATTATATTGAGATTTACTAATTGGAGAGAAAAGGAAGGTGAAAAACTATATAACGTGAAAAACTATTTTCTTGTTTGTAACTTTTTGTGCTTAACTATTCTTTGAATTTCATACCTATCCTAAGCCTCAACATGTTACAAGCCAAAAAGCCCTAAGTGACCTAAACAACTCTATGCATGAATAGATGTGAAAATTGCATGATCTCATTATGGCTATCTATTGTACTAGGATAATCAAAGTACTTGTATTAACCATTGATGGATTCATATCGATAAAACCTTGACGTTTGTATTTCTTGTAACTTACTGAACTTGTATTGTTTCTAACCAAAAATGGTAAAATTGCTCACTTATCATGTTAGAATTATTGAGAAATATATAATGCCTAGAGTAGATGTTACGAACCCAATTTTTATATATTACAGACTCAAGCTCCTTTTCTTTCTTTGTTGCTTTATTTTGCTTTTCTTGTTTCGTTTACTTGAGGACAAGCAAATACTTAAGTGAGGGAGAGTTTGATATGCCAGTTTTATACCTAGTAGATTGAGCTAGTTTTCACACTTAAAGGGCTTGAAATTAAGCATTTTATTTATATCTTTGTAGGATTTAAAGTAATTTTCACCTTTGAATAAATTGTGTAAACCAAGTGCTAAAAGGTTACTTTATTGTCTTTAAGACCGATTGAGGCCTAAAGGTTAGCTAACTTACTTCATGAGTATGCAGGAGACCATTAAAAGTTGAACAAATGTGAAACTGATCACTTCATCACGACATAGGATGCTCTACATCATAACAAAGGGACCAGACTTTCATATTAAGGGGACTGACTTCTTTGTCGCAACATACATAGGCTATGTCGCGACAATGCTTGCATGATGACACCAAATAAGGGGACTAACTTCTTCGTCACAACACAAGTCCGGTGTGTCGCAACATCGACCTTTGGATGTAGCTTCTACATTGAGTGGAGGGTGTTTCAGTATTTACAATGCAACTTAGACATGAAGGACGGAAGTTGACTTAGGGTTGAGGAAAAACGATCGACCAAAGCTATAAATTGGGCCTCTAGCACTACAGTTTCACACACCTTTCTTTAGTTTTAGTTTTACTTTGTTATTTTCATTTTAGAAACGTGATTGTAAGTTTCGCATAAATGTTCGAGGAATTATTTCCCGACAGATTGTCAATACAATTATAGTTTATTTTTCCCTTTCATTTCTTCAATTCTATGTTTTCATATATTATTGTTTTTATTATGGTTAAGAAAACCATAAGGAACTAATTCCATTTTGGGGAATTAGGGAGTGGAAGTATGGATATTTGATTGCTGCATAAACAGAGATTTTCAGTTGGGTTATCTGTTTGGGAAAGGAAGAGTATGAAACAAACACTAGGTTTAACAACCCTAGAAAGTCATTTAGGTGGGAATGAACCCAAAATTGGTATTTCCCATCTATTAAAACATTTTCCCCGAACCGGTTTAGACTATGACATGTAGCAATAAGTAGTCTCTATTGACTTGCTATGTTGGCAGAAGATCAAAAGATCTAACTGGCATAGTAACTAGTTGATTGAAGTAAAATCCCTAAAAACGAACAGTTTAAGAAACCATACTGAAGCAACCTAATTTTCCCAAAGCCATTTATCGAATCTACACATCTCACCCTTTACTTTATTCATTTTCATGTTTTCACAACAGACTTCTTTATTCTATTCTCTTACTATGATCCTTAAAATAAGTACTAATTAATTATTTTATTTGTAGGGATTTAATTAACTATCGCCTCATAGCATCCTTTGGGTACGATCTTCGGAATACTACTAAGTATTTCGTTGTGCAATCTATATTACAACCTGACCCGTATACTTGCGGAAGTTGAAAACACATATTGAATGAGAGTACGTCCGGAGGCAGCCAATTTTGTAGTCGTAAATGGAGGAAGACACAAAATGTATTGGCTGCCATTACAATTTGATTTGAAAGTTTCTTATGTTCTAGCTGGCTGTGAAGGTAGTGCATATGATTCTTGCATTTTAAGTGATGCACTTTCACGCCCAAGAGGATTAAGAATTCTGAAAGGTAAGAATTAACATTAAATACAAATAGTTCAAGTAAGCTCATAATTTATTAGTAATAATTATGTTTTGTAAAATTGTAGGTAAATATTATCTTATTGATGTTGGATATGGCATTCGAAATGAATATATTACTACATATCGTGGTGTCCGATATCATTTAAAAGAGTTTAGTGATTAGGGGGCAAAAAATGCAAAGGAACTCTTTAATATTTGTCTTTCATCATTGTGAATCATAGTTGAACGTATTTTGGGATTTTTAAGAAACGGTTTCTTGTGTTAGATGCTGAACCATTTTGGAATTTTTAAACTCAAGTAGATATAATGTTGGCTTAATTTATCATTCATAATCATATAATGTGAGTTGATCCTAATTATTTACTTAATCAAGGATTATATGAGGAGTCTGATTTGATAATACCAACTCTTACGGGGCGAGAAGAAAGAGAATGGTCTGCTAAGAGAGAGGAAATTGCACAAACTATGTGGACTGATTATATGGCTAGAAACATTAGGTAGATTTAGAGCTCAATGTTAATGTTTCTATGTTATGTATGTTTTAGTATTAAAATTGTTATTTTTTAATGTTGGTTGGATATTGATATTGAAACTAGTTTGTTGAATATTGAAATTATTATGTTTTAAGCTTGTTGGATATTAAAATTATTGACAATGTAAATTATTAATGTAGAATGGGTAAGGGAAACAAAGAAGGGACAATAAAGCAATTTAGGTGGACAAAACTGATGGAACATCTTTTTCTTGAAATTCTACCAAAAGAGGCCTAAAAAGGAAATTAGCATTCTTACACTTTCAAAGCAGTTTCTATTAATCGAGTTGCTACGGCTATTTTTTAAAGATTCCAAGTTAAATGTGATGCTAAGCATCTGGAAAATAATTTGAGGCCTATCAAAAACCAATGAAAAATTATATGCACAATTCAGACCAAAAGTGGTTTTGGATGGGATGATAACATGAAAATGATCACATGTGATATATCGAAATATGATGCACCAGTGATGGTAATATATGTATGTGTATATATATATATAGTCATTTTTTACTTGTTATTCTAATTTTGTATAATATCCAACAGGCACACAAGAAGTATAAACCATTTTTGAACAAAAGCATTGAGTAGTATGATGAAATGACTTTGGTTGTTGGTAAATATATGGCAACAAGGAGTTTTTCCAGAACACTTGCTGACATAGACTTGGCTGATGGTAACCAAGATTCAGTGTCTGTAGACTACGACAATAAAAAGGATAAGGAGGTAAGAACAAAAGTATTTTCATCTGGCACATCTAAATGTAAAAGAAAAAATACTCAAGAAAGTGTCTTTGATGAAGAAATTAAATTTTTGAGTGAACAACTTGGTAATATTGCTAATGCATTGGAACAATTTACTGCGGATAAGACACCACATCTTTACAGAGAAGTGATGTCAATGAAGGTGGAAGGAATTGATAACAACTTCCTTTGTAGTGTGTTTGATTCTCTTATGGGTCGTGAACCCGAGGCCTATGCTTTCTTGGCTAAAAATACAAAGCATAGAAAAATTTGGTTTAAAAAATTTTCTCAAGGTTGAAGATATTGATTCTTTAATGTGGTGTATTATTAATTATGTGGTGTAGTATTAATTATGTGGTGTAATACTAGTAATGCACTTGGACAATTATGCACTTGGACAGTATTGTAGTTATCATGTGTACTACTAATTATGCACTAATATAATATTATTAATTTCTAGTATTAATTGTTGTTCGGAAGCTAATTTATTATTATTCAAACTTTGTTTTTTTTTTATTTTTCATAACACAATTAGGAATCATCTATTCGTTTTGATTGTTTTCAATTTATGACTATTAATATTCTAGCTTAATAATTGAGTACTATTATATATTTAATTTGATGTATTTATTTATAAATAAAGCATTGCAATATATGTAAAAACAATGTAAACTATAAATTTAATATATATAAAATAAATTCAATTAAATAATGAAAATATAATAAATTGTCAAATGGAAGTTTGTTTCATAACGTTTATAAAATATTTTCAGTAAATGTATCAAACAATAGAAAATATTTTACATAGATTCATCCAAACACTAGAAAAATATTAACTTTTCTATAAAGTAAATAATTTTTTGAAAATCATTTTCCAGAATCCATTTTAAGTCAAACGAGCGAACCCTTAGTTGTTAGAGTCTTTACTTTTAATGTTTCTTTCTTCTTATTTTGTTTTTAGATGTTTATCTTTACTTTGCTTTTAAGTTTTATTCATTAAAAAAACCAACTTTCATACTTTTCTTAAGCTTTTCTTTAATGGCTACCATGGTTTTCATTTTATTGTTTGTTAGCTTAGTTTTTAACATGAGTAACTAAACTCTTATGTGGGTTGGCTGATGGAGATGTGGGTAAGCTAATTTTTGGTTACGAGACTAAATTACAACAAATTAGACTAAATTGAATGAACATAAAAACATAAGATTGACACACCTAAGGGAAGATTTAGGCCAGTGAGATCGAGAGGTAATCTTGTTGAGCACCCATTCTTTAGTCTCAGGTTAGCCGACGAGATCGAGAGATAAACTAGACTAATTTTGTGTAATTTGGTAAAGTTGAGACCGAAAGGTAAAACGAAACCACTTTAGGAGCTTAAGCAATTTGGAACATTAGTTAAATTAATAGTGAATCACATCAACGTCAGCTAACCATTGTTTGTTAGTTATTTGTGAATTTCATAACTTTACACTTTTTACGATCCAGTCCTTCAGGTAGTTAATCTATGATTTCGGTTAATCACTCCTCCTTTTATGATAGTTAAGTTATTTTTATTAATTAATGATTAATCTTAGCATAAAAGTAAGTTTAAAATGAAAAAAATAAAACATTCTTCTTTTCCACTCATCTTCTCAATGAAAACAAGGAATTAATAAGGCTTAGAGTTTAAATTTTCTGTCCTTCAAAATTGGTATGTATAAAAGTCATTTTCTTATAATTTTTATGTTTTTGAGGTCCCGAGAGCTTGATTTAGCTAGAACGTACCAATTTGTAAAATTGTTAAAGCTTCTAAAAGTTATCATTGATAAATGCTTGAAGAAATTGGAGTTAATTTGTTAGATTTTAAGCTTAGAAGTGAAAAAGGACTACTTTGTAAATTTTAATTGCTAGTTTTTTAACATAGGTACTAAAGTGCATAAATTTCAAAATTGGTGTAATATTTTTATAAATTGTTGTAACATCCCAAAATTTAGCCTAATAGAAATGTAGAATTATATTAAAAATAGAAAGTTGGTCTAATGTTAATTGAATTATGATAAAACATTAAAGTAAAGGAGGCCCCAAGTTCAAGACCTTACTCTTACAAAATAAATTGATTTTTGCAGAATTCCCCTGTTTTTAATGTGCCTTGCCACCCAAGCTTTATTAACCTAGCTATAAATACAATTTTTATGCAAAATAATCAGCCTTAATCCCTTATTTTCTTCCCCTTTTCCGTCCCTAATCTCCTCTCCCTCTCTTCATCTTTATTTTCTTTTCAATTTCTTTTCTTCTCCACTATTGTCGTTGCACCTATCATCACCATTCTTCTTGTTTTTCCTTTCTTTTACTACAAATATTTATCACCATCTCATCCCCTACCATTTTAATGATTTTAAAGGTATTTTTCCAGATTTTGATAGGATCTCAAACAATTTTAAAATTCAGTCCCAATTTGGCTACCATGGGAGGTGGTGCGTGCACCTATGTGGTAGAGAAGGGGGCTGTTTCATTTTTTCCCAATTGATTTCAGCCTTAATTTTTTTTCTTGAACCCTCCCAATAATCCATTAATCACATGTTAATTAGGGGAAAATGTTCTTGATCAATTGACCATTCAGATCTCTCAAATCGGGAAGCGTAAGTGCGATTAAATGTGAACTAGTTTTTTGTTTCAACATAGTTGTTAGGTAAAGGTTTTTGAATTGATTAAATTAGGGATTTTAATCAATATTAGCTACATATTTTGTAGTATATTATCAAGTTATTTGCTGACCCAAACACCCCACATCAACTGTAAATCAAAAAGATGTTCGCTAGTATGATTCGCATCAAATAGTGTAAGAAATCTAGCTAGTTTGGATTCGTAAATTGATAGTAATTTCGACGATTGGTTTGAACCTATAAGTTCGAGTTTAGATGCTGGTTAGGAAGTGAATTGAATGAATTTATACTGAATTTTGGTCTAGGTTCATTTAAGGATTTATTAAGAAAAATGCAAGATTCACTAGTGTGTTGCGAAAGAGCGAAAAATAAGGTGTGAGTTCTAAACTCGTAAGCTTGTTTAAAATTGATAATTGCCATATTAAAAATGTTGTTTAGTTTTTTGATTGGATTGAATTAATAACCAAATAATTGATTTTGTGAGTGGCTGAACCAAGTATGTTTCGAGCCTTAAAAGATTGATGTCTTAGCAAACTTGCTAGTTTGATAGTGTGAATTCTTGATTGAGAACATGACGCATGTTTGAGATATGTGATATGAGATTGATTTTTTGTATAGCATGATGTGCTGATATATTGAGTTTATGCATGATATAAATGCATGACATATTTGTTATTACATATGTATTGAAAAGGTTGCTATTTTTGCACACTGAATTTCGTAAAATATGTGAAACTGAACGATATCGGTAGATACCATCTTAATGGTAATTTGGAAGTTGGAACACTATTTCCTATTACTAAAAGCATTGAATTGATTGAGATTATGTTGAACATGACAGCTAAATGTGAAAAGTATTGAAATGTGATTATATATGATTTTGCATGACATCTTGCATGTGCATTGGGATGAGTTAATTTGTGGTTCACGGGGGAATTTTGTGGAGTATCGACGGCATATTAAGACCATATTATTTGTAGTTAGTGCACTGCATTTGGATTATCGAGGGGATTGGCAATCTTATCGTACTATATGATATTGGCAATCTCTATCACAATATTTGTTCTTCGATAGACTTTCTGAATTATTGATTATTTGGTGGTTCTACCATATCGAGCTATGCTCGTATTTGTTTGAGTTTTGCAGACGAGGTTTGGGAAACTCGTGGTGTGTAGCAGTTGGTATGGGTAGGATCTCACATGTGCACTTCGTCATGATCATGTTCATTAAAATTGCTATCGCTAATGTTTGTTTATGCTATTGAATTCTATGTGAACTTGTTTGTATGAATGCTATACGAAATTGTTTGTATATATATATGCTTAATGCTTGTCCATTTAGTCTCACACTAAGCTTACTAAGCTCACCCCATTACCTTGACTTTTCAGGCAATGAAAAACTTAGGATTAGAATTGGCAAGCGGATGTACGGTCGGACTTCAGACACTACTTTGATTTTTATTCTTATTGTTGGGGATTGACCCGATTAAGAAACAAACAAGTAAAAATAATGGAATAAATTCAGAAATTGAACACACAAACTTAATGTGGAAAAACCTCTTCGAAGAGGTTAAAAAATCATGGGTAAAAATAATTTTACTATAATGGCAAAAGAATGAAGAGTACAAAAGACGGAGATAAAAAACTAAACCCCAAAAACCCAAAAATAAAGAACCCTCAAAACGTAAACACTAAATTCTCCAAAAGTGTTAGGAGTTCTAAACTCTAATGAGTGTTTTTCTAAGGTTGTAAAATAGTCTATTTATATGCTAAATTTCTAGGTCAAATAATAATAAAATAATTTAAACTAATAAGAGTTTGATTGAAACAAATAAACAAAGTTTAATTGAAACAAATAAACAGAGTTTAATTGAAAGATTATTACTCAAATTTAAGTTGAAATAGGAGTCATAAATCAACAAATCTCCACCTTGACTCATATTTTCACAATGTCATCTTTGCCAAAGCCACGGACCTATCTTGAACTATGCAGGAAATTAACTGAGTCAAATCTGTGCATAGAAACTGAAAGACTTCTAGCCTTTGACTTAAGCACTGCCAAATCAAAACTAACCCGGGTTTGATTTTCAAGAACATAGTGCCCTAACTTTTCAAAACATGCATCTAAAAGAGAACCCCTCTTCAATGAAACAGTCATACCTTTTTCCCTTCTATGACCAAGTTACCTTTGCTCCAAATGAGTTGACTTCAACTCCGTAACGGACGAGGGACGTCCAATTTCACTGGTCACTATAAAACCTTCTAAAATATAAAGACTATCAGTTGTTTTACCTTTTAACAAAACGAGAGCTCCACGAGACACCTTAATGCCTCTCGACTCAATGTTGATTCTGCAACCTTTTAAGTCTAAAATACTTAAGGAGATGAGATTCTTTCATAAATCAGGTACATACCTAACATCTGATAGCATCCTAATCGTACCATCGTGCATCCTAATTTTAATAGTACCAATACCACTTACCATACTGGATGAATTGTTTCCCATGTGCACAACTCTACCTTCAACCGAACTATATGTGGAGAACCATTTTGTTGGGACACAAGTGGAAAGAATGTCTTGAATCTAGGATCCACTCGGACGTAAGCTTGGAGCTTTCGCTCGTTGACACTAACAAGAAATCATCATCGCTTTCGTCGGCTAAATTAGCACCAGCTACAGCTTCCTTGTTACTCTTAGCAGCCCTTTTATTTCGTAGTTTGTAGCAATCTGCTTTGACGTGACCTAATTTCTTACAATAGCGACACCTTTAGTCTCGCTTCTTTGATGCTACCAAAATGGAAGCTTGCTTATCTGTCTTGCTATCAGAACCAAATTCACTGTTGAGTTTGTCTTTACTTAACAAATGCCCCTTCATATCCTCGAACAAGAGTTTGTCTCTACCATAAATCAAAGTCTCCTTAAAAGACTTGTATGAAAGGGGTAAAGAACACAATAATAGCATAGTCTGGTCCTCATAGTCAATCTTAACCTTAACATTATTTAAATCATTTAAAAGAGTAATGAATTGACTGATGTGATCTCTAAGAAGCTCACCTTCATTCATGCAACGTAAATAGACATTGTTTCAGCACTAAATAGTTAGCCAGAGACTTAGTCACATAAAGAGTTTCTAGCCTTTTCCACAAGACGAATGAGGTCTTCTCCATCAATACCTCCTGCAATACCCTATTCGTGAGGCACAACTAGATTGCAAACAAGGCATTTTCATCAAGCTCTTCCCATTTTGACTTATCTAGATTCTTGAGCTTTTTCCCAATAACAACCTTTTTTAAGTAGGTCTGAACTAGAATTGTCATCATATGAACTTGTCATAGATTGAAATTTGTGACACCATTGAACTTCTCAATGTCGAACCTTGTTGTTATCATCTCTGAACGAGCTAATCTACGAAAATCGAAATAACTCTGATACCACTTGTTAGGGATCGACCAGATTTAACGTGGAAAACCCTGTCCGAAGAGGATAAAAAAATCACGAGAAAAAATAATTTTACTATAATGGCAAAAGAATGAAGAGTACAAAATATGGAGATAAAAAACTAAACCCCAAAAACCCGAATATAAAGAACCCTCAAAACGTGAACACTAAATTCTCTAAAAGTGTTAGGAATTCTAAACTTTGATGGGTATTTTTCTAAGGTTGTAAAAGAGCCTATTTATAGGCTAAATTTTTAGATCAAATAATAATAAAATAATCTAAACTAATAAGAGTTTGACTGAAAGAAATAAACAGAGTTTAATTGAAATATTATTTCTCAAATTTGACTTGAAATAGAAGTAATAATAATAATAATAATAATTATTATTATTATTATTATTTATATTTGGTTTTGGATTGTAAAATTATTTAAACTGTGGTTTGGGACTCCTTTTGTTTTGGGTTTTTACGCATGCATGACATTCATACTTAGGTCGGATTTTACATGATTCTATATATTGATATATTGAAATTGGACTATGCATGCTATATGGCTAAGAATAATAATTGATTAGTAGTGATGATTTCAGCTGCAAAGAAACCTATTAAAGTGAATTGTAGAGGTAATGTCTATTGTTGGGTTTTTATAAAAACTTCACCTAAATTGTTAAACTGACTTAAGTATGATTGGATTAATTAAACAAACATTTTCTAAACACGAAAATAGTAACTATAGTTTTACAAAAGAGATTACTAAAAGGTTTTTAAGCATCTTAAGAGTAGGGTCAACATAGGTTTAGCTCGAACAAGTAACCTAATGTCATTTAAAAGGTTTAGCCCAAACAAGAAACCTGACACGAATATATGTTCAGCTCGGACGAGCAACAAATGTGGTTAGTACCAGTGTATTCGAGTTCATTTAATGAGTTTCATTAGTAATACTGATAATATAAAACAAGAAAAGAGATTACATGAAATGTATTTGATGCTCAATATGGTATTAGTAAATGAATTAAATATGAAGCCTTGATAAACATGTATGATTATTGTAAATGTTATGTATTGATATGTTGTCATTATGGTACAATACATGATTGATTATGAACTAAAGCTCACCTTTTTATTGTGAATGGCTATGATAGGCAAACTATTCCAAGTTAATTAGTTTGATTTGTTAAATTGTAAATCGAGGTAAATTTATTGTTTAATTCCTATAAACTTACTAAGAATTCGAAATCCTTACCTAGTTGTTTTCCCTTTTCCTGTAGATTGTTAGCTTGCGAAACGTGCCGATCAAATTGTCTTGAAGCTCACACTATCCAACTTCTAACTCGGTAGTCTACTAATCGTTTTTGGTTTGGTTATGTGACATGTACATATGTACTTGTATATTTGGTAACTTGTGTTGGTAATTTAGTTTAAACATTGGTTAATGTTGAATTTGGTATGTGAATGTTCATAAATATATAAGTGTATGTTTTGGCAATGTGGTAAGCCTTATATATGTCTCTTGAATGAAAATTTTAAATATGAAAAGATATGGTAAATCATGGTTTGGAATGACCAAAGATGATATGGAATATATTGAACATATAATAGTTTATTTGGTATGTTTGGTGGTCAATTAGAAGTTATATTATATTGAATGCTTGGAATTGGTTGAACTGAAATGTTAGATATGGTTTTGGTTTTGTCTTATCCAGGTGGAAGTGTGCAATTAGGCACCATTTGGGTAAGTTGAAAGGTTGGCATAAAATAGACACAAAAAATGCACATTTTTGACATTTTAGACTAGAGGTATCGATACCTTAGAAAGGGGTATATGTTCATTGATGTTTTTCCTTAAATTTTCAAACATTGAACTTAAAAAATGAAATTGATATAAAGATAAGGTATCAATACTTTGACAAGGGTATCGATAATTTGTCTAGTATCGATACATTTTAATTCAAATTATTTTGAAACATCTAAGGCCAAAATGGTATCGGTACCTTTATGGAGTATTGATACCTATTTTGAAAACTTTGAAAATCTTACAAATTGGTCCTATTTCGTCTGCGGGTCAACAAAAGAGCTTTCGTAAGCTCGATTAAGACTCAGATTTAATTGTGTATAATAATATCTAGGTGTTTATGACATGAATGAAAATTTGCATGATTTATATATGATATTCTTGATTTAAAATTTTAAAAATGTTGCAAAAAGGTCCTTATCGATCTTGGGTTGACTTTAAAGTATTTTTATGCTTATATAAGACTAAGGAAAGACTGTTCATGATATTCAATATAGTATTTCTTTTGGTTGCATGAATTATGATGTGAAGTCGTGATTTTACTGTGAATTTGTCTATAGTTACTCCGAAAATTATTGTAGCATCCCTAGCTTGGAACTAGCGATCGGATCGAGCGAGGGGAGTTAACATTAAATCATTTGAGCTTTAATCACATATGTTCGATCGATCCCTCTGTTAGCTCGCTAAAACCATAAATAAATTGCTTGTTGAATCAAATGAATAGAAATGGATAGAAATGATAAAGTTAGATAAATGATTTACATTCAAAAATGAATGTGGTTTCTCACTAAGTATGGAAATGACCTAAAAATTAATTTAAGTTTTACGAATTATTATTTAATTAATTGAAGTTAAAAAATGAAATTAAATTAATTGTCAATATGAATCCGTTGAATGTAGAAACTAAATTTATTTTCTCATAGATTCTTTTACGGTAAAGTTGTCATGATTTTAATAGAATTAGAATTGGGTTAAGAAAATTATTTAATTAGAAAATTTAATTAATGTAAATTAATTTAATAAATAATTCCTATTTTGAGAAATAGAAAAAAATGTATTAGGGTGGATTAAATTATAAAGTGTTGGTTTAAAAGTCCAAGAAGCATATATAATTTGACTTAATACAAGAGAGACCTAAATCTCCATCGTAATACATATGAGGAGAGGCATACCCAATGAGTCACCCTTCTCTCCTAGTTCAACTAGGGGATGAGTTGTTTTCTATTAAATAGGCATTAAATGCGTTTTACTAATTCAACTAGGGTTTTACTTTCTTTTCCTATAAATAAATGGTATCAGTAGGGCTAAAAATACAAAAAGTTATACACAACTCTGAGATATTGTTATTTTACTTGAAAATAGTGAGAATTTATTTCTGAATATGAAATCTATTTTCAGGGAATAACAGTTCTATGGATTTCTAATAGATAGAGTTTTATTTTCCCACTGAAAGTAAAGTATAGTGTTCTGTTTGATTCAAATTTGTTCAAGCCCACACTCGAAGTAGTTTATGGTACAAGAATATTGAAGAAGGTCATTTGGTTGAAAGTCGGAAACACCAAGGATCCGTCTAGCCCAAAACACAAATGCAATTTCGGGAAAAATATATTATTATAAATATCACAAACTGACTCGATTTTCAAAAAAAAAATATATTTTCCACTGTGAAAGAATATTGTTTTTGAACCAAATTTTTTCCAACACAATAGACCTCTTGTAATGATGCTCGAAGCACCATAATCGAATGCTTGAATAAAAAATTTCTTACTTACTGTCCATTGGAAGTGGTTGACACTATTAACCAAGGGAGGACATATAATGGAATGACATTCATCCATAATTTTTGACCAAGACTTAATATCCATCTAAACTTGATATTTTTTGTCTCAAATCACTTCTTCCGATGGTTAAACCTTTTGATGGGGACCAAGCTTTGACATCAACTGTTAGAGTCGAAAATACCAAGAGGGGTGAATTAATATTTTAAAATTCTTTACTAACTTTTCTAAAGGACGAGGAAATGAAAGAAAGCTTGGACACTTCGATTTATAGTGGTTTGGCCTCAATTGCTTACCTCTACTACCTTAGTATACCTCAACCAAGGATTTCCAAATTCTATAACTTCTTTTATACTATTAAATTTATAAAAAAAAATATATTTAAAAAGCTATATAACTGAAAATAATATAAAGCTTAGGAAAAAGTATAAAAAAACTATAACTTCTTTTATGAGTTTTCATAATTTTTATAATCTTCAATAAATTTAACAAATTTTATAAGTTTTATGTATTTTTAAACATTTAATAATTTTATAATATTTTGAATCATGTCTAAAATCAATTTGTATGATTATTTATTAAGACTGGACATACATTTTTAGTAATTTTTTGTTAAATTCTTTTACATATATATATTAATGTGGTACGCCATCTATTATCATTTGATAAGTTCATTTGTCACGCTAATTAATTTTAATTATTTTAATTAACGATAATTGATTTATTTAATTTTTTTCTTAAATGGCATAGTAGAACCGTAAATCTAAACTTTTTGACTCCTACGCCCTATTACTAAGTGGACAAACCCTTGTGTCGGTAGATACTTTTCTTTAATGCTATTCGCTCTAAGATAATACATGTACCTTTATTACACGACTAAAAGAATACTTCAACAATGCATATGATCTGCTTTAGCCTCTTTTTTTCCTCAATAAATTTCATAACTTTATTATGATACTCATTATTATCGATCTACTATCCGATTAGATTTTGATTTATACTCTATACAGTTCGTATTTTGAGTTTGTATGTAAAGTGTTCGTACCCTTCTATAAGACTGCACAATGTGGGTTTGCACCATCATATAGGCGAACCTACATTGTATAAACGCGTGTTAATCCTAGAGTAGGGTACGTGGCGACGTGCATAGGAACTTACCTACGATATCACAGTAACCATATCATATAAATACAGAATTTAACCCATCTGAAAGGGACACACTAAAAAGTACTCAACAAACTTGATATCATTAAGTTTTAGAATTGAATTCCACTATAATCTATTCTTGAATTCTTTATAATACAATACCTTGATACCAACGAATTGAAAAGAAACGACAATTTTGTTGATTTGGTAAGGTATAATTCATCAATTTATTCGAACTAGCTTTTGATAGGAATATCTTACCGTCAAAGACAAGCATATGGAGGGAAAAGCAGAGGGAAATGTGAAATGTTTATAACTTAAAAGTGATTAAGTGCAGCCTTCAAAGTTCCTGCACCTAAATTTAGCATCTTATCTTTGAGCTGTTACCTAATCTGACAAAAATCATTAACCATGCAATACTCAATATGCTTCCATCGGAGCTTGCACAATGGTCCTTGAGCAAGGGTGGGATGGAAGGATCCTCCGGAAACATTTTAGGCCAACAACTTCCATTGATACTGTTAAACGTCTCGCAGGAATCGTGGTCAATGCTCCCAAATTGGTCACTCAAAATAGACATAAATTTCCCCTATACACCCATGAATGTTTAACAGACTTGACCAACATTGGAGTGGAGTTCGACCAGTCTCCGATGGGAGCAGGCCTGGAAAGTATGGTATGATCTGAGCCTGGGCCTGACCTAGCCTTGGCTGGACCAAAACTACCGTGAATGTGAGTAGTTGAAAGGAGGAATGAGGGTGTGATTATTAACAGCCTTACTATCCATTTTCATTAATTACAATCGGTTTCTTTTAACATTTATCAATTATAAAGTTACAAATTTTGGAATAAAAATTGATGACAAATTGACAATATATCTCATTCAATTCTCAGTTTTTGTTTTCCTCTTTTACTTGGCGTACTATGATCGGTTTAGGTTGAGATATCTTAATTACTTCTAACCCAAACTCTTTATGTAATCTGTGTTTGGTAAGGACGGCCATCCAATTATGGGATACCATTGTTATTCTTTCCCTATTGCGGATTCAAATCCGAATTTTGATAATACATATTAAAATGATATTCAGATTTAGATATTTTAATTATTATTTGTGATAATATTCAAAATTCAAATATATTTTATTTTTATGGAAAATGAATTCAAATATTCATTATCCAAATATATTTTATTTTTACTATTAACAAATTCAAATTGAATATCCAGATCCATTATATGTTTTACTTTTTTTTCTACTTACCAAATGCAAATATTTATTGGATTTGGATATATGATACTATCCCCTACTTTACAAAAATTTATACATTTGTAATTTACAAAAAAAGTGTATATATTTTACCCACTATTATCGCCTATTTATGCCCCAAAATAAAAAATAAAAAAAAGCTGTATTTTTTTTATTTTTTAAGGTAATAAAAAAGTTGTATTTTAATTCCTTTATTAATGATGAAATTAAAAGTTTATATATGTTAAAATTATATTTTGATCTTCTCAAAAGTAAAAAGAATTCTATATACCCCTTAAAAATCATGAAATCATAAGTTAATATGCAACCTCCTCAACCCGACCTAAACGGTAGATCCAAGCCAGAGAGATCACATTCGCCACCAAGGTGCTTGGACTTTTTACAAATAAATTTTCAATACTAAACTTGTTTTGTACAAGTGATTATCTCTATTTTATGAATTTAAAGCTAACATTAATTTTAGTAGCGGAAAATAAATCAATAATATTTTGTATAATAAATTAACTCGTTTAAAACACTTAATAAATAAACAACATTCTAAAATCACTATCAATAATAAATATTAAGTATAAACTATTGCTTCTATATAAATTCCCAATTTATAATAATTAATGAAATGCATCCTAAATGATGTAACTAAAATATTATCTAATGGCACGGTTTACAATAAGATTGAACGATAGTAGTAATACTAATAGTAATAGTAATAATAATAATAATAATAATAATAATTAATAACAATCCATTTGTGAGAAAAAACTTAACCCTCCACATATCGAGTCTGCATCTTAATCCGTTGGGTTATCTTAAAAAGAAGGAAAATAAGGGGAGTGAGCTTTGGAAGCTCAATTTGTGTCCCTTTACAATAAACCAATTCAACATTCAATTCTCAACAATAATAACAAATAGTTTCTCATATCAATCAATTCAATACGGTAAATCGGGCTTGCTACTTAGGCTAACAAACATTAACAACCAATCATAATCTTTCAGATGAATTCAATTATCAAACCATTATACATTTCACAACAACCATATGCACATTTATCAGTTCAATCGATTCAATATGTACTTTTCATGAGTATGCACAATGTGTCATGTAACGATCATTTGACATTTTCTTTAGCAATCGATATACCTACCTTCAAGTACTAAATCACACCAAATAGGGAGTTCCCCAAAACCCCTTCTACCATCACACCATGTTGTGGACTTAATACCACTACATTTATTAGGTGCAGATAAAAGCTATCGTTTGGCTGAAGATCCACAACCGCTCTCAGATAAAAGCTGTCAGATGGATCGTAGAAACCCAACAATAAAGTTTGTAACACCCTTATACTTGGTTCATTCATATAAACCCGGAATAAGACTATTACATACGATCCCAAAGCAACGTAGATGGATGCTGAATAATTTTTGCATTTACACAAGATATTTTAACTCATTTAAACCAAAATTTATTAAAACAATCATATGAGATCATTATCGGATCATAAAATGTTTTTAAAAATAGTTGAAATATTGTTTTTGTTCAAAACAGGACAAAATATCGATACATACTCTGAAGGTATCGATGTTTTCTAAAAAATATCTATACCGGTACTTAAAATCGATACCAAATTGAGGTTCTGGAACTCCAAAAAATTTCAATTTTAAAGAAAATATCGATACCTTAGACTTAGGTATCGATATTTTTACTTAAATATTGATACTAGCTTGAAAAACAATACCAAGAACACATTATGTCAATCAGGTATCGATACCCACATCATTGGTATTGATACCTTTGTTAATTTTCATAAAAATTTAGTTGAAGAGATTAGCTAAAACCCCTTGAAAAATTTTAAACCAATTCCCACACTATAGACCAAAACTAAGTATATTATAACTACTCAAACAATACCAATTCCAACTACAATCACTATATTAACAAAACTCTTGAGCAAACATGATAATATCAATAACTAAGTTTATATCCATATAACCAAAATATTTCATTCAAAGTACCCAAAACAAATAGGGTTTCAAAGTAACATTAATTCCCTGCCACAAAGGGACACAATTGGTCTACTTATGTACATGTCATTTTAATACAAAATAGAATACCTAAGTTGTTACCCTTCAAAATGTGATGTGATGAAAGGTTACCTAGTTCGACTTTTGCTCCTCAAAATCAACTGTACTTACGCGTTGAAATAAATGCGTTAAGTTGGTGAAGGCTTAGTAAGCACTACAAAAACAATTAAATAATTTATTTGTACCACTATATTTAATTCAAGAAATATATATATCTTCACACATATAAATTCTTACAACTAAATTCATCTAAAATAAATTCACTTACCATTAATAGTTGTTATTCTCACCATAATACTAAGATGTAATACTCTCATATTCAAATCACATCTTTGGCCCACAGTAGACTATCGTAGAACCTATCGAATATACGAAACAAGTACGGAGGTGCATTACTATGCACTAACGAACAGAGAGCACAAACGTGCTAAACGGATAGCACTATACGTTCTAAATAACGAAGAGTGCGTTAGGGCCCCTTAATGGCATGCCACTAATATCACAATAGTTCTAACTTGTCTACTTGGGCAATAAAATCTAATTTAGCAATATTACTCATAATTAGTATAACACACCAAATAAATATCCATAATATCATCACACATTTCTTACTACCTTTTCTCTAATAATTCCACAACTTCACAACTTAGTCATTTGTTCAATATTTATACACATATAAATGTATATACATTACACTACCTTTCTAGTATATAAAAATTTCTAGACTGAAATCATAATTATTTAAAGTAATTAATCTTTAATTCTTGTAGTACTTACAACAAAAGGTTGAGATTTATTCTCTTCCCACTCTTTGGTCTTCTTTTCCCTTTCCCTTCAACTTGATCTTTTCCCTTCTTTTCTTTCTCTTCAATTTCACATAAAACATATATCATATTTAAGTTAAAACTAAAATCAAAGAATCTTTCTATGTTAGATTATGAAAATAAACGTGTATGCCATGATAATTTCATCATCTCTTACCTCATCACTTGAACACCTAAAACCCTAGCTCATGCTTTTCTCTCTTTAACACTTCTATGTGGGTTTTCCCAAGAGATTAAGGTAACTACTAGCCTTCTTTTATGTTTTTCTTAAAGAAATTTGGAAGAAAAAAGGTGGTTTAGAGCTTGGAGAACTCAACAATGGTGGAAGGATACAAAGGGAATAAAAGAAAAGTTTGGGTGATGCCTTTAGGTGATTCACGTTTGGGAGATGATATAATTTCATTTTCTCTCCAAAATTCTACACTTTTCTAAAAAAATATATCGCCTTTTTAATTGAAATGGTAAATTTGTTAAAAAGTCACTTAGCCATCCATCTTTACACTTCCACCCATAATCATTACACCTAAAAATATCTACTAAATCATTTACCCTTTTGTCCCTCCTTATTTTCCATAATTCCTATGATGACTCACACTTTCTTATGGTTAAATTCCTTTTTAACCCTTCCCACTATTATTAAATATCACCTAACTTTTTATTTTTCCTACTTTAACTACAGCAATCTCTATACTTTAACTCAAGTCAATGCTTCTATATAAATTCTTCCTAAGTAAGGAGTATTTTCTAATTTTCTTATTAGCACTAAATAATCCCTAATTTAATAGTCAAAATTCTCATTTATTCATTTTCAACCACGTGCACTAATTCTTAACCCGATCCATTACTGTTTCTAACTTCGGGTTAAAATCATGGATGTTACAAATTGTAGTTGGAATCTTTCGTTCTATGGGTACATAGTAAGACTATCATAGTTTGAATCCGTTATGGCTATGAATACACAACGAACATTTGTTTAACTGCGAAGTCACGATCGCTCACAGATAATAGTTGTCAGAGAGATCAGGCAACACAGTGAAAATTGTAGTTGAAATATGTTGTTTTGTCATACACAATCAATCATTCGTTTATGCAGTCAAAATGAGTTGTCGTTCTCCCTCCTTTTATATCGCCCCCATGCATATGCAATGCAATCAATATTTAATGCATTCATGCATATAATCATTAATGCTTTCAACATTTTATTTCATTGCATAATAACGACATTCACGATTAAATCCATCAATCAATAGTTCAATCCAATAGGAATACGAGAGGTTCGTTCAACATTTATAACATTGATAAACGTAAAAGCATTCATGGATCAATCAATCAATCAAAAGTAGTTAAAAATCCTAAGTTCATTCATCCTTATATTCAATCATCCTGATTCTAGTCCAGGACCTAATTGCACAATCTAATTCTCTAGATGCCATTAAAAACCTTTTTAAGGACTGATTTGTATAAAATTATAAAGGTTATATTAAAAGTGTAATTATTTTTTAAGAATAGTGGCAAAACTATAAAATTTGTAAAACAGTGATAGAACTGAAAAATCTGGAAAACCAATGGCAAAATTGTAGAATCTGGAAAATAGTGGCAGAACTTTAAAATCTAGAAATTCAGTGGTAAAATTGTAAAATTTTTGAAAATAGTGGCAAAACTGCAAAATCTGAAAAGCACAATTGAAAAACTGTAAAATTCTAGAAAATAGTGGTAAAACTGTAAAATTTGGAAAATCAGTAGCAAAACTATAGAATTTGAAAAAAAAAACAAATGGTAGAACTATGAAATTTGTAAAACGATTGTACATGATCGTGTGGGCCTAAACCTAGACACGATTTGACTCGGTTTTTCATAAAAGAACACACACCTAACTTTTCAGAGGTCTTGGGCGATTACCCTTCATTTAATCATCTACAAGGGTTAATCTTAATAAAAACTCAACGATCTACTTACTCAAATTCAACTATTTAGAGAAGAACAATTTATGATGTCTTGATTGAATTTTCAAAAACTTAAAGAATATATTTTAGCAAAACTTAAGGGCTTAAAAGAGTTTTGAAATAGAAAATTTTGAGAGAAAACTAGGATATAGAGAGAGATAGAATTTAGGGTTTTAATATGATACAGTAACAAATGGGGAATAATAAATAATAATTAGAAATAAGAAAGATAAAGTCTATTAGGATTTGAAAAGGAGTAATTTGAATTCTACTTAAGATTTTAAAAGGATTAATTTGAATTTCAAATTAAGATAAGTAGTTAAAAAGATAATGGAATATTAATTCTATTTGAATTTTGGAAAAAAAAGGATAAATTATTATTTTTAAATTAAGATAAGAAGATAAGTATATATAGAATTTTAATTTTATAAAAATGGTTTGAGTAAAAGATAAGATTTGAATTTTTTGGGATATTAAAAATTCTAACCCCCTAATTTTTGGGATGTTATAGTTCTCCACTCCTAAAATAAATTTCGTCTTCGAAATTTTTCCTACTAAATACTAATCACTTAGCTACAAAATTCATTATTCACACATCACGCTTTCGCTGCGTTACTTTGATAATTTATTCACTATTACGGATTGTCCTTCAGTAACTTAACTTAGAGTTTCATCTATAATTCCTATTTTAACAAGAACATTATCATTCAAGTTTTTCAAGTCTAAAGTTTTACTACAATATAAAAAAAAACACCAAGCATTAGTCATTTTTCCTAAGTGTTTATAATCTGAAATCTATAATTTTCAAGCAAGAATTCAAAAAGCAGCTAGAGTTTATCTATGGTTTAGAAATTTCTATTCACTCACATATTATAAACTATCATGAATTTCAATTCATTCATAATCATAAACAATCAAGAAAGACTATTGTAAGATGAACACCGGAGTCTCAAGCTTGTTTTCCTGTAAAGAAATCCGTTTAAAAGATTTTTGTCGCATGGTCTAAAGAATCAAACAAACTACTAGAAACAAATAAGGTAAAATTTCTGAACAATAGAACTGAATCTGTCAATTTTATTCAACCCTTCCTTCAGCATTTAGCAATGTATTTATACAGATCAAATCCAACTGTCCATCAACAACTTACCAGAATAGGAGTTACAACACACTACAAACTACTTAACAGACTACTAACTACATTACAACTGCACTTAACTGTTAACTGTTTATATTTACCTATCTACTTCAACTTTTAACTCCCGAAGAAGTTGTCAAAGTTTAAAATATTGAGAAGCTAATAACGGTTTATTGAGCACGTCTGCAACCTGATCACATGCAGGAATTTCGCCCGCAATAAGAGACCCACCAACTACCGTTTCACGAACAAAAAATAAATCTAGTTCCACATGTTTAAACTTCGAATTCAAAACTGGATTAGCAGCTATAGCTACAAAACTTGAGTTATCACATTAAATGATTGGTGTTTCATCTGACCGAAACTAAAGTTCATGTAAGAAAGAGACTAACCATGTAACATCAGCCAAGGTCACAACCAGTCCACGATATTCTACCTCTATAGTGATAGAAGTCTCCAAAAATCATGAAAATAACCTTTTACCCTTGTTGAGTTGTGGTTATAATTAATTGATGATTTATGACGTGATGGGTACATTTCTTTAATAAAGTAAGATTGAATGACATGATGTTAAAAGATGAAGAGTGATAGATGAATAGAAAGACATCGTGGATCGAGACACCGCTTGTTGTTTCTTAGAATACCATAAGACCAAGTTGTCACCAAAATAAACACAATAGCCAGTTATAAACTATTTGTCATCAAAGTCTAAACCCTAGTTTGCATCTACATATCCAACTAACAATAACCTGTTAGAAGGTTTTATAAGGAGACCAAACTCAAGTGCTCCACACAAGTAGCACAAAATTCATTTAAGTGCTACCAAATGAACATCAGATGGACTATGCATAAACTGACATATTCTATTCATAGCATATGCAACATCAGGTCTAGTAAGTACTACATATTGCAAGGCTTCAACCAGACTACGATACTCACTAGGATCAACAATAGGAGTACCTATAGTTTTAGACAAATAGCAAGAGCTAACCATTGGTATGGGAACAGGTTTAGTAGATATCATATGACTACGATCAAGCAAATCAAGAATATACTTTCATTGACATAAGTGAAGGGACCTATTAGAGAGTTGCGTAACCTCAATACCTAAGAAGTAATGTAAATCACCCATATCCTTAAGAGAAAATTTAGAATGAAGTTATGCAACAAACACATCAACATATTTATTACAATCTGCAGTTATAATAATATCATCAACATAGACAAGAACATAATACGAGTGACATTATTGATCCGTATAAAAAGAGAAGCATCGAACTTTAATCCTCCAAACCTAATAGAGACAAGATAACGACTTAAGCTTCTCAAACCATACTTGTGAGGCCTATCGTAAGCCATACAAGGCCTTCGTCAATCTGCACAGAAGAGGATTCCCACTTACATCATATTGAACGAACCAAGGTGGTTACTGCATATACACCTCCTCCATAAGCTCACCATTCAAAAACACATTATTCACATCCACCTGCCTAATCAACCATCGCCTCGACACAACAATCGAAAGAATAGTACAAATAGTAGCAGGTTTCATAACCGAGCTGAACGTCTCATGAAAATCACACCCAGGCACTTGTGAGCACCCTTTTGCAACCAACCGTCCTTTTCTACAGACCCATCGATGTTTCGCTTAATCTTGAATAGCCATTTACAACCAATAGCATTCCTATCTAATGGAAAAGATACTAACTTCCAGGTCCCATTGCGCATGTCTAATGGAAAAGATACTAACTTCCAGGTCCCATTGCGCATGAGAGCATCATACTCATCATGAGCAACTTGTTTCCATTCTTTTGTGGCAAATGCTTCCTCAATCATACGCTGTTCTCGTTCCTGCACCTCAATCGAAAACACCTTAGGTTTACGTATACTTGCCTTGGATCGTGTAATCATTGAATGAGTATTGCCAACAGACGTCGATGGAACGGATGCCCCGACATTAGTAGTAACTGACGGTAACACCACCTTAGAAAAATCTTCAATTGTTTCGGGCAACACTGGTGTTGGACTTGAGGCATCTCCAGTGTTACCTGAACATAGTGATTGGGACGAAACTACTACCATACATCGTGAATCATTAGATACATTAGGTGGAATAGAAACTAAAAGCACAAATGTATTAACACGATCACTTACAAACGAATCGGTTGAACACTATCTTTGAGACAAAAACTTGCTGTCATAAAAAATAACATGACGAGATATACTACTCGTCCATCAACTGTAAGGCATTGATAACCCTTATGTTGAGTGCTATACCAAGAAATGTACACGGCTCAGACCGAAATTCCAGCTTGTGATTATTAAATGGGCATAAGAACGGATAAAAACAACATCTGAAAACTCGAAAATAATCATACGATGAGGGCTTGCTATATAGAACCGAAAACGAAGACTATCCTTTCAACATCGAAGTCAATAACCTATTTATCACATGTATAGCACAAGAAAACGCATATCCCTAATTTTTAGTGGCAAATTTACTTGAGCAAGACTAACCTCAACGACATGACGATGCTTTCGTTTAGCCATGCCATTTTACTCAGATGCATAGGGACACGTCACACGATGAATAATGCCACTTTGAGTTAATATTGACGTGTTTCCCCACCCCAATCTCTCTGAAACTACTTAATTATTTTTCCAAATTGAGTTTGAACCATCTACTTAAATTTGAGAAAATAATCAACTGCTTGTGACTTTCGTGAGATTAAGTACACCCAAGTAAATCTCCTAAACATGTCAACAAATGACACATAATACCAGTTATTACCACATGCAACCGCAGTCGGACTGCACAAATTAGATACAACGATACAACTAATTCAAAAAAAGATGAATATACAGTCGTAGATTGAGAAAACGACAATTTATGAAATTTGCCGTTCTAACAAGTATGACAAACTTGCATGTTATTATTTGCATCTACATTACAGTTCTTTAAACCACTATGAGCAAAATTATACGACGGGTGTCCGAGCCGACGATGCTACAACTTAAAAGATCTTCCATGGAATTATTCGGCCCTAGCTCAGTACTCAGCATTGTCATCGCATTTCCCCAATCAGTCCTCGTAACAGGAGAAAATAAATAGAAGCTCTCATGACTGTGGCCCTGTAAGAGCGCCTCCTATGTTTGCATGTCCTTCACCAGGAAATGGAATGGGTGAAATTAAAAAAACACATTGTTTTCTCTAGCAAATTGAGACATCGATAATAAATTCTAGTGAATAGTAGGTACATGCAAAACATTAGACAAGTGAAACACTTTACTTGTTGTAGCAAACTGAGTATTACCAACACCCATAATTTTTGCACGTGTCCCATCACCCATTAAAATAAGAACATTACTTGAGTATTACGTCGAATCATTCTAAGTCGAAGCATCTTGGCACACATGATTTGTTGCTCCCGAGTCAGGATACCATCCAATCCATTTATCATTAGTCATAAGCATCGGGACATACGGATCGACCAACTCAACTTCTCGATTTGCAGTAGTCGGTCCACACACAAAATCGGAGTCCATAGCATTTTTAGCATTTTAATTAGAAAATTTAACACTAGCCTCTTGAAACCTGGCCCAACCACCGGACCATTGGGGCGCACTCCAAACTGAGTCTGCATACCATCGGAAAGACCATATTTTGTAGCCACATGTCTAGCGACAGCAGGCCCACGCATATGGGCACTCTCATCTACCAAATTAGCAGTAGATCCACACAAGTTAGCGCAAGAATCAAAATTAGGTTTAGGAGACACATACCCTTTTTGAGCATCCCCCAAATAACGTACGACAGATCTCTCTGTAGAAGAAACATGATTCGAGGGAAACCTTTCCACCGTCGGCACCGAGGGACCATCAGTTTGTCGGTGATAGCAATAGTAGCATCGCTGTGCAAGGTGCCCAACTCGACTACAAATCTGACTTTGAATTTTTCCTTGCAAGATCCGACCATGCCCTTGAGAGAGAATCCGACCACCACGCTACACAGTCAGTCGATACATAGGTTCACCATCAAGATCTGGTGAGGGTGGTTACAGCAAATGCACCTGTAACGGACAGTCTAGGACAAGACGTCGTTGACGGCTCTTAATCTCCAACAACGCATCCATAACTTGATCTAACTAGAGTGGTACTGGAGATGGAGTAGCCGTAGTCACCATCAATTCGAATTTAATGGGATGTCTAGCGAGAACCACTTGGACTTGTTCTCTCTCGAAAACTGGATTTTCATAGGCCATGGAAAGATCACACATGCTCCGCACCTGATCGAAAAGCTCCAGAACCAAGAGATCACCTTTCTTGAGCAAATAGAGGTTGTGCTTTAGATGCGTAACCTTTACATTAGATGCTGTCGCAAAAAGCCGAGAGGCTCTACTCCAGATTTCTCGGGTCGTGGACGCACCTGGAAATGACGTTAACAGCTCTCCACTAATTGTGGAGAGTAACCAAGATGCAAGAAGTTTTTCTTGCTGTACAAAAGTCACATATAATAGATTGTCGGTGACGGATGATGGTGGAGTTGATAGAGATCCACCAACATATCCAGTGAGACCGTTAGCATCAATTAACAATTTCAATTACTATTGCCATTGAATAAACGTACCAATTTTGAGTTTCACAACACCATGCTTCGGTAAATACTGAAGCATACGATAAGACCGTTCTTCGTCAAAAGCACTCGACGGTGGTGGTGCCAACTTGGTTTGAGAGGTAGAGGCCATCGAAGTAACACTATCCACAGAATCAGTTGAAGACATCTAATACCATGTAAAGAATCAAACAAACTACTAGAAACAAATAAGGTAAAATGTTTTAACAATAGAATTGAATCTGTCAATTTTATTCAACCCTTCCTTAAGCACTTAGCAATGTATTTATACAAATCAAATCCAACTGTCTATCAACAACTTACAAGAAAAGGAGTTACAACAAACTACAAACTACTTAACAGACTATGAACTACATTACAACTGCACTTAACAGTTAACCGTTTATACATGGTTTTTCCCAAAATACTCATTTAATACATATGCATGCATCTTTTCTATATTTTTACGTCAAAGTTTTAGAAAACCTAGACTCTAATACCATTAAATGTAACCTATCCAACCCTATTTAGACGGTAGACCCAAACCGAAAAGATTACATTCGCCACTGAGGTGGCTCGGCCTTTTTAAAAATCAATTTTTAATACTAAACTTGGTTTATACAAGTGATTACCTCGATTTTATGAATTTAAAACTAACATTAATTTTAGCAGCGAAAAATAAATCAATAATATTTTCTACGATAAATTAATTTGTTTAAAACACTTAATAAATAAACAACATTCTAAAATCACTGTGAGTAATAAATATTAAGTATATACTATTGCATCTATATAAATTCCCTATTCATTATAATTAATGAAATGCATCCTAAATGATGTAATTAAAATATTATCCTATACCACGATTTACAATAAGATTGAATGGTAGTAGTAATAGTAATAATAATAATAACTAATAACAATCCATTTGTGAGAACAAGCCGAGAGTTATTTGAAAAGAAGGAAATTAACAGGAGTAAGTTACGGAAGTTCAGTATGAGTCCTTTTATAATAAACCAATTCAACATTCGATTCTCAACAATAATAACAAATAATTTCTCATATCAATAAATTCAATACGGCAAATCGGGTTTGTTACTTAGCAAACAAACATTAACAATCAATCATAATCATTCGGACGAATTCAATAATCAAACCATTATACTTTTCACAATAACCATATGCACATTTATTAGTTCAATCAATTCAATATGTACTTTTAATGAGTATGAACAATGTGTTATGCAAATATCGTTTGACATTTTGTTTAATAATATATATTCCTACCCCTCGAGCACTAAATCACACCAAATAGGGAGTTCCCTAAAACTCCCTCTACCATCACACTATCTCATGGACTTAATACCACTATATTCATTGGGTGTAGATAAAAGCTGTCTTTTGGCTGAGGATCCATAACCTCTCGCATATAAAAGCTGTCAGAGGGAAATGTGGACGCCCAACAATAAAGTTGCAGTGGATTATGTCGTTTTGACAGTAGACAGTATGACCATCATAGTTGAAATATGCTATGGCTGTGAATACATAGCTGACATTCGTTTAACTACAGAGTTATGACAACGAACATAATAGCTGTTAGAGGGATCGTGTAGCATAGTGAAAATTGTAGTTGAAATCTACCATTCTGTGAGTACATAGTTAATCATTCATTTATGCAATCAATATGAGTTGTCGTTCTTCCTCCTTTAATATTTTCCCCCATGCATATGCAATGCAATTAATATTTAATGAATTCATTCATACAATCTTTAATACTTTCAACATTCTATTTCATTGCATAATAATGACATTCACGATTAAATCCATCAAACAATAGTTCAATCAAATAGGCATATGAGATATTCGTTCAACATTTATATCATTGATAAACATAAAAGCATTCATGGATCAAGCAATCAATCAAAAGTAATTAAAAATCCTAAGTTCATTCATCCATATATTCAATCATTGTAATCCTAGTCTAGGACCTAATTGCATAATCTAGTTCCCTAGATGCCATTAAAAACCTATTTAAGGGCTGATTTGTATAAAATAATAAAGTTTGTAGTAAAATTGTTATTATTTTTGAAGAATAGTGGGAAAACTATAAAATTTGAAAAATAGTGGCAAAATTGTAAAATCTAGAAAAATTGGTAGAACTGAAAAATTTTGAAAACTAGTGACAAAACTGTAAAATCTGGAAAAACATTGGTAGAATTGTAAAATCTAGAAAATCAGTTGCAGAATTGTAAAATTTTGGAAAATAATGGCAAAATTGTAAAATTATGGAAAATAGTGGCAAAATTATAAAATCTAAAAATTTAGTGGTAAAACTATAAAATTTAAAAAATAGTGGCATAACTATAAAATCTGTAAAACGGTTGTACATGGTTGTGCAGGCCTAAACCTAGAAATGATTTGACTCCATTTTTTATAAAAAAATACACACCTGACTTTTCCAAGGTCTTAGGCAAATTACCCTTCGTTCAAGCTTGATCCAATTACCTACAATGGTTGATTTTAATAAAAAACAAAACAATCTACTGACTTGAAATTCAACAATTTGGAGAAGAACAATTGATGAGGACTTGACTGAATTTTCAAAAACTTAAAATTATATTTTCAACAACATTTATGGGTTTAAAAGAGTTTTGAAGCTGAGAATTTTGAAAGAAAACTAGGATATATAGAGAGAGAGTTTAGGGTTTTAATATGATAAAATAACAAATGAGGAATAATATATAATAATTAGAAATAAGAAAGATAAAGTCTATTAAGATTTGAAAACGACTAATTTGAATTCTACTTAGGATTTTAAAAGTATTAATTTGATTTTCAAATTAAGATAAGTAGTTAAAAAGATAATGAAAATTTAATTCTATTTGAAACTTGAAAAAAAAAAGATAAGATATTATTTTTAAATGAGGATAATAAGATAAAAAATATATAGAATTTTAATTTTATAAAAATGGTTTGAATAAATATAAGATTTGAATTTTTTTGGATATTAAAAATTCTAACCCCTAATTACTGGATATTACATAATATATGATAAATTACACTTTAATCTATGAAAAGTTTTATTATTCAACTGTAACCTATGAAAAATTCTAAATTTGCCCCCAAAAAGCTAAGCTAGCATAGAGTAGAACGAATCTAGAATAGATTAAGAATTTGTTTACCCTAATTAGTAGTTTGGCAAAAGCATATGATCTAAAAGCAAATAGCAAATAACCAAATCTAAAGCATATGGTCTAAGCTACATTTACTACTGTTGGTAGCTATTTAGTTTGTTCAGCCTTATATTATCACTATAAAATTAAGAAAAAAAATTGAAAACCTCAAAATTTTTTTGAATGAAAACCTCAAATTTTAAAACTTAAACTTAATCTAAATTAGAGGTGACAGGCGCTTCATTTCAGGTTTATTTATTTTATCTTTTAATTTTGTAAAAAAGTCATTTTAAACCTCCAATTAAATTTTTATCTCTTTAGTTCTTAAAATTACATTATTTATCAAATCATCTAAAATGAATGAAAAAGTTAATGTCTTTTAATTTTGTTAACGTAACATCCATGTGTAATTCCATATATATTTAACAATTAATTAATTATTTTTAAAAAATAAAAATTATTAATTTTTTTATAGTTTTTATATATTTTTAAATAATTTTAATTTTTAAAATAATTTTTATATATTTTTAAATTTTTTAAAATTTTTAAAAAATTAATTCTTGACATGACATTCACATGTATGCTATATCAACAAAGTTAACAGACGTTAATTTTTTATTCATTTTAAATTTATTTGATATAATAAGTTTAAAAGCTAAAAAAAAGTAAAATATTAAATAAAAAATTGAAATGATTTTATTTATAAAATTAAAAGATTAAATAATTCATTATATCTTATTTTAACTTTATATGATAACATGATTATAAATAAGAGCCCAATTTAGAGTTGGGCTTTAAGTTGTTGCATTAGTCTCTTGAGTCTAATGCTACTAATCATGTTGGCCATTGTTGTTGGTTTTCTTAATTTCTTGTTTAATTTAGTTGAGTTGAATTGATTATATATTTTGTGTTTGTTTTTCATAAATTAGTTTCAAAAGTTAAAAAATTGGATTAATTTATGTCAAAGGACAGAGTGTGCAATTAAGCTGTAATTTGTGAAAATTTTAAAAAGAAAAAAAGCAAAACAAAAGTTATCATTTGAAGTGAAAAATAATTCCAATAAAATTTACAGATTAATTTAAAGGTTTTGACATCAACATTGCATAAAGGACATGAAATTTCAAATTTTAAATCTTCAATTATTTCTTTTGATCATTGCTCCGATACCAATGATCATATTCATCGTAGAAAATTGTGTTAACAAAATTGTTTAATGTTATTATGGATGCTAAAAATAAAAGTTAGATTTCGTTTTATTTCATTTAATAAAAAAAGATAAATTAATTTTTATAGCTTAGATGAAATAGTATATTAGTTATTTTTAGGGGTATGAACATTTCTAGTAAAATTAAATTAATTCAGTTAACCAATCGAATTCGGTTAATCGGTCAATTAATCGAATTATTTTAGTTGATGTTGGTTAATAATTTTTTGGAAGATTAATTCGATTCGAAATCGATCAGTTAACCAAATTAACCGAACGTAATAAATAATAGTACAATATATAAGTAGTAACCCAAAAATCGGTCGGTTAATTCGGTTAATTTTTTTACATGTTTTATATTTCTTTTAAACAAAAATTTAAAAAATATATAATTTCTGATTAATTTGGTTAACCGATCGAATCAACCGAAAAAATTCGGTCCGATTAATTTTTTTTTGAAAAAATTTCGGTTCGATTAACAGTTAAGAATTTAAAAAAGTCGATTAATTTGATTAATAGTAGCTCAGGTCAATTAACCGGTCGGTTAAGCGATTGAACACCCCTAGTCATTTTTGTTAAAAGTTTAATCCATTTGTGTTATTATAAGTTAAAGTCATTAATGAAATAACCAAACAATAATACATGACATGCCATTTGTACCTCATATTAATGGACATGAACCAGTTTTTAATAGTAAAATGAACCAAAATTTTAACAAAAAGATTAATTTGTAATTTAATTTAATATACATGAATTAATTTAATATTTTTTAAATAAAAAAGACAAAAAATAATCTAACTCCTAATATAATAATCTCGAGTTATTTTTACCATTGGGATGGATTTCTTGTTTGGATTAAAGTTCTTTTTCTTGGTTCTTCAAATAAAAATTGCAGTATTCTCCATCTTAATATTTGTAGCGTGAGTAGTGCCAGTATAGACAGCAGTAAGATCATTACTAAACACAATCTCCAATAAATAATTTATACCATACCTTCCTCTTCCTGCGATTCATTAAGGGATAAAAAAAAGGATGTTCTCAACATCATCATTGCATTTTTGTTCCTTGCTGCAACATGACTTGAACATTCTCACTTTATCAGTCATTGATACAAATTCTTGTTAGTTTCACAAACTTTTTTATGAACATTTGATATCTAATCTCACAAAGTATTTTACAACTGTGAAAAAAAGTATACAACTATTAAGAATTGGCAATATAATATGATGATTATATATAAAAAATTAAATAAATAAAAGTAAATTTATATTGTGATACATGTACGAATGGAGTGAAATTTATTAAATTTAATTTATCAAAGTTGTCAATTTTCAAGTTGTCAATTCTTGTTAATTTTTGGACCGATATAGAAATATCTCTTAAGTTCAAAATGCACTTTTAAATGAAATTTGACACTTTATTTCAATTTCGGGAGCTCAAGTTATGGTTGTTTTAGTGAAAACTATGCAAGTGAAATTTTTTGGACAGGACTATTATGAAAGTTACGACTTTTGAGCTTTAAGTCGTGTTTAAATCATATTGGGTTGGATCTTGAGGTTTAATTTTGATTATATATGTCCGATATTATATTTATTAGGTTTTATATTTTTTAGATTTATTTATTTCAAATTTTAGGATATTGTTGCTACCCCCAGTTAATGTTTATTGAATGTGATAATAATTAATGGAAGTGCTTGATTGCAATGGCCACTACAGCTTGACATTGTTAAAAACTGTACAAATAAAAACAAAGAACAACAAAGATTTGTTTACGCAGTTCAATTTCCCGACGTCTGCAAAACCTAGCTCAGTGAGTATTCAACTATCTTTAATTATAAATGAAACAAGTGATTCACACTCTATCACTCTCTAAGTATAGAGATCTCACCTTTGTACCTAAAAACTAGAATAAAATATATCAATTTCGACTTGCTAACATAGAGTCTAAGTGACTACATAGTAATTCCTTGAGAATAGAAATTACGACATAGACATTTAAAGCATAATCAATCAAAGATATGATCTCCAAAAATCAAATAATACAATTTCGATCGAATCTCCATATTCCAAGGGTTGAATTGATTTATTTGAATCCAATCTTAGTCTACAATAGCCAAAGATTGGTTTCCATAGATGAATCATGGTATTTTTAAAAATAACAACACATTAATTGGTCTAAATATTTTCTTCATTATATCGCCAACTTAATTATGACAATTAGTTTCACTACCTTAGTGGTAGTCTGCAGTGGGCACTATTGAGGGCCACTTAGCTCAATCAAGCCTAGAAATTTTGAAAAGAATCAAAATTATCACAAACATTATTCCATTAAACTCAACTTAGAACATAATATAGTAATTTTAACTATCAATTCTGCATCTAGAAATTGTACCAACAATCAAAATCCAAAGTTATATCTAAGTAAGTAATAGATAAAACATAGTGCAACAAAGTAAACAACCACCATAGCAGAATAACATGGCTCCATATATCAGTTTCGTAACAATATCATCATTTTATGGTTTCATATTGACCAATCAAATTAAAAGTTCAATTAAGAAGAAACATCACCACACAAAATCTGAACCATCTTCAAGATAAAACCCATCTTCTAAAAACATAAGTAACTTCCAAAGGACATATACTTCTCATCCATGATCACAAGAACAATCACACAACACAACAACTAGAACTCATCATAATTTCAACTTCCCAAAATACTACTCCACCCTTTTTTTTTTTCAAGAAACTTGCCAATTTGAACACCAAAGATCCTTACTCTCTTGATTGGACCAAGGCTAAACATATGTTGAGAAGTATGAGTATTAAAGCTCATCCATCCAATTAGGGGTAAGTCAGTACATCTAATTAGGAGTACAAGATTAACGGACTAAGTGAACAACTGTGCAAGGATCATTTGCTTTACAAATCATTCCTCAATGCTATCTCTCTATCCTTGATTTGCTGTATAACCCTTATTTTGACTCGCAGCTTAGCACTCACACAATTGTGAGATTCAATAGATGATGTACAATATTAATCATGTGACACCCCTCACTCGATTTGGTCATTGTATCCGAATGCGTGATGTGATATTACATTACCAAAGCAACTCAGTCTATTTCAATTCATTTCAACAATAATATTGACATTTGTTCATATTTTATTTCATACATAATCAATTTGATGAATAAACATGATTAATCCATATTAAATGGTCACAAAAAGTGTTTTAGAATTAAACGAGATCAAAAGCAGAGTTAGGAATCGAATCCAAACATCAAAGAACCAAATTTAATAGTGTGTGTCAAGACAACAAGGCTATGTCTTGATGCATATCTCCTTCATATAACATTTATGCTTCGATGATATTATGTCTGCAGACATTGTGGTTTAAGTCTTGCTAGGCCCCTTATGTCTCGAGACTCCCCTCCCCTGTTTTATTAATTTAGCTTCGATGTTTAGATGTCTCAAGACAAAGGGTTCTTGCCTCCAGACCTAAAATAGGGCAAAATATATTTTAGGTTCGATATTTACTCTTCTTAAGATAATGAGATCCTTGTCTTAAGACTAAGTAGACCATGTCTCGAAACATGTTTGTTTAGTCTTGAGACCATTTCCTAGAAATGTAGCATTCGCTCATTTTTGTTCCTATTGTCTCGAGATATAACCAATGTATCTTGAGACTATATTGCCAAAATGACACAATATTCAAACTTTCCAACAAGCAAGCGATGCGAAAAATACTTCCTAAATCAATCCAAAGTTCCACCAAGCCAAAACATATCCAATTGACATGTAAAAACAAAATCATCCATTTCATGGATCTCATTTTAGTACTAATAATTAGATATTTAAGCAAGCTAAATACATACTTTAACTACTTAAACCAAGTAGAAAATTCAACAATTACCAACACAACAACCATTTTAGCATATATCAATCTAATGCACACCTATTTAACATATCTATATATGTATAACAAAAGATAAGAAAAAACCAAAATCACTCAACCATTCATCAATGCATGCATCATTAATAACTTTACGAATCCAAATGACATATGGACTTCAAAAAACTTCCTAATGAATTGGGTGCATGCCACATATAACTAAACATAGAAAAAACATTACAACACATGGCTGAGCTGAGAATTGATGGCTTGGATGCTGACAAGATCATGATACACCAAGAATCTAAATTAGACCTATGCACAGAAACAAATGATACCATATGCCAAGTCTTGAATACTTAGTGGTACTAACATAATTTGAATTTGAACATAAAACTATTAAAATTGTAAGCATATAACTAATACATTAAATCCAAGTATTAACAATCTCAAGATATCATTTTATCACTTCAATTTCAGTATCAAGATTTTTTCATATTCATTCTAACATGATTATCATCATATATGAGGCTTAGTATGACCTTTCATAAATAGAATCGAAATAGTATTCGATTATTAGGATTAGAAGGACATTTTATCAACGAATCAAAATATCATATCATCTCAAAAATAAAGATGACATGTTAAACTTTTACTTTTCACCCCTATTAACTAGATGAAGATAAGAGTAAAAATGCACAAATTTATCCCCCTAACACTCCACAGTAGTGCTGATCAGGCATAAATGTACTAATCCCCCTAACACTCCACAGAATGTGATGCAACAAAGTGCTAGATTGAGTCACACTGTAGTGCCAAAATGAATTGCACCGTGGGTATGTGTACCTAATGCACCACAAGATTCAAACATTTTATAAATTCAAAGAGTTTCATGCGAAAGTGGAGAAAAAACTAGATTTACCCATAAAGACACTTTGGTATGATTAAGGTTCGAAAATGGAATTAAATTAATATATCATTCTGAATCTATTGAATGTAGAATAATTAAATATACTTTGTCATTGATTCTTTTACGGTAAAATCATCATGATTTTAATAGAATTAGAATCGGGTTGAGAAAATTATTTAATTAATTAAAATTAATTTATGATGTTTATTTTGGGAAATAAAAAAATAAGATTGGGTTAGATTGAATTATAAAGCACTAAGTTAAAAGTCCAAGAAGTATTTATAACAGACCTGATATGGGAGAGGCCTGAAAGCCTCTCTTGTTGATACATGGGATGACAAACCCTAGTTTATTTAACTAGGGTTGCTACCCCTTAATCCTAGTTAGACTAGGATTTTGTTTTTCTATTGAAACCGACTTCTACTAATTCTACAAAGGTTTCACTTCTCCTCCCTAGAAATATATGACAGGGCTAAACACACAACTTTGAGATATTTTTATTCTGCCTGAAGATAGCAAGATTTTATTTTCTAAGTATAAATTCTATTTTCTAGAATAACAATTATATCGGTTTCTATTTAAGAGGGGTTTGCCTTCTCATTGAAAGTAAAGTAAATAATTTCTAGTTATGTATTTGAATCAAATTCATTTCAGCCCACACTCAAAGAAGTTTGTGGTAGTAGAATAGCAAAGAAGGCTGTTCGGTTGAAAGTCAAGAACGACAAGGATCCTTCTAGCCAAAAACACAAGTGCAATTTTGATAAAGGGTTTATTTCTATAAATATCATAAACTGACTTGGTTTTCTATATTTTAATTTTTCACTGTGCAAGAAAACCATTTTTGAATAAGGTTTTTTCAAAACCTTGGGCCTCTTCAAGCCTTTGTTGTTCTTTGTCCTAGGAAACTGATATGTGCTCCTACTATAGGTTCTTGTCCTCCAGTTCCACATTTGGATCCTTTAGAACCCCCTCACAGCCATTGATTCTCCTCCTTAAGTTGTGCTTCAACATTTTCAGCAAGTTTTTCTCACTAATGAAGTTAAGCATTATCCTTCTGAACCTTCTGTAGTAGGTATTCTTGCTCTCTTGCTCTCATTGTTTATTTATAAAAGCTATATATTGTTGCCTCATATTAATGAGCTTCTCTTGTTGGAGATTTCCCAATGAATTTATCAGAACCGACATAAGGATTGATGACTAAGGAAATGCCTAAAACAATGGTAATTCCTCGACTTAGATCAATAATTGAAATCTTTTAATTCACACAAACACAAAGTACCTAAAAGATCGATGGAACCTAAGTTGTTACCCCTAGGAATCAAGACTTTTGCTGCAAGAATAGAAGGAACATCCTAGAACACATCATTAGTGGCATCTTGTGGTTCACCTTTAGGAGGGTCACTGGACATTTTTAGAGGCTTGGCATCAAGTAGAGTGCTAGAGGAAACAAGAGTAACCCTTGAACTTCCGTAATTTGATATGAAAAATTAGACTTTCCTTATATACTTAAGGAGCTTATTCTCAAGCAAAGTAGCGTCTTTTTCGTAGTTTTTCGTAATTTTTAGATTTTTAGTTAATAAGTGTAAATGTCTTACTTTTACTCATTTAAGACCCAAATTGGCCAATAGTGCCATTAGGGGCTCTAACGTAAGGTTAAGTGATTTAGAAACTTGTTGGAGGTTGAAAACGAGTGAGAACAACACCAAAGGAGAGGGTATTGCAATATCGAAACCTTAGAATCTTGATACCTCCAACATACTCGAGATTGGAGACCACCCTTAAATAGTATCGTGATATCTACTTTGGGTATCACAATATCCACCTTCTAAGAAGACCCCTAAGTTCGAAACTATCTGAGGTATCGCGATATTCCCTTCCTTGGTATTGTGATACCAATATCGTGATGGGACAAAATTGGACAAGAGGGTAGTCTTTCTCCACCCAAAGCACCAATCATCGAAGGTCCATTCAAGGGTATTTTGGGAACAAAAATTCGATCAGAATATTTGCTATATTAGCCAAAATTTGGCTGAGAGAAAAAGGAAGCAACATTTGCTTAGTTGTAGGTTTTACACTTCCCAGCAACTTTTCTTCTTGTTTTAGTTGTTCTTAGTGTTAGTTAAGTTAGTTATCATTATAGATTATGTATATTTTCACCTTTAGTTCCTCTACCTTGGTTGTTAGACTTTTTCAGATTTAGCTTAATGTATTTAAGTTTCTTTTACTTTGCATTTGTTAAAGTTTGTTCCTTTTATGGTTTTTGCTTTAGATTTTCTTATTGAATGCTTCTCTCTACATGCCTTTTAAGTACTAAATTAAAAGTTCAAGAAGTACTTTTAATTGGACTTGATTCGGGAGAGGCCCAAAAGCCTCTCATGTTGATACATGGGATGGCAAACCTTAGTTTATTTAACTAGGGTTGTCGCCCCCTAGTCCTAGTTAGACTAGGGTTTTGTTTTTCTATTGAAACAAACTTTTACTAATTCAAGAAGGGTTTCATTCCTTCTCCCAAGAAATATACTAATTCAAGAAAGGTTTCACTCCTTCTCCCAAGAAATATATGGTACCGATAGGGCTAAATACACAACTTTGAGATATTGTTATTTTGCCCGAAAATATCGAGAATTTAATTTTTAAGTATAAATTTTATTTTTTGGAATAACAATTCTACTGGCTTTTATTGAATAGAGAATTTTTTTCCCACTAAAAATAAAGTAAATAATTTATGATTTTGTGTTTGATTCGAATTAGTTTATATAACCCCCAAAACCTGGCTTAGACGTTACGACCAAATTCCGGAAGTCACATTAAAACCTATTGAAAATTATTACTTGATAAAAGCAACTATGTTTAAGTAGTTTTTGTGAAAAAACATAAAATTTTAAATTCTAATTAACTTAGTTTTTGAAAAAAAATTATTAATGCGCAACATTTGTAAAGTTTCATTATTTATCGAGTTATCATTTTAAAAGGTTGAAATAAGGAATTTCCAATATCTTTAAACATGTCTTAAAAATGATTTTGATAAAAACATTCTCAGTGGATTGTAATTACTTAGAAAAACATATATTAAATTTAAAAGAAAAATAAACTCATAATTATTCCAAATACAACAATTTAATATATTTTAAGTTCATCAAACATGCATGCATGACAGTTTATAATTTAAAAATTAAAAATATCTCATAAAAAAGTTTAATGTCCAATGTCCAAAATAACAACACGTAAAGTTCATAAACCATTTTAATAATTAATTCTTTCGAGAGACTCCTCCACATGTTGAATCTAAGTCATATACCGTGAATCACTTGAAAAAGTTATAAAACTAAAGTAGTAAGCTTTTAAGCTTAATGTGAATTTCATAACAAATTAAATAACAATATTCACATACATATCATACAAAATAGTAAATTTGATGCACATGTCCATGGGAATGAAAATTTTGTAAAACAAATGAGCAATTTCTTTTAAAACATCTTACTCATCTCCGCTATACACCATAAGGAATTTTCCAAAATTCATCCATCCAGTACACATCAAATTAAATGTGGACAGAACAATCAAATTTGCAAACAGGCTGTTAAAACATGTAGGTTGTGGATAAACCACAGAATTTACAAATTAATACTACCACATTTTCCACCATACATATGTCCCAACCCCATGTAATGCATCATGGCGTACAAATCATATAGCAAAACAGTAAACATGATAATTATGCTTTCATATACATGTAGGTTTCAATATATATGGTAATCCATGTTATTTCAATAAACAAATAGCCATGATTTTTGCACAACATGAGATTAGAAAAATATTTATCAAATCATAACAGTAATTGTCACATCATACCATAAATCTTAAGTAAGAAAACTTGCATTGAAACCATAAAGTCATTCACTTGTTACAACAAAACATAATGTTTTCAATTGTAAAATAGAGCGATAAATTTTTAGTTAACACCTTATGTTTTTTAGAATTACCTAGTCATGGCCGAATGGTGTAGGGCCATGGGGTCATTGTAGTTTTTATTTTATTTTTATTTTACTCACTATAGTACTAACACCTTATCATATCACTTTGAAGGACCAATCCATAACCAAAGAGGAGACCCCTAATTTCGTTACGGAAATCTATAATTTGAAAATCTTAGATCGAGGAGTAAATATTGGTAAGACTTTAAGTGACCGATTCCATTAGTGAGTATTATTTCGAAAGGTCCTAATTCATAACCTTCACTTGTATGATAGATTGTCTTACAAGGTAGATCAAGTGATACTGATACTAAGAATTGAGGCTAATGGATCTACAATCTAAGGTGTGGGATAATATTCATATGCTTACATAATGATTTTTATTAATAACTAAATTAAAAATAGTGATGACTCTATTAAGTATTCGTAAAGGAGTTGTAAAACAACTCAATGCAAATGACCCAAGTAAGTGACTTAAGCCGAAACACTTTTTGTGAAAAGCATGATATATGTGATGTGAAGTGATTTTTGTTATGTTAATGATATATGTGTAAATCTCGTTCTCATGACATGTGTTGCATGATTTATGTGTTATTAGGGATTTAGGCATGTGATAAATATATATTATGTGAATATATAGATCTATGATCTAATGTGAAAAGTATGTTATGAATGTTAAAAGTGAAATATTGTGATTATGTGAGCATATATATATGCCTATGTGTTAAAGTGATTCACATGTGTTAAAGTGTTAATTGTCATGTCACATGTTTGGGGTTGGATTATGTGGATGGTGGAAGAAGTGACAATATATCTGTAAATCAATTGTGGCTTGTCAACATATTTAATCAGTGGCAGTAAATCTGCATATCAGTGGTGGCTTGTCCAAATAAGTGTTACCAGTGGCAGTTTATCTACAAATCAGTGGTGGCATGTCCACAAATGGTGTATTGGATGAACGAGTTCTGGAGAACTCGATATTGGCGTGTAGCGGAGATGAGAAAGACATTTTATAAAACGTGCATCGATTTTAAATGTGCATCGATATGTTCATGCATAGTTATTAGTGATAAAATCCATGATCGCAATATTATATGAATATGATTGTGATTGTTATATGTGTTTGTTGTATGTATGCAATTATGTGTTTACTGTAAGAAATCTCACACCGGGCCTTCAAAAGCTCACCCACATTATGTATATGTTTCAGATAATCCTTGTGACTAGGTCTCAGATTCAGTCGATGGAGAGGCTCTCAGAAATAAACGGTTTTATTGGTTATGGACGATTTATGATTTTTGGACTTTCCTGGACTTATTATTTATTTTGGACTTTATTTTTGTGGATTTTATTTGAACTTTGGCATGGGTGTTTTTATTTATTTAACTATGGATAATTGAGGATTTGACATGAGTTTTTATTAAGGACAAAATATACTAGTGTTTTCTTATTAAAATTCGCTTCCGCAAATTGGTTTGATTGAAAATGAATTTCTTTTATAAATCAATCATAATGTTTTATCGATAATACTAATAAATGAAATTTTCTCAAATTTTGTTTTTCTTAAATCATCGTGTTTTAAAGAGATTTTAAGTACGTATTTTCAGAAATAAAATTCATTTGTTTCTAATGCGTGTTTTGGCCATTTCTGTGGCCCATGTGATCACTCAAATTGGGCCATAATGTCTAGGCTCGGTTTGATGGTTTACATTGTCAAAAAATGAAATTTCCTGAGGTAGATCAACTACCACTAGTGGATTATTCTGCATCAGCTATTGTCGTAGGTTACGTTTTAAAGATCTCTTTCGTTTAGGATTTGCCTCGTTTGGGTTGCCTCGCTCCGAGTCATACACTGTAAACGAAGAAAGAAAAAATTAAATTAGGGAAACAAAATATAATTAAAAATAAAAAATATATCATATTTATAACTTGAAAAATTCCTATTTATCCTATTAAATGCAAAAATTAAAATTTAGCCTAATGTCGAAGCCTCCCCAACAACGACGCCAACAACTTGACCACCGCCCAAACATGTGAACGTCTGAATTAAAAATACTAAAGTATATATAAAATAAAAAATGTGTCCACAAGTATACCGATATAATGTTATTCAAATTTAGTGCAAACTCTTCAACAAATTTTTTCTTCAAAACTTCAATATACCCCATACACAAAAAGTTCAAATATAAGTCAAAATCATAAAATTAAGCATTTAAATCCATATATATTGAGGAAAAATTAGAAATTTAATTTGAAATTATACATTATATTTAAATATTTATTTCTACATATAAAAAGTGAATAAGGAAATAACAGATCTCCCAATCATTTTCTTTTCAAGAATGAACCTTATTAAAAACAGTAGAATAAGGCTCAAATTATTTTTAATTAAGTTCCAATTTTTTGCCTAAACTCATTTAGTCACAAATTCATTCCACTATAGTATCATGACTCAATTGTCCGTAACGACATTCCATTACAAAAGCAACTTGACAAGTGCTCGTCCAATAACCTTGTCATAAGTATGTTACCCTCATAGGATATCCTTAATCACTTTGGGATCATATTCGTTCATTCAATATTATCTTACTTTATCTCATGGTAATCATTACACTTTTCATCATGAAAATTCAATCACTATCAAATAGTATCAAGTTGTTCATCACAAAGACGAATGACTTGTGGCCATGTTCACTTTTCACTAACCATGTAGTGCTAATGAGAGAATATAATTTACCCATGCTTCAAGCTATTAATTCCACTTTTGTGAATGACACTACATACTATAGAAGTTGTACACCCAACACACTAGGTTTTAGTTTCTTTTCAATTCGAACTCAGACTTTTACTTACAACAAAGTGTATGAGTCATGCATACATAGTCCATCATCCAGTCAGGATTTATGTATGCCACACTATGTACATCACAAATGAATAAATTCATAATTGGATTCAAGATCTATTCTTCTTGGGCCTTGTCCAATTTACTGTCAATCCAGTCTATCACATCTATGTCTCTATCTTTTGGGAGTCATTCGCTCCAATGCCCAAGACAAAGCATCTCCTCATTTAGACTTGATAGCTAACATAATAGTCTTTGAACCGATTTTCTCATTTCCAATTAGATTAAGGACATGTTTTGATTCATCTACTAATACAATTTGTCTTTTTGTATTATGATCCGATCATGTAATTCTTCTTAGTATTAGTTTCAACATTAAACAACCAATTAGCAACATTTGTTTCAACTTTGCTTTGCTTGCAAAAAACATGTGCAGACAATATATAAAGTACAAATGTAATTCACGAATATTTTTATTAATCAATCTATTCAAAATAATTACAAGAGTACCTTAAACAAAACTACTAAACTAGGGCATCAGATCCAACACATACTCGCGCAAAGTTCTTTCATATTGAGCCATGGTGTGTCCATTGGAATTTGTGCTGGTGACGGTGATTCAACTGGATTATCAAACAATGGATTTTCTCGAGGTAGATCAACTACCATTGGTGGATTATTTTTCATCAACTATTGTCGTAGTTTAAATTTTAAAGCTCTCTCTTGTCTAGGATTTGCCTTGATTTGGATGCCCCTGCTCCAATTCGTACACTATAATCGGAGAAACAAAAAATTAAATTAAGGAAACAAAATATAATTAAAAATAAAAAATATCATATTTATAACATTAAATTTTCCTATTTATCCTGTTAAATGTAAAAACTAAAATTTAGCCTAATGTCGAAGCCTCCCTGATAATGGCGCCAACAACTTGACTGCTTCCTAGACATGTGAAAGTCTGAACTAAAAATACTACAACAAAAGATATAAAATAACAATAGTGTTTGCAAGTATATGAGTCAAGTTGTAATATAATTATGTTTACAACGAAACACTTGGGAAGTATTTCGAGGATTGTACCCAAGGGATGTTAAAGTATGCCTAAAGACCAATCATGAGATGCTTGTAATAACATACTTGTTTTATCCCGTTTATTAATATAAGGCATTTCCATTATTATTTCAGTTTCATTTCTACGTATATTGACCACCCCTTAACGTACTCCCATTTGACATAGATTTTAGGCTTTTCACAAATATACGGGTCAGGTTGTAAATATAATGTGTACAATGAAGCAATTGGTAGTATTCTAAGGATCGTACTCAAAGGAGTCGTAAAATGATAGTAAATTAGATCCTGCAAAGAATAAAATTAGTTAGTACTTACTTTAGGTTTATAGTATGAAGAATAGTAAAGGACTTGATTTTGCAACGCATATAATAGAAAAGAAAAGAAAAGCAAAGAATTGAGATGTAGAAAATCTTATAAACGACTTTGGGGATATTAGGTCGTTTCCGTATGAGTTCTTCAATCATTGAGTTTTGGAGATTTTCCTCCAATCAATTAGTCACTACCCCAGTTGGATCTCTCGATCTTCCGCTAGCATAACAAGTCGAAAAAGGTGTTCACGGATAGGTAATACTAATTCTGGGTTCATTCCCACCTAAATGACGTTCTAGGGTTGTTAGGCGTAATGTTTGTTTGATGTTCATCCTTTCTCAAACAGCTGATCCAAAAGGTAAAATTCTTGTTAAACAACAATTAAATATTCATACTTCTACTCCCTAATTCCCCAAAATTGAATTTGTTCCTTATGGGTTTCTTGATCATCATAAACACAACAATATATATAAGAACATATAATTGAATAAAAAGAATAAAAAATAAACTTGAATTGTATTGGCAATCTGAAGGGAAAAATTCCTCGAACGTTTATACGAGTTCTAAATCTCATTTCAAACGAAAGCAAAAAATAAAAATAAAAACTAAGAACTAGTAAATGGTGTGTTTAAACCTAATGCTAAACACCCTATTTATAGTCTTCATTGGCTGTTTTCATCAACCCTAGGTCTACTGCCGTCCTTCATGTTTAAGTGGCATTGTAAAGATCGAAACGCCCTTCACTCGATGTAGAATTCGCGTCCAAGGGTCGATGTCACAACACGTCAGGACCTATATCACGACAAAGACATCAATCTCCATGTGAAGTGTTATCCTACAAGCGTTGTTGTGACATAGCCCATGTATGTCGCAACAAAGAAGTCAGTCTTTGAAATGTCCAAGTCTAGTCCCTTGGTTACGACATGCTAAGCCTATGTCGTGACGAAGTCATCAGCCTCATATTGTTACACTTCTTATGTTCTCCTGCACACTCACAAATTTTATTAGCTAACTTTTATGCCTCAATCGGCCTTAAAGACAATAAAATGACATTTTAACACTTAGGCTACACAATTTATTCAAACAAAAAATCTAAGTTAAATCTTACGAAAATATAAAGAAAATACTTGGTTTCAAGCTCTTCATGTATGAAAACTAGTTCAATCTACTAGGTATAAAACTGATAGATCAAATTTCCCCACACTTAAGTTGTTGCTTGTCCTCAAGCAAACAAAACAAGAAAAGAAGAAAAACGAAGAGCTTGAATTCATAGTTATACAAAGAGTAGGCTCGTAGTATGTAGTCTAGGCATCATATATCTCTTAATAACTTCGACATGATGATTAAGCAATTTTATCGTTTTCGATTAGAAACAATATAAGTTTAGTAGGTTATAGGAAATACAAATATTAAGGTTTTATCAATATACTTTCATCAATGCCTAATATAAGAACTTTAGTTGTCCTAGTACAATACAAATAACTATATTGAAATCATACAACTTTCATATCTATTTATGCATAGAGTTGTTTAAGTCACATAGGGCTTTTCATCTTGTAACGTGTTGAGGCTTAGGATAGGTATGGATTTCAAAGAACAGTTAAGCACAAAAGGTTACAAACACGTAAATAGTTTGGCAGATTGTATTGTTCCCTATTCTTCCCGTTTATGTCCTACTCCATCTCACTCCCTTATCTCTCCTTCTCTCACCATCATTTTTTCTAACTTTTAGGAAATCTCAATAAAAAGTAATCTCTTTAGCTAGCCTATAAGTATTCTTTTCTTTTGTTTCTTTATTAAGATTCTCTTTTTCCTTCTTTTTGGTGACTTTATAATTTTTTCACTATTCACATGTTTTCTTACTCATGATTCTTTTGTTTCTACTCATTTTCTTTTTCTTTTTGATTTTCCTCTATTTCGCTCTTTTTGGCTAAACTAATTATATTGGTTTTCCTATTTATTTTGTAACATCAAAAAGGGTCATAAGGATTAAACATGGGTACTAATTGAAAATGCATAATAGGGTTTGGCTTTTTAGCTCTAGATATGTCCAAACAATGCCTTAGGTCATCCCTAAACACCTTAATATGCACAAATATAAATTTAATCACATAATCTCAAAATGATCATCTATCATATACTAGCATGATCGTTTCTTTATGTCATGCACATCACTTGGTATCAATAATACCTTTCTATCGTTACTTAATATAACTATAGAACTTAAAGAATTTCATGCTCAAAAATTAAAAAATTACTCACCATCATGCCAATTTTATTAATAAACACAATCAACCTATTATACATGCTCCTAACCAATCACTTTTATTTGTACAAGCTCAAGCTCACATCAAAAAGCAAATAAAAACTATAGATAAAAACTATATGCCAAAAATTATTATGTTACCCCCTACACTTTAGAAAACACATTGTCCTCAATGCATAATCCCCTCAAATAATATGGAAAGAAGTTATCCGATTTATCGTGAAGGTCATTTTCTTCTTATGGTGGTTGTCCTTCTCCTTTTAGCGTTAATGCTAAAAATTGTTGTCTTCCATAATAAGTAAGTACTAATTAATTTATTCTTTGCAGGGATCTAATTTACTATCGCCTCATGCCTCCTTTGGGTACGATCATCGGAATACTACCAAGTGTTTCGTTGTAACACACTATATTTAAAACTAGACCCGTATACTTGCGGAATGCCTAAATCTACACCGAACGGGAGTACGTTCGAGGGCGATAAAGTTGTTGGCTCCATTGCCAGGGAGGTAACACTTTAGTAAAATTTATTCTTTCATTTCTAATAAAATAATTAGAAAATTTTAGGTTATAGATACGATTTTATTTTATTTTTTTAAATTTTGGTTTATGACTCGAAGTCAAGGAAACTTGCTTGATCCTATTTCTAACCCTGAATCATTAATTAGATGTAATCGTAGAAACCAACAGGTAATGCAAAACCCACCATCGTAAGAGAGAGAAGAGAGAGTCAATCCAACAGAAGATCCCACTATCAACCTAAAAAATGCTCATATACCTCTATAACTCCCTATAAACTAACCAATGGCAGAAGCACAAAGAACTTTAAGGGAGTACTCTTTACCTACTCTATATCTAACTCAAGGGAGTATTACTAGACCTACTATCGTCGCTAATAACTTTGAAATAAAACTGACTATGATTCAAAAGAATTTACAATTTATAAGGACAATAGCATGAAACGTGGGCGAGGGAGAAGCGAAAAATGATTGCACAAGGCCTGAAACACGATGTGTATGGCACACAAGCTGGACAAATAGGCGTGTGTCAGACCGTGTGATCACTGGGTGATATTTTTATCCATTTCGAAGCAACATGAGTTAAGGGTGATCGCACACGGTTTAGACACACGAGCATGTACTAGATCGTGTGACCATTGGGCGTGTTTTTAATAACTTTCAAAGAGGTACACAGCCTGGACACACGAGCGTGTGCCAGTCTGTGTGACTACTGGGCAAGAATTTGTTTTAATTCGAAGTGGTACATGGCCTGGACACATGGGCCTGTGCCAGACCATGTAAGACATGAAGCTTAATTTTTCACACGCTCGTGCCTCCAATTTAACCCCCAAAACCCTAATTACTTTTAACTTTGTTTCACTCTTACCTACATCGTTCAACCCACCAAACCATTTCCCTCTCTTTTATTGGTTCTGATCTGGTCCACACCTTCCGTTGGTCGCCATTCTCGTCTGTCACACCACACAAACCACTTAGTGTACCATTGTCCATAACAACCTGCCATCATTCGTCGATGACCCACGATACGAGACAACACCTCCATGCACCTCTATCCTTCAGCCATTGTTTCCATCGAAGAATCACACCATTCTATGCCTACGCCCGCATGTTCTAATCTGATCACTCGCGCTCGACCGCCATACGTCTTTCTCCTCATAGTTGCATCTCCTCCTTCGTTCCTACACCTTTGACCATCCCTCATCCATGCATCGAGCTTCCCCCTTCAGTCCCCTCACACAACCCTTCCTCCATTCTCCATTCTGAGCCCTATTCGCACACCTCCTTCTTCGCACACCTATCCCATCCCTCTCCACCTTCGAGCACCACATGCATCCCGATGGATCTGGTTACTCCTCGACAAAATCGAGCCTCGCATCTCCATACCATGTCACCGTAACAGTCATCATTTTAAACCTCCACCGTTCAGTCCTATGATTTACCCTTTCTTATTTTTTTTAATTTTTTAATTTTTCCTTATTTTTGTTTAATTTTTGTTTAATTTAATTTATTTTTTTACATTTTATTTTATTTTATTTTAGTTTTTATTTTTTTGTTGTCTCTTTCGTTATATTATTATATTTCTAATTGTGGTACCATTATTCTCATTACTGTTAGTTTATTAGTATGGTTCTCTATAGCATTTTTATTTTATGAGTGTGTTAATTTTAGTTTATATCTGGCTGCCATTTTCATCGTGAATCTCGTTGCTATTGTTCGTTCATATTCATTTTAGATCTCGCATATTTCAATAGTTATTTATCGTTATTTTAGGTCTTGAGTTTCGCTGTTCGTTTGAATTAAATATTTGTCATGCGGTTAATTGGATTGAGCTATTGTGTTCACTATGTTATTTTTATTGGCCGCAGTTGCTTTCGTAACTTACGTCCATGCCGATATTATTTTTGGTTCTTTCTTTATTGCAGGTACATTATGACTAACACGCACAAAGGTAAAACCAAAGTTGCAATCCTCATTTCAAAAAAGCGAAAGATGCCTGGTATGACTTCCTCTTCGACTGCCACTACTGACGCACGTCACCCATGTCTTCGATTTCCATTGGGTCCTCACGAGGACCTATATCAGCATCTATGACAATGTCCTTTGGGGTTGGGCAAATATAGATTGGACAACCTTAAAGGAGGTTCATCTAGCCGATGATGTACGTGCATTACTCGAGATGACTCATTGGGATCGTCTCTTTGCTGTCATAGAGCCTACATATTCGGAGCTTAACTTAGAGTTGTGCTCGACCTTTCATTTCCACCATGCGATGGCAAGTTACACTGAGTAACGCACCATCTCTTTTTAGTTGGGTGGTAATATAAGGTATATGAGTGTACCAGATTTCGGAGCAGCACTAGATATTTACACTAAAGAGTTCATGAGCGCCTCCGACTTCTCTACTCTCAATCGGCACATTCACCATCTACCATCTGAGTGTTGGGAGACTATAGCAGTAACAACATCGCTGTATAATTCTAGCCAATCGAAGGCGATCTTCTTATCTCTTGCCCTTTGATACATCCACGCCCTCCTCACACACTCATTGACAAGGTGGAGGGAGAGTACAGGAGTAGTGGGCACGATTGATGTTTACTTCTTATGTGCACGGCGACACGACACTCCATCAATTTTACGTACTTCATTGCTTTAGCGTGCCAGCATGAAACAGATCGCACCAAGAGAGGTCCTATTTGCTTGGGTCCCTATGTGACTCGATTGGCGAGACATTTTGTGCTGCTAGACACATCAGAGCAGACATCCTCCTTCACACAGGGATTATCTATTATGAGTCATATGAGGATGATATGCCGCCATGGGGGATGAGGTCATACTCGTTACACACTAGTTCGTCACAACCCTTACGACGAGCTTGAGGATTCTCATGATGATAATGCTCCCCTATACGAGGAGCCTGCTCATCCGCCACCTCCACCGAGGCATAATGCTACTGGGCCATATGTCACTCACGAGAAGTTTGGGCAATTTAGGTGACAATTTATGGACCAGCTTAACCATCTCCAACGACAACAGAATGAGAAGATTGATTATCTCATACAGATACATCATGATAGAGAGCACATTTCGACAGCATTCCTATTGAGTTGCAGAGGCTCCATGTTTCATTCCGTCGATGCACCGCATGACCCTATCGCCTTGCACGACGATGGCCATTGATCTCATTTCTTTCTAGTTTCTTTATTTATTTATATTTTTAGTTGTACTTTTATTTTATTATTGGTTGTTTTATTTTTATTTGTGAGACCTCTTTAGTTTATTTATTGTTTGAACTATGCTATTATTGTTATTATTTTTATGGTTATTTTATTTTAGTTGTTAACTCCCTCTCTTTATTATATTTGTTTATTTTCTTCATAGTTGCTCGAAAAATTGCATTTCCTTTAGACTCACTACATTTTCGGTATTTCCAATTCAAACGAAATCATCCTAATTCAGGGAAGTTTCGGTTCCTTTCCACTCTTATGATATTGTGATAATTCTGTGCTTATATATGTTTGTACATTAAGGACAATATACATCTTAAGTGTGGGGAGGTTAATTTTTTATTTGTAATAAGAACCCTGAATTGTTGTTTGTGTTTAAGAAAATTTCTCATACCCTTCATTAGAGTGAAATTTTTATTTTGATTTGAAGATTTTATTGAGGTGTTTTGGGTTGATTTGTGAATCTTTTATGTATTGGTTGATTTATTCTTTGAGACATGAGAGAGTCAAGCATGATAAACTATTTCAGAATTAAATATTTTAGGTTGTCTCCCTGAAATTGAATTATTATCTTGAAATTTTGAAATTGTAGGTTTGGCATCAAAACCATTTTTTTTTTGTGAGCTTTTAAACCTATAGAGCATACATTTCTTTGTGCTCATGTTATTTTTGGTTATGTGTATGTCAACTTGATTTGTTATTGTAGTACTTGCTGTGATTATACATGTTAAGACTACATTATTGATTTGAAATACTTATATGATAGAGGCACTTAGGATTTAACCCCTTTCACCTTAAACAAAAAAAGCTTACCTATTAAATTAACCCTAGTGAACCCTATTGAGCCTAGCACCATTTTATTCATGAACCCGTTAATGTTAACCCATGACCCGTAATTTCATTACATATTTTTACTTTTCATTGACTTCCTTTCTTTTGAGATTTGATTTGGTTAGTTGCCTAACTATTTTTCATTATTTGAATTGCTGAATTTTATTTTGTTTTCAAATAAAAATAAAAATAAACAATTGAAAAAAAGAAAAGAAAAAGAAAATAAAATATGTGTTTGAGTGATCCTGTTTAATGTCGAAGCAATAACTTGAAAATAAAGGTGAAAAGTGATAATGATAAAATGGGGTCACCAACGTGAATATTTAGTAGAATGCTAAGTGCTTGCAAGATGTAAAAGAATAGGTGATTGACGATGCAATAACGTGCAATGAATATTTTACCAATCTTAACTTCTATATTTGACCCAAGACTTAAATATGCGCATTAACCACACCTTTCGATGATGACAATGAGACCTAAGTAAGAACAAGTGGATTAAATTCCTCTAATCCTCAAGCAACTTTCGTTGTCATGCTTGTTCGCTTGAACTGTCACCACACCTTCCAGTGACAGTGATCGCAATAATAGTTTCGTGCTAAAAATATTCACACCCAAAGATTAAACCATAGATGGAAGATTGAATAAAATAACATTTAATATAGAAATCATGTGTACTTGCATACAAACATGAAATAATAAGTAATCACCAGCGTTTAGAAAAGAAATGTAAAAGAAACAAGTGGAGAATACTATTCCTAGACAACTCGACTTGTTCTCTCACTTCCCTTTTATATCGCACTTAAGACTCCTCGTCAGGAGCTGATTTGCATCCTTTCCACATCGGTTCACCCATGAGAGCCTTAAGCCTCCATAGTTGAAAGCTTCAAAAGCTAGTTTGAAGAAGACAATGCACCAAAAAAGAATCCTTTTTCTCTTTCCTTGTGAGTATTTATATCCTTCCAAATTGTGCAGGTGTCCTTTCATCAGAATCAAACTGTCTCTGGTTGTACAAGTTGGTTATACTAGACTAGACAGCTCACACATTTCTGTTCTTATCCGGACAGTTGTTGGATGTGGCGACAATCCTGGATCAATCTGAAAATACTCATGCAGTGACATTAATACCAAAACATGATAAAATTAAGGGTTAGTAGGCTAAGGTTCATTGAGTAATAAAATGCAATTAACTAAAATAAAAAAAATGCTAAAATATGTGATAAAGATAACTAAATGGAAACAACTTAACCAATAAGTAGGGAGAAAACAATGGTTCTTTCTAGCACTATCACACCCCCAAACTTGAGTTTTTACTTGTCCTCAAATAAAATAAAAACTAGCAAGGCTACACAAAAATTCACCAAGGCAAATGATCATTCTAGCAACTTGATTTATCTAAAATCCCAATGAATGAATCACATTCAGATGATAGAACATTGTATCGACAACACATAAGTATGAATAACTAAGATTGCAACTTCATCAAAGCCAATATCATGCCTCAAATCCTAAATTCCCTCTACCAATACAGCATTTATTGTACAATAATATATATAATTTAATTTTTTTATGTGACAGAGGGATGTCATTGCATTACTATACCCTTGTTCCTGAGAAGTAACGATGGAGTGCAACAAATCCCCAAGGAGTACGTAATTGCATTGAAACACACTCTTGCAGCGACAGTCTTTGGCCAGATTACTTTTTCTAATACTTGCATTGGAGTGTTCCCCCTTAAACAGTTCACAATACACCCATATTGGAGTGTCTCTTATTTATAACTATATATATAAGCAGCTGTAAAAGGCAGATTCATTCATGGTTCAAGGAATGCTACTAGTCATCCATTACTAATGCAACCTAAATCATTCATCAAAGAATTGAAGATACAACATTCAATCAAATTTATCCAACTCATTCATTGATAATTCACATGATTCAAGAATTAAGCATTCGAATGTAACAAAAATTTTCAAACACATTTGCAGTAACCATAAATAAACCTTGCATGTTTCATTAAACTCAAAAAGAAATTTTTTTGAAATGTGGGTGCATTTCCAAACCCGATATGCGTTCCCTCAAACTTAAAGTTTGCATTGTCCCCAATGCACTAATATTAAAATACAGTGACAATTAAAATGCAACGACAATGTGCACTAACAAAAAAAAAATTACAGCTACATGCAATGCATGAACACTACAACTAAAAACTTAAAATAAACTAACTCAGCTTTCCTCTGCCATTGATGTGGCTACACGGTGCTTCTTCTTTCTTCTCTTTTATCTTCCTTCCTCTTTTTCTCTTCCTTTCTATGCTTTTTATCATTGGAGTACTTTCTTTTCTTTTCCTTGGGCTTCACACGGTTCTCGGATTGCTCCTTAATTTCTTGCTTTGCCCCGGCATCATTGGCTGCTTCCTGTGTCGGATAGATCACCTCAAGTGGTCTGGTGTAGACCACTATCGCCAAAGGGTTGTGGTGTTCCTTATTAGTTTCCTTCGTAGCTTTCGCCTAACTACCTTTATCTTGCTTCAAATCCTCAGTCGTTGCACCCACAACTTCAGGTGCATTAATAGTGTCTTCAGCTGAATCTTTCTCAGCATCTTTTTTCTTAAAATTTTCTTCCTCGGCATCTTCTTCCACCTTGTTCACATCATCAAGATGAGTTTCCTCTTCTCTAATAGGAATTTCCTTCTCAGTAGTAGGTTCTTCTTGACCAACAGTGAAATCATCTTCGAACAGGCTGTCAATCCTTCGCAAGCATTCCTCGACGCTCTTTGATCCACTTCTTTCTCATTATCAAAGATGTGGACAATAGGAGGGGATGCCATTGATCGGTCTTGGTCCACTAAATCAACATCTTCTAATGAGATTTCATAATCTCTGATGATTAGTGGAAACATTGGGAATTATAGGAGTGGGGCTAGGCTCAGCTGCCTTAATATGGCTACAATAGAACAGTTCCAGGCCTTAGTATAGGCGTAGAGCAAATTTTGTACTCTATCCATATCTTCTTTTGTAGCGACAAGCCTGATCAGCCTATTTCTAATGAAATTGGCTAACTTGCTTGTTTCTGCCTCTTTCACTATAGGCGTATCCTTGCCATGAGCATCCTCTCAATCGAGACTTCATTGATCAGGCCCTTATTCTCCAAGATTTCTTCATCATCATCACAGGGCATGATTCCCTTCTGTTGGCACAGTTGCATTACCAACGATGGGAAAAATTCTCGTTTGCCTTGCAGCACAGTCAGTAATTTCCTGGTGGAGTATTGCCTTATCATCAATTTTATGCCTTTGACAATAGAATGTATCAAGCACATTCTATCTAGGGTGAATGTGGTGATGTGGGTAGAGGGCTTCAGCTTGCAGTTGACAAAATGGAACCAGATTTTGCTTTATGGTGTCAAGAAGCGTTGGTGCATGGTGTAATTTTTGTGATTTGAACCGTCCACATTGCTCCTTCGACACATAGATCCTTCACCAAGAGATCTGTTTTGTCATCTGTGATATCCTTAATGAACTCGAAGTGTTCATCTATATCCACCTTGGTTTTGCACAGCTCATTAATTCTTTGAGCATCCCACGAGATTAAGCCTTCGCGAACAAAGACAAACTCTTACTCATGGTCAATAAAGTTAGCATAAAACTCACATACCAGTGAAGGAGAGTAACTGCCAGGATAAGTGCAGAAGGTTTCCCACTCAACCTTGAGATGGTCTTGTAGACTTGCATACACAAGTCTTGCTGTTGCTACAAAAGAAAGCCTTGTTCTCGGTGAAAGTTTCTCTTCAACATGTTGTCTTGAAATCGGTCTTAGGTCGCCTTCGTTAAGAATATCACCGTATCCTTTTTCTCCGTTGGCCTGGATGGCTTTACTTCATGAACTACAGTCGTAAAGGATGAGTGTTCTTCGATAGATTTGGTAGCTTTCTTGACTGCTCCTCTAGTTCTTGCCATATTTTTGTGAGTGAAGAAGGTTTTAAGGTGTAAAGGTACCAGCTTGAGAAAGAAAGAGTTAATAAGAATGGTTGCTTTGTGTTTGTTATATTCGGTAAGAGGAGGGGATTTATAGCGAGTGAAAGAGGAAGATTGAAAGTCGTGATTTTTTTGTGACTAAGCGAAAGGACATAAAGTTGGCGAGAATAAATGCGTCCAATGAGAATTACGCTAGCTCAGACAAATCCAACGGTTGGGTGACTTTTAATGAAACGGTAGGATCTGAATCTCTGATATGCCTTGATTTTTGATGAGTCAGTAGTGGTAGTACAGTCATACGAATTGCGTTGAAAATAAAGTCTAAGTGCATTGACAATGGTATCTACTTATTCTGCAAAAAAAAACAAGAAGTAAAGCAGACTTGAATAAAAACAAAAATAAAATAAAATAAAATTGCATAATAAAAATTTCAATAAAAATTAAAAAAATTCGACCAATTTAATGGTCTCTTTTTGCTTTTGATCAATCTTCCCAAAATAATGTTTCAATCACTGTCCATTAACTTTAAACTGGTGTCCATTATGTAAATCTCTAATTGTGACTGCACTATAAGAAAATGCTTCGATAACTTCAAAAGGTCCAGACCAACGTGAGCGTAATTTACCTGGGTGCAATTTCAGCCTAGAATTGAATAAAAAAAACTTGTTGACCCACGATAAATTGTCGCTACAAAATAATTCTATCATGCCATTATTTGGTTTTTTCCTTATAAATTGCAGCATTTTGATAAGCATTTCGCCTAATCTCCTCCAGTTTAGTGATGTCCAACAACCTTTTCTTTCTAACAGCTTCATAGTTCATGTTCACTTGCTTAATTGCACACATTGCTTTGTGCTCCAGTTCAACTGGCAAGTGACATGCTTCCCCAAAAACTAACTAATATGGCGACATCCCTAATGAATTTTTATATGTTTTCCGTAAAGCCCATAAAGCATCATCAAGTCTAGAAGACCAATCTTTCCTCGAAGGGTTCACAACCTTCTCAAGAATGTTCTTAAATTTTCAATTGGATACTTCGGCTTGTCCATTGGTTTGCGGATGATAAGTAGTAGTCATTCTATGATTAACTCCATATCTCTTCAATGCGGCTGCCACTTGGTTGCAATGAAGTGTATACCCTGATCACTAATCAATGCCTTTGTTGTGCCAAAGCGGGTGAGTATATGCTTGTGAAAAAATTAAGCACTATCTTTGCATCCTCCTTTGGAACTGTAACAACTTTAACCCACTTCAAGACGTAGTCAACAGCTACTACTATATAGAGATTTTGAAATAAATCTAGAAATGGTCTTATCCATATCGCAAACATCAAATAATTTAACCTCCATAATTAGTTCCTGTAACATTTCATTATGTCGGGATATAAAACCAGTGCACTAACACCTATCGCATTGATTCATAAAATTTTGGGTGTCATTGAATAGTGAAGGCCAATAGAATGCTAATTGAAGAACCTTAGCAGCAGTTCTCATGCCATTAAAATGACCTCCATAAGGAGCATCATGACAGTGCTTCAGGATCGAAAGCATCTCCTCTTCCGGAACACAATGCCGAATGGTGTTGTCGTTGCATACCTTGAATAAATATGGCTCGTTCTAATGGAACTTCACCACTTCATGAAGAAATATTTCTTTTTTATGGCCTGTGACACCCAATGGGAGTTTTTTACACACTAGATAATTAACCAAATCCACATACCAAGGGGTTGCATTTACAACAAATAACTTCTCATCTAGGAATGCCTTGATAATTTGAAGTATGTTTCCATCTTCGCTGCCAGCTTCCAATCGAGACAGATGGTCTGCATCTTGATTTTTTGAACCCTTGCGGTCTTTTATTTTGATATCAAATTCTTGCAACAGTAGAATCTAGCGTATCAGTCGTGGTATTGCGTCCTTCTTCGCAAAAAGATATCTCAACGCCGAGTAATCAGTAATTACCCTTTGCGCCAACAAGATATGATCAAAACTTGTCAAAAGCAAAGATACAATTCTTTCTCTGTAGTGGTATAATTTATTTGAGCCTCTGTAAGAGTTTTGCTGGTGTAATAAATGGCGTGAAATATTTTTCCTTTACTTTGTCCTAGAACAGCACCCACAGCAAAGTCTCTTGCGTCACACATAACTTCAAAAGGTTGAGACCAATCTGGTGTAACGACAATGGGTGCATTTACTAGCTGCTTCTTTCTTGGAATCAATGCATCCAAATATGCATCATCAAAGAAGAATTTTTTATTTTATTCCAGCAATGAGCATAAGGGCTTTGCAATTTTCAAAATGTCTATAATAAATCATTGATAAAACCTTGCATGCCCAAGAAAAATGTGAATGCCTTTCACATTTTTCGGTGGAGGTTATTTCTCAATCATTTCCTCTTTAGCTTTATCTACTTCAATGCCTTGACTAGAGGCGCGATAGTCTAACACAATGCCTTCAGTTTCCATGAAATGAAAATTTTCCCAATTTAGAACAAGGTGTGTGACTTCACATAGCTTCAATACTTTATCCAAATTGTTAGTGCAATGATCAAAATCATTCCCATCGACTGAGAAATCATCCATAAAAACCTCTAAAGAATCTTCAATCATATCTGAGAATATCACCATCATGCACCTTTGAAATGTGTCTGATGCATTTCAAAGACCGAAAGGCATACGGGGAAAAGCAAAAGTACCAAAAGGGTAGGTGAAAGTTGTTTTCTCTTGATCCTCCGGTGCAAGTGCAATTTGATTGTAGCTAGAGTAGCTATCTAAAAAGAAATAATAGGCCCTTCTAGAAATCCTATCCATCAGCTGGTCAATGAAAGAAAATGGGAAGTGGTTCATCCTTATGGCAGCTAAGTTGGCGATAATCCATACAAACTTGCCATCTTGTAGGAATGCGTGTAGGAATTAACTTTTCTTCGTCGTTGCTTACCAAAATGATGTCACTCTTTTTAGGAATGCATTGCACTGGACTTACCTAATTGATATAAAAAATGGGATAAATAATTCCAGCATCAAGTCATTTTATAATTTCCTTCTTAACAACTTCCTTCATCTTCTCGTTCAATCTTCTTTGTTACTCAATTGATTGCTTGCCTTTATCTTCTAACTTTACTTTGTGCATGCAAAAAGATGGACTAATGCCTCGAATATCGGTAATTCTCCAAGCAATAGCTTATTTATTTGCTTAAGAATATGGACTAATTTCTCTTTTGGAGTCACATTCAGTGTTACGGAGACAATAACTGGGAGAGTATTGTTATCACCAAGAAAGACATATTTAAGATGAGCACGTAATGGTTTCATTTCTAGAATATGAGCATCTTCAATAGATGGCTTGAAAATTAGAGTCGTTCTGTTGGCTAAGTCTAAGGATTCAATCTGCCATCCATGCCTGAGTTCAATATTATTAGCTTCAACCATGCTGTCACAATCAACTAAAAATTCATCTTCAGGTGTCACTATAAACTCCTCAGAAAGTAGTGTGCCTTGGTCATTGAATTCTTCCTCAATTAGATCATCTAACACATTGACAGTATGACATTCTTCGTATCTTTGCATTGAATAGATTCGAAAATATTGAAGGTAACATGCTCATCATTAAGTCGCATGGTCAGTTCACCTTTATAAACATCAATGAGAGCTCGTTCGGTAGTTAAAAATGGTCATCCCAAGATTATGGGAAACTCCTTGTCTGCCTCGCAGTCAAGTATAATAAAATCAGCCGGAAAAACTAATTTATCCACTCGAACCAAGACATCTTTGATTTGCCCTTCAGGTTGAGCCAAGGATCGATCCGCTAGTTGCAATGTCACTGTAGTAGGTTTCATTTGACCAATTCTCAACTTTCTAAAAGTAGATAGTGGCATTAGGTTGATTCTAGCTCCCAAGTCGCATAAAGCCTTGCCCAAATAATGGTTGCCAATTGAAAATGGGGTAGTAAAGCTACCAAAATCTTTCATTTTGGGTGGGAACTTATTTTTAAAAATAACACTACAACCTTCTGTGAGTGCAATAGTTTTAATATCACTGAGCTTCTTCTTCATAGACAAGAGTTCCTTCATGAATTTCCCATAATTAAGAATTTGCACAAGAATATCAACTAAAGGAATGTTAACATGAAGTTGCTTTAGTGTGTTCAGGAACTGCCGATACTGCTTATCATGCTCATGCTCTCTAAATCATTGGGGAAAAGGTAATGGTCGAGATACATCAGATTGTGCCGGTACCTTTGATTGCATCGACAGTTTTGAGGATCGAACATTAGGCATATGAGTGACAATTTGCAGATCTTCTTTGTCTAGCACATTGATAAGCTCTTCAGATTGAACCTTCTTACCAAGGATCACTTCACAGTACCTTGAGGTGCTACAGTAGAGCCTGTAGTCGGTTCGCCAGTGTGTTTACCACTCATAAGAGTGATAGCTCTACGATCTTCTTTTCCTTTTAGATTGGGATTTTCTGTGTCACTAGGTAGTGTTCCCAGTGGTTGCATACTCATATTCAAAGCAAGTTGCCCTAATTATGCCTCCAATACCAAAGTAGAAGATGAATTTTCTTGCACAATAGCTTTCGAGCAAGTAATATGCTCCCGCATTAAAGCTTCAAAAGTTGCTAATGGATTAGAAGGAGAAGCTTGCGTGTACTTGTACTGTTGATGTCCTTGAACATGTTGATTTTGCATTGAAAAGTGTTGTGGCTCCATCTGGTGTGGATGCATCTGAGTGTGCTAATTGTAGCTCTACTATTTTTTATTGTAATTCCCTTGTCTTAGGTTATAATTCCCTTGACTAGATGTATTCCTGATCGGTGCTATTACGACACACGATTGTGCAAGCGTACACACATTGATGCTGGTATAGTTGATAGACAGAGCTATTGGATATCGATCCCACGAGGAAATGGTTTCCGATGTTTTAATGTTAAAGCAATTAATAGAAGAAAAATCAGTATAATGTGAATAGGGTTGTTAGCATAGTTATATCAGTTATGCACACTAAATTAATCATTAATGTCATTGTATTAAAGTAAAATCTCAAAAATTAGATGTCAATGTACTGAAAATAAATCCAAAAGTGTTGAGTGTGAGCAATGAAAATTTACATGCAGATAAAAGTGATCAAGTGTAAAGGGTGGAAATAGATCACAGATTCTACAGGTTCCAACGCTGGATGCATAAACAAGGTAAAATGTAGACGAATTATCACAGCAATGAAATCCTTTCGAGTTCTTATTCGTAATAACTCCCTACTTAATCCTGACTCAAATACACTACTCCACCTCTCGATGTGAGCAATGATGTTTATCCAAGAACAAGTAACTGGAGTTTGTCCTAGTCCCGAGCAACTCTCGCTTAACTCACTTGTTAATCTAACCTGTCATCGCATCTCTTAATGTCGATGTACTGCAATTTCACTTATGTGTTTAGAGTGGTTAAATCCAAGAATAAGCAGACAAGTAATGTAAAATAAAAATCGAAATGATATAATAGTAAAAGTTACTCTCGTATTCATTTAACATAAACAAAATCTATCATCGTTTTAGAAGAAATAAAGAGTACAACGAAGCTTACTATGTCTAGACTACTAGGCCTACTCTTTACTTGTTCCTCTTGCTCGAGATTAAGCACCTCTCTTCAGAAGCAATTGCAGAAGTGGTTTATCAACTCCTCGATTCCAACTCAAATCTTTGATTCATGAAGAATTTTCAAAATTTAATCCCTTTGTTCTTGATGATGTTTTTCCTCATTTTTTTTTATCTATTTATAACACCTAAATATTTTCAGATTTCGTCCTTTATTCTCAAATTTAGATTTGGATTTTTTTGCAACTGTCAAAGTTAGTTAGAGTACAGTTGTGCACTCACGCAGATTACATGCTTTCTTTAAAGATCTGCAGATTGTCGCTGTACTATTAGACGCATTCTGATGTTGTAATTACAACAACATCTGTGATATTCTTGCGCTGGTGCTTCTAGTGTAAACTCAGCTTAGCTCTACTCATTTGATGTTCAACTTCAATGCAGCGACATCTTTGGTCGCAATTCCAAGCTAGTTTTGTGGCTTCATTCTGTCAATGTTGATCTTCTGAACTGATTTCCTGTGCTAACAATCTTAATATGCAATATACCATCTGCTTGCGTCGACATTAGTACAAAATATATAGTAATAACGAGAGTTTAAACTAACTAGGAATGTATTAGAAAATATAAAAACTAATTATAAAATGCTTATGATGCATGCTAAATGAGATACAAAAGAGACAATAAAAGCACTAAATTAGGGAGAAAATATATGTCATTTGTATTACCATCACACCCCCAAACTTAATATTTTACTTGTCCTCAAGTAAACAAAAATTAACAAAGTCACAAGCAAAAAATGTTACCACAATTATTATCCATGCAACTTAAACTCTCTAAATTCCTAATGTACAAATTGTATTCATATGAAAGAAGAATGTACCGAAAATTTATAGAAATGAATGTTCAAAAATTGCAAATTCATAAATGTTAGTGATATGTATTGAATCCTAGTTTTCCTTAAACCATTACAACATTTTTTTAATGACTAAGAGATGTCATTGCATTACTCTACCTTTATTCCTGGGCAGTAACGATAGGGTGCAACAAACCCCTAGGAGGTATGTAATTGCGCCGATACACACTCTTGCGGTGATAGCCTTTTGCTAGATGATTTTTTTCTAATCTTCCAGCAGAGTGTTCTCCCTTGAAAAGTCATAATGCACTCACATTGGAGTGTCTTTATAAAATGTAGCTGTAGCGGGTCAATTAGTTCAAGATTCAAACATAAACACTAATCATTCATTCGAAAATAGTAGATTCATCATTCATTCACATTCATCCAATTTATATCGCATCCAAATAATTCAAGAATTACGCATTAAGATAAAAATTGTAAGCACATTCAAGTTGAAATTTTGTGAATTTTCATTGGCCAAAGAAACAAATAGAATTTAAATATGTAGGTGTAATTGCATTTCCATTTCACATTATCTCCCCCCAAACTTAATGTCTGCATTGTCCCCAATGCACTGACAATATTATATAGAAATAATGGAAATGCAACTACAATGCAACTAAGTTAACAAAATGATGCGATGACAAAATAAAATGCAATGATAATAAAAATGCATTAAAACTAAAAATTTTGTACCAAGTCATTCATCAGCTACTGATGTAGCGGCTGCCTTTGCTTTCTTTGTTTTCCTTTTTGGGCGCTCCCCATCGTCATGTTTCTTCTTCACTTCTTTTCCCTTGTGCCTCTTTCTTTTCTTGTCCCTCGAAGCAACCAGATCGATAGATTGCTCTCCCTCGACAGGTTGGGTGACGGCCTCATCAATTGTCACATTAGATGGATGGATTTTGACGAGTGGTGATATGTATGGTATAATAGCTAGAGGATTCAGTTCCTCTTCTTCGCCTATGACAATTTCAGCCTGACTCACAGCAAGTCGAGTCACTTTTGGGCTAGATGCTCGCACGTCATCCTCCACGATCAATGCTGGAGCATCATTAGATTCCTTCTTTTCCTGCATTTCTACAGGCTCTGTTTCTTCCTTCTCAGTCTCTTTTTCTTCCTCTGTCACTTGCTCATCTACTTGATTACCTTCCTCTTTCACATAATGTTCATCCTTAGTTGGGCCCATGTCATTGCTGTTGACTGTATCAACATCTTGTCCTGTAATATTTGCTCTTTCAGCCATATTTGCGCCTAAACTGTTTGAGAATTCTTCCTTAAATAGATCAATTATATTGAGACAACAGTCTTCCTCAGCGTTTGACTGCTCTTCATTATTGTTATCATCAGAGATGTGAACTCCTGTTGGCATTTGATTGGGTCTACCATCAGTAATAGGCTTATCAAATGAAGATTGTTGCATGTGAAAGAAGATATCAGGAAATTTTGGAAATTCTAGCAGTGTCTGGTGCTGATAAGATGCAATGCAGTAACAATGGCCTCATTCCAGGCTTTTGTACAGGCATAAAATATATGTTGCCTGTCCAAATCTTCTAACACACTAAAAAGACGGACTGTTCGCACATAAACTTGGTCAAGAAGAATTTCCAAACTAGCCAATCGTCGTAATATTTTTGGATCAGAGGGTGCATGAGTCTGTTCTTCTTTCTCTTTCTCTTTTTCTTTATTTTTCTTTGTCGAAGCTTGTTTAGCCACAAGTGTATCTTGGCCTCTGTTAATTCTTTCAATAGATATATCATTGATAGGACCCTTATTTTCCACAACCTCTTCATCCTCTTTTGGCACAATGCCCTTATGTTAACACATTAACATAATAAGAGATGGAAAATGGAGAGTACCATTTTGTCTGCCAGCAACTTCCATAATCTAAGCATGTATGATTTCCCCAATGTCGATGTGACAATAGTGTGATATTGAATGCAACAAGCACATACAGTCTAGAGTGGCTGTAGAACTATGTGTAGAAGGCATCATACGACGGTTAATAAAGTGAAACTATACCTTACAGAAAGTCGTCAGATAATGTCGATACATTGTAAAATTGTGAAAATCGTTGCCTAACCATGCAGCATTATCGATGCAAAGATCTTTAATCATCGCAGCCAGAGTATCTTCAGTCATGCTGAGCATGAAGGGTGAGTAACTGTCTACCCTTTCTGGTATACGCAGCAAAACATTGATATGCGCCGCACTCCATGGTATCAGCCCTTCTCGAACAAAAATAAACTCTTGTTCCTTGTCTACCAAGTTAGCATAAAACTCCCGAACCAAAGTAGGGGAATAACCAGATGGTTGGTCATATAAAAATTCCTACCCCATGTGACTGATGGTACGGTGGACTTGTTTTCCTAGGGCTAAGTTTGGTGAAAGTTGGATGCCCTACTCAGGATGTATATTGTGTTTCGTCATTATGTTATGATATCCGTCTTTAGTCATAGTCGTTAAAAACAAAATTGGGCCTCTGAAGGAGGATGGTGGTGTTGTGGGTGAAATCTCAATAGGGTTGTTCAGGGTATTTCTAGATGAAGGTTTTAGAGTATTTTTGGATGCATGAGTTTTTACCATGGTGCAACTATCAGAGAATAAAGAAAAATATTGCTTTGAAGTAAGAAAAGAAAATCGACAGAGAAGGTTGATTCTCAGTAACAATGGCAATTGTGAAGAAAAAGAAAACTGCAATGAGGGTTTTATAACCTAGGTGTAATGAGTGAAAACGTATAGGGAAATGATGCGCCTGCAGCCATTAATTGCCAGGCTTCAAATCGTACCAAGTTTGTTTTGATCCAACGGTTGGGATAAGAAAGAATTAATCGACGTGATTTTTACTAAAAAGGTAATGCTAACTCATTGTTGAGTACGCCGATAATATATGCTCTAATGTATCGATAAAAATACGACCTTTATTTTTCCTAAGAATATGAAACAACACGACGAAAAGTGAAATAACTGAAAAATAAAATAAAATAAAATAAAATGCGTTGACATTAATTAAATTTTACCAGGTTGATGAGTTCGTCTGGTTCTCGAATGTTTGGGCTCACATAGTGTTTAAGATGTTGGCCGTTCACTTTGAATTGTTGTCCATCTTGCAAATTTTCAATTGTTACCGCATCGATTGAAATGCTTCGACAACCTTAAAAGGATCTGACCACCTTGATCGAAATTTCCCTGGATGTACTTTTAAACATGAATTAAATAAAAGTACCAACTGACCAGGATGAAATTGTTGATGCAAAATGATGTTGTCATGTCATCTCTTTGTCTTTTCCTTGTATATCGCTGCATTCTCATAAGCATGGCGTCAAATTTCTTCTAATTCAGTGATGTCCAACATTCTTTTCTTACCATCTGCATCATAATCCAAGTTTACCTGTTTAATTGCCCACATAGCTTTATGTTCAAGTTCGACAGGTAGGTCACAGGATTTTTCAAGTACCAACTGATACGATGACATTCTCAGAGGTGTTTTGTATGTAGTGCGAAGCACCCACAATGTATCATGTAACTGCATTGACCAATCCTTTCTAGATGGATTAACCACCTTTTCCAATATACCTTTAATTTGATGATTGGATACTTTGGCCTGACCCTTAGTTTGCGAGTGATACGTGGTAGCCATACGATGCTTCACACTATATTGTTTCAATGCAGTCGCCACTTGATTGTTTTAGAAATGAGTGCCTTGGTCACTTATTAATGCTCTTGGGGTTCCAAACCTTGTGAGGATGTATTTATAAAAGAATTTCAACACTGTTTGAGCGTTATCTTTTGATATCGCAATAGCTTCGATCCACTTGGATACGTAATTAACAACTACTAGGATATACATATTTCCAAAAGAGTTCGAAAATGGTCCTATAAAATCAATACCCCAGACACCAAAGAGTTCCACCTCCATGATAAGTTGTTGGAGCATCTCATTACGTTTAGAAATAGAACCAATACATTGACAACGATCACACTATCGCGCGAAATTATAGGCATCTCGAAACAAATTGGGCTAATAGAATCCGGATTGTAGGACCTTTACAGTAGTCCTTATTCCACCAAAATGACCTCCATAATGAGAGTCGCGGCAATGTTGTAGTATTGACATCATTTCTTCTTCAAGAACACATCAACGAATTATATTGGCAGCGCATACCTTGAATAAGTATGGCTCATTCCAAAAATATTTAGTAGCATCGCGTATGAACCTGATTTTTTTATGACCAGTTGCACTCATTGGTAGCTTTCTACATACAAGATAATTGACTATATCAGCATACCATGGTGACGTGTAAATAGTGAATAATTACTCATCAGGAAATGCTTCGACAATTTGAGTATTTTGTCCATCTTCGCTTCCACTTTCTAGCCGAGATAAATGGTCAGCTACCTGATTCTCAAATCCCTTCCTATCCTTGATTTCAACATAAAATTCTTGAAGGAGTAAGATCCATCTAATAAGTCTAGGCTTGTGGACTTTTTTGTTGAAAAGGTGTCTCAAAGCTGAGTGATCCATAAATACTGTAGTCTTTCTGCCAACAAGATAAGAACAAAACTTGTCAAATACGAAGACCACTGCTAGTAACTCTTTTTCAGTTGTAGTGTAATGAACCTGCATTTCAGTTAGTGTCTTACTAGCATAATAAATAGCATGAAATACCTTTTCTTTCCTTTGTCCGAGAACAGCTCCTATAGGGAAGTCACTAGCATCACACATTAATTCGAATGGTTGAGTCTAGTTCGATGCTACTACAATCGGAGCTTGTACGAACTTTGTCTTTATTGTTGTGCATGCATCCAGACAGATGTCATCGAATACAAACTTTTTATTTTGCTCTAATAAAGAACATAAAGGTTTCGCTATCTTGGAGAAATCTTTGATAAATCTCTTATAAAAACCTGCGTATCCAAGAAAGCATCTTATTGCTTTGATAGTGGAAGGTGGTGGTAGTTTTTTTTATGATTTCTACCTTTGCTTTATCGACCTCAATGCCTTGACATGAGATTCAGTGGCTAAGGACAATTCCCTCTGTTGCCATGAGGTGGCATTTTAACCAATTCAGAACCAAGTTTATTTCTTCGCATCTTCTTAAAACATTTGCCAAGTTTTCGACGCATTGATCAAAACTTTGTCCATAGACTGAAAAATCATTCATAAATACCTCGAGTGAGGCTTTAATCATATCTGAGAATATCGTCATCATACATCTTTGGAACGTTGCTGCCGCATTAAATAAACCAAACGGTATCCGTCAAAAAGGAAAAGTTCCAAAAGGACATGTAAATATGGCTTTACCAGTTTGCTTATCTAACATTTGATTGATGAAAGGGAGTGAAAAATGATCTTTCTTTGTGGCTGCATTTAATCATTAGTAATCCATGCACACATGCCATCCAATTACGATGCGAGTAGGGATTAACTCATTTTTATCATTGGTTACAACAGTAAAATCATTTTTTTTGGAACACATTGAATAGGGCTTACCCAATTACTATAAAAAATAGGATATATTATGCCCGCATCCTACCATTTGATGACTTCCTTCTTTACCACTTCTTTCATTTTCTCATTGAGTCGCCTTTGTTGGTCAATTGATTGCTTCCCTTTTTCTTCTAACCTTATCTTATGCATGTAGAAAGAAGGATTGATGCCTTTGATGTCTACTATGCTCCAAGCTATGGCTTTCTTGTGCTCTTTCAGGATTATGATAAGCTTCTCTTCTAGTGCGATGTTGAGGGTTGCATTGACAATGATAAGTAGTGTCTCATTATCACCAAGGAATACATATTTCAAATGTGTTGGCAATTGTTTTAACTCCAAGGTAAGTGCTTGCTTTACAGTTGGTTTAAAAAATGGAATTGTCCTGTTTGATAAATCCAACGATTCCAATTGCCAATATCTTCACAATAGTTATTCATTTCCTCTTTGTCAATACAGTCCCCTAAGATATCATCAGTAGATGTCACTACATCAGTATCAGTCATTACTAAATTCCTGATACAAAACTCTTCAGAAATAATTTTGTCCAAAATATCAACATGGTGACATTGTTCTTTGGGCCCTGTCGGTTATGCTTCAAACACACTAAAGGTTACTTGGTTATTATTATGATGCATCACTAATTCTCCCTTAATCACGTCGATAAATGTTCGTCCCGTTGCCAAAAATGGACTTCCCAAAATAATAGGTACTTCCTTAACAGCTTCGCAATCTAGGATGATAAAATCAGTAGGAAACACCAACTTATCAACTTGAGCAAGAACGTTTTTGATTTGTCCCTCCGTTTGTGCTAAAGATCTATTCGCTAATTGCAATGTCACTGCAGTAGGCTTCATTGATCCGTTTCCTAGTTTCTTGAAAGTAGACAAAGGCATTAAGTTAATGCTAGCTCCTAAATCACATAATGCTTTACCTAAGTAATCATTTCCAATAGAGCATGGAATTGTGAAACTGCCCGGATCTTTCATCTTTGTTGGCAATTTGTTTCTGAGTACAGTGCTGCACCCCTCTGTGAGCACAATCGTCTCGATGTCAGATAGTTTCTTTTTCTTTGATAATATCTCCTTCATGTATTTCCTATAACTAGGTATCTGAACAAGAGCATCTATTAGAGGTAGATTAATATGCAATTGTTTCAAAGTAGAAACAAACTTATGGTATTCTTTATCATGGACTTTTTCTTTGAAACGTTGTGGAAATGGCAAAGGTATGGTTACAGTAGGGTGGTGTGGATGATTTTGTTGCTTAAATAGTGATGGTTGTGTCGACAGCTTATCTGGACAAACTGTAGGCAGAGATGGTACTACCGTTGGTTTTTCCACATTCTTTTGTGCTTAACTTTCTTCAATTATAACCTCTTCTTACAGTTGTGAATTGGATGCTTCGACATTGTCTTGACCAGAATTACTTATTTCTACCGTCTATTTTCCACTTCTTAATGTGATTGCTTTGTAATGCTCCTTCCCTCGTTGTGTTGAATCTTCAGTATCACTAGGTAAAGTACCTAGTGATCTAGTGTTGAGATTAGAGGCTAACTGTCCAAGTTGTGCTTCCAATGCTCGCATTGAAGAAGAATTTCCTTGCACTATCGCTTTGATTCGGGTAATATGCTCACGCATCATTGCTTTAAGAGCAGCCATAGGATCTACCTTAGATTAATTAAATTGCTGCTGTTGATGTTGATGATGTTGTCCTTGCATTTGTGGCAAAACTGATGGTTGTGGTTGTAGTCATGATTATGGTTGCATTTGATTATGTGACTGCATTGGTTCAGTATGAGAGTTTACTTGTGAATTCTGATTATAATTCTGTGATTGGTTGTTGTTGTAACCTCCTTGCCTATAACTTCCTTGGTTCGAAGAATTTCCATATCGAAATGTGGATATATTTTGATTTCCCCAAGGTTGTTGCAAATGATTGTTATAGGAGTTACCAAACGAACCCCCTCGGATGTTATTGATATAATATGCATTTTCTGCATGCTGTGGGCAATCTTTATAGTTGTGATTATCGCCGCAAATCTCGCATGAAAATATCGGCATATCTGTTTGCTAGGCCATTTGAATCGGAGCAATGGTGCTTGTTTCATTCATGTTTTTAATGATGTTGGCCAAAGAAGATACCTGCGCTGACAATGCAAAAATAGAATCTAATTCAAGAACTCCAAGGTTAGTTTTCACCTGTACAGAACAAGAAATCGGATATTGGTAATCATTTTGAGCTATCCTCTCCAGAATTTAAACCGCTTCATCATATGTGCAATCCAACAATGGACCATTTGTAGATGCGTTGACAAGATTCCTTTTCTGAGCATTCAAACCATTATAAAAAAATTCAATCTGAGTTTCTTGTTGAATCCAATTCATTGGGCAGCATCAAAGCAATGCTTTGTAGCACTCCCATGTTGTGAGTAAATTCTCATAATTGAGTTGATGATATGTAGTAATGTCACTTCGCAACCTTGCATTCATTGTCGGCGGATTAAATCGTAAGACAAACTGCATTGCTAAAGCATTCCATGATGTATTAGATCTAGTCGGCAATCCTAAAAACCATGTTCGAGCTTTTCCTTGCAATGAATAAGGAAATAATTGCATTTTCAAAGCATCATCAGGGACACCATGTTGACTAAAGGATGCACAAATAAGTAAAAATGATTTCAAATGTTCCCGTGCGTCCTCATGTGGAAAACCTAAATACTGTCCATTAGAATTAACATTGGAAACATCATCGGTTTCAATTCAAAGTTACCAGTTTGAATTGCTGGTCGCAAAACCCCTGGTTGTAAATCATCGAGTATAGGCATAACAAAATCTCTTATTGGCCTATTCTGTATTTACTCTTCTTGTGGATGTGGTAGCGGTAAATCTTGTGGTTGCACTGGAGGATTGTTATCCTGTGGGAGGATTGTTATCCTGTTGCAGGAATGGTGGTAGATTGTTATTGTTGTTGTTACTAGCCATCTTCCTTTGTTCTTGTCTTCTCCTCCTAAGTGTTCTCTCAAGCTCTGGATCAAAGCCTACAATATCCTTAGGATTTCTCCTTCTAAACATACAAGACCTTCAAAATCAGAAAAGAACGATAAACAAATTAATCAAAAGTTAAAAATTAATTGCAATAACAAAAATAAACATCGAACAAATGCCAAGTTCCCTAACAATGACGCTAAAACTTGATCGGTGCTTTTACGACACACGATTGTACAAGCATACACACGTTGATGCAAGTATAGTTGATAGACAAAGCTATCGGATATCAATCCCACAAGGAAATGGTTTCCGATGTTTTAACGTTAAAGTAATTAATAGAAGAAAAATCAATATAATGTGAATAGGGTAGTTAGCACAGTTATATCAGTTATGCACACTAAATTAATCATTACTGTCATTGTATTAAAGTCAAATCTCAGAAGTTAGATGTCAATGTACTGAAAATAAATCCAAAAGTGCTGAGTGTGAGTAATGGAAATTTAAATGCAGGAAATATAAAAGTGATCAAGTGTAAAGGGTGGAAATGGTTCATTGATTCTACAGGTTGCAATGCTGGATGCATTAACAAGGTAAAATGTAGATGATTTGTTGCATCAATGAAGTCTTTTTGAGTTCTTATTCACAATAACTCCCTACTTAATCCTGACTCAGATACACTACTCCACCTCTCGATGCGAGCAATGATGTGTATCCAAGAACAAGTAATTGGACTCTGTCCTAGTCTCGAGTAGCTCTCGCCTAACCCACTTATTAATCTAACCTGTCATCGTATCTCTCAATGTCGATGTACTGCAATTTCACTTTTTGTTTAGAGCTGTTAAATCCAAGAATAAGAGGACAAGTAATGTAAAATAAAAATCGAAATGATATAATATTGAAAGATACTCTCGTATTCATTTAACATCAACAAAATCCATCATCGTTTTAGAAGAAATAAAGAGTACAACGGAACTTACAATCTTTAGACTATTAGGCCTACTCTTTACTTGTTCCTCTTGCTCGACATCAAGCACCTCTTGTCAGAAGCAGTTGCAGACGTGGTTTACCAGCTCCCTGATTCTAGCTCAAATCTTTGATTCACAAGAATTTTCAGAATTTAATCCCCTTGTTCTTGATGATGTTTTTCCTCATTTTTTAATCTATTTAAAACCCCTAAATATTTTCAGATTTCATCCTTCATTCAGATTCAGATTTGGATTTTTCTGCAGCTATCAAAGTTAGTTAGAGCACAGCTGTGCACTCACGTAGATTACATGTTTTTTTTAAAGATCAGCAGATTATCGCTGTACTATTAGACGTATTCTGATGTTGTAATAACAGCGACATCTGTGATATTCCTACGCTGGTGCTTCTAGTGTAAACTCAACTTAACTCTACTCATTTGAGGTTCAACTTCAATGCAGCGACATCTCTGGTCGCAATTCCAAGCTAATTTTGTGGATGCATTCTGTCAATGTTGATCTTTTGAACTGAGTTCCTATGCTAACAATCTTAATATGCAATATACCATCTGCTTGCGTCGACATTAGTACAAAATATATAGTAATAACAAGAGTTTAAACTAACTAGCAATGTATTAGAAAATATAAAAACTAATTATAAAATGCTTATGATGCATGCTAAATGAGATACAAAAGAGACAATAAAAGCACTAAATTAGGGAGAAATTATATGTCATTTGTAATACCATCAATTCCCACATCTGAATGTCGCAACATTTTGTCCAGCATCCTTAGTTGCACTAGATTATTGATTGCGTGCATAATAATTATAAGAGTTGCCATACTAATTGCCAAGGATGTTATTGACATAAAAGGCATTCTCTGCATGTTGTGGACAATCTTCATAGCTATGATTGTCACCATAAATTTCACAAGAAAATGTAGGACCTTCAACTTGTTGAACAACTTGTATAGGTGCAACGTCACTAGTCCCTTTCATATTTTTTTTTATCATATTTGCAAGAGAAGAAACTTGAACACTAAGTGCAAATATTGCGTCCAACTCAATAACTCCTGGAGTAACTTTTGCTTGTGCATCACTAGAGATAGGATATTGATAATCATTCTGAGCAATTCTCTCAAGAATTCTAACAGCTTCATCATATGTAAAATCCAGCAAAGGACCATTGGATGATGCGTCGACAAGATTCCTTGTTTTTGAATTCAACCCATTATAGAGAATCTCAATTTGTGTTTCCTATTGAATGTCGTACAAGGAGCAACGTCAAAGCAAAGATTTATAATGTTCCCACGTAGTGTGGAGATTCTCATCAACCAGCAAATGATAAGTTGTAATATCATTTTAGAGATGAGTATTATTCATTGTCGGCGGGTTAAAGTACAGAACAAATTGTGTTGCTAGTGTATACCAAGAAGTAATTGAGTCGGTAGGTAGCCCAAGGAACCGAGTACGAGCTCTTCTTTGCAAAGAATAAGGAAATAACTACATTTTCAAAGTGTTATCAAGAACGCCTTGTTTACTAAAGGAAGCACAAATCAATAAAAATGATTTAAGATGTTCTCGTACATCTTCATGTGGCAGTCCAGAATATTGCCCATCAGAATTCAGTATTTGAAGCATTACTGGCTTGAGTTCAAAATTCCCAACTTGGATTGCTGGCCTAACGACTCCCGATTGTAAGTCATCCAAGATAGGTACTACAAAATCTCGTATAGTCCTATTTTGTATTTGATCGTCTTGTGGCAATGGAGGGTCATTAACATTTTGTGGTGGTATCGGAGGTATAATAGGATTTTGTAACTGCATCGAGGGTATGGCTGCATTATTTCTTCGTAAAGCCATATTCCTTTGTTCTTGAAGTCTCCTCCGAACGATTCTTTCAATCTTTAAATCAAAATCAACAATAAACTCCGAATTGCTTCAGGTTATAAAATGCCTAAAATAAAATGTTCAAGTAGCAACAAAAAGAAAACAAGTTAGTAACAACTAAATATTATATAATAAAAATAAAGTTTAAAAACAAAAATAAACATCAAACAAACACCATCCTTGGTACTGACGCCAAAACTTGATCGACTGTTTAACGTCACAATAATAATGTGCAAGCGTAAATTGTCGATGCAAATATAGTAGACAGATGTGAGTCTCCCACAAGGATGGTTGTCTTTTGTCTATTATATTGTCAGTGCAATGAATAGATAAAAACAAAATAAATTGTGAGAATAGTTGTCAGATCAATAACTTGAAAATAAAGGTGAAAAAGTGATAATGATAAAATGGGGTCCGCAACGTGAATATTCAAGAGAATGCTAAGTGCTCACAAGATGTAAACGAATAGGTTATTGTCAATGCAATAATGTGCAATGAATATTTTACCAAGCTTAATTTCTATATTTGACCTAAGACTTAAAAATGTGCATTAACCACACCTTCCGATGATGGTAATGAGGCACAAGTAAGAACAAGTGGATTAAATTTCTCTAATCCTCAAGCAACTTCTGTTGTCATGCTTGTTCACTTGAATTGTCGCTACACCTTTCAATGACAGTGACCGCAATAACACTTTTGTGCTAAAAACATTCAAACCCAAAAATTAAACCATAAAAGCAAGATTGAAAAAATAACATTTAACCTAGAAATCATGTGTACTTCCATACAAACATGAACTAATAAGTAATCACTAGCATTTAGAGAAGAAATATAAAAGAAACAAGTGGAGAATACTATGACAACTCGACTTACTCTCTCACTTCCTTCTTGTATCGCACTTAGAACTTCTCATCAGGAGCTAATCTGCATCCTTTCCATGTCGGTTCACCCATGAGAATCTTAAGCCTCCATAGTTGAAAGCATCAAAAGCTAGGTTGAAGAAGACAATGCACAAAAAAAAAGACTCCTTTTTCTCTTTCCTTGTGATTATTTATATCCTTCCAAATTGTGCAGGTATCCTTTCATTAGACTCAAGCTATCTCTGGTTGTACAAGTTGGTTGTACCAGACTGGATAGCTCACACATTTATGTTCTTATCTGGATAGCTGTCGGATGAGGTGACAATCTTGGACGCAATCTAAAAATACTCATGCAGCGACATTAATACCATTAAGGGTAAGTAGACTAAGGTTCATTGAGTCATAAAATGCAATTAACTAAACTAAAAAATGCTAAAATATGTGCTAAAGATAACTAAATGGGAACAACTTAACCAATAAGTAAGGAGAAAACAATGGTTCTTTCTAGCATTATCATTGAGCTAGAATTGTTAGTCTCATTTTTTTTGAAAGGCTGATGTTTGTTCTTTATTATTTGTGTTAATGTAATTTCCTTCAACTCAGCAACTGATTTCTTCTAGTTTGGTAACTTATCAACTCCATCTCAATTTTAACCAATTATTCTAGTCTTTTTCATACCCTTAGCCTAAGCCCTATTACAACCTTATAAAGACCTCTAGATTTGTGTGTCATCTCATTTCATAGTGATGAAGATTTGATTTTCAAGCAAGCTTATGGTAATGACATTTCTTGTTTGGCTATTGAGTGATTATTTCATAAACCTTAAACACTTTGAAAGCTTTAAGTGAATCTTTAGTGAGTATGTAAATTCTTGTTGATTTTGAATTTAAGTTAATAATTTATATAAAGGGAGACACCTACATTTTTGTGCTAAAAATTTTCAGCTTGGATTGCTTGGATCTTTAGTGTTCTTTCGATTCAACTTCCAATGCATGATTATTAAAATTTTATCTTAAGGCATGATTGATTAAAATAACAAATTGAGAAAGTTAACTTGAATATGGGTTGAGGATTTTGTCTGAGGACAAGCAAATGCTAAAGTATGGGGATATTTGATAAGTGTTAAAAGAAACATGTTTTAATCCCATTCTTAATGCGCTTTTGGATGATTATTTGATGTAAATTGGTGAATTTTATGCTCCTAATCCTTTAAATTTATATTTCTATACTTAGGAGATCATTTGGGAGCAAAAGAAGCAAAAAACGAGTGAAAAATAAAATATTTGCCCAAGGTATAGGGTCCACACGGGTTGGGCACACGGCTATGTGCGCCACACAGGGTACCACACGTCCATGTGCCAAGCCATGTGGATTTTGTGAACTACACTCCAAAACACGCGAAAAACACAATTTTTAGGTTTTTCGAACATTTTAAGGTGTATAAATACCAAATATGAGAAGAGAAGAGTAAGCCGTTAGAGAATTTTGAAGAAAACAACTTGGAGAATACTATTGAAACCGTCTTTGAAGTAGATTTCCATCAAGATTGAAAACCTTTATTTAATTTCTTTTTATTTTATTATGAATTTCTCTTTGTCTTGTGATTATACTATCTTTGAGATATTTTTATTTGAAAGCATGAACTAATTTTCTAAATACCTACGAGAAATGAACCCTATGATGAATTTTGTCATTTGATTTCTATTTTTACACAATAAATACTTAGATCTTGTTCTCAATTGTGTGTGCTTGATTCTTGATTTAATATTTCTGAAATATTAATTCTTGTTTGATGTGCTTAAATCAGAGGAGAAATAGATCCTATTTAAAAGTAGATATAGCATAATTGAGTGAAGGTGCATGAAATCCAAGAAATTGGATGACATAAATCTATCGTATTCGAGTCAAATCTAATAGAGGGATCCATAGATCGAGTTAATGTGATAGTAGGGGTTTTAATTAGAAAGAAATTTCAATTAATAAACCTAGAATCAGTTGCTTTTATGCTTGAATAGAGGTATTAATTAATTTAGAGATTTCTACGGATCAAGATACTAAGTGAATAAATTGCTTAATTCAGATTGATAATGACAGATGAAATCTAGGTGAATTCTTTCTTGGGTATTATCTCTCTTCTTGGGTTTTAGTCGTTTGTTATTTCCTAATTTATTTTTTGTCGTAATCTTTAATTTATGAATTTAGTTAATTTTAGTTTTAAGTAATCCCTCCCATTTATCAGTTAAATAATAGGAAGACAGTAACTACTAGTACTTTTAGTCCACGTGAGAACGATATCTGTACTTACCATAACTATACTATTAATTGATAGGTGCACTTGCCTTAGTCATATTTTTTGTTAGTTTCGACTGCATCATTATAATAAAATAAATAGCAACTACATTAGATATTGCTTGAAATAGAAAGAAAATAATAAAAACAAAATTTGAAACCTAATATACGACAGTTGAGAAGCCCTTATTTGAGCATTTTCGAAAAGGCTTGGCCTTTGCATAAGCAGTTTCAAACAAGTTTGGCCCTCTTTTGACCATTTTGAAAAGTTTGTTTTTCATGTTAGCATTTTTATAAAGGTTAGGCTCTTAAATTATCATTTTAAAAGGTTTGACCTTTATTTGAGAAACCCTTAAATGATTGGGCTCTAATTTGATCATTTAGCCTATTCTCTGATTAAGACACAGGTTAAAAAGAATAGAATATTTTGAATGGAGTGTTCGGGAGAACTTTTCTTAAATATTACAATGTTAAATTCACTCACACTTTTAAATCTTACAATCTTAAATGCATCAAATCATGATGAGCTTCATTCATAGTTTTAAATATTACAATTTTAAATGCATCCAATCATAGTAAGTTTCAGGTAGAATTTATACATTGTGATGGTTATTGTACCAATACCAAAGTGCCCTACACATAATGTGTCTTTTTGACCTTCAAAACTGGTCTAAAGGTTTACAACCACTTTAGTGGAAACAATTGAGTGAAATTTGGAGCAGTATATGCCCGCTAAAAATTTAATATGTTTAGCTTTTTATCGAAACAAAAGACGTATTAGTGGTGGCTCACTGTAACTTGTTTTATCAGAGTTGAATGGGTTACTTGGACTTCCTTTTGAGCTGAATTTAATAGAAACAATGTGGGGTGAGTTGTATCTAGAAGATTGGATGTGAGGGTTTCTCACATTGACTCAGGAAAAATTATAAATGGTAGGTTATGAGTAGGAATTTATATTCAAAAGTACGTATACATTGGAAATGGTTCCTACCGAGGAGGAGAGTTGCCAACATTTCCTCTATGGGTTGAGAGACAAGATTAGAGTTCCATTAGTTACACTTTGACTTCGTGAATTTTTCAATTTGGATGAACGAGCAAAAATAATGGAACATGCAATGGGTTTAAGTAAGAAGTCCGATACTGACCATGTCCATGGTAAAAGGAAAAGCATATAACTTATCATTCTTTTACCCTAATGGAAATTACAATCCTAAAGTTTATCAAACTTTTGATCCTAATAGCCATGCACTTTATACTAAAAATATTTATAACAAATACATCAAAATATCAAGTTTATCTTTTAATCTAATTTATATAAAAAATTGTCAAATACATTTGATAAGGCAAACCTACGACTGTAAGAAAATAACACTTATGAAAAAACATATGAGGACAAATATACAAAGTACTAATGTGAATTCACGAATAATTTTATGAACCAATCTATTCAAAAAATTACAAGAGTACTTAAGATGAAAATGCTAAACTAGGGCACCAGATCCAACACATACTCGTGCAATGTTCTTTCTTGTGTTGGTGGGTGGTTCAACTGGATTGTCAAACAATGAATTTTCTCGAGGTAGATCAACTACCACTGGTGGATTATTCTTCATTAGCTATTGTCATAGGTTATGTTTTAAAGCTCTCTCTTGTTCAGGATTTGCCTCGATTGGGATGCCCCCGCTCTGAGTCATACATTACAATCGGAGAAACAAAAAATTAAATTAGGGAAAAAATATAATTAAAAATAAAAATACCATATTTATAAGTTGAAAATTTTCTATTTATCTTATTAAATGCAAAAATTAAATTTTAGCCTAATGTTGAAGTCTCCTCGACAATGGCGCCAACAACTTGACCGTCGCCTAGACATGCGAACGTTTGAACTAAAAATACTACAACAAAAGATATAAAATAAGAATAGTTTCCGCAAGTATACAGGTAAAGTTGTACTATAATAAAGTTTATAATGAAACATGTGGAAGTATTTCGAGGATTGTACCCAAAAGAGGCTAAATTAAACTAAAGGCCAACTTCTACAACAACAAGTCTAAACAGTAATCAGCTAAAATTATAGTATCATAAACCAAATTAAATTTAGAAGAAAAATATCATAAATTTAAGAACATTAATTCACATTAGAGTTCATAAGTGACATCAGATTTATTATTTTGATGAATTAGCGAATAGTTAACCTAGTTATTACCTTTTGGCCTCTATCTAAATCAACTAATCGATAGAAAATACTTATCATTCAAACTCGTAGCTTAAATCGGGCTAAATTAAGAGAAAATCAGTAAACTATTCTTTCGACTCATCTACCTAAATAACTTCCTAGGGTCGTCAATCCTAGGGTTTAATCACACTTAATTAATCCAACTAATTTTAAAATAAACCCTAATTCCTCATTTAATTAATTCCACCTTCGATAATTAATTTGTTTAATGGTTTTAGTTCCTTATGAGTCTAAATGCAATTTTCCCTAAGTGAAATTCAGACATTTAAATAAGTATCAAATTCAAGAGAAGGTTAAAGAGAATTTTGCTTCATTGTGATGTTAATTGAGAGTCGAAACTAAAAACCCAATTAACAGTCTTTGAGAGGATAACAATTTGAAGACAAACAACCAATAAACTAATGATTAACTAAGAAAATAAAGCTTCAATTGAAATCGAATCTAAGTTGAAAGCAATTGTCAAAACTCCTAGAACTCCTAAACCTAAACTAGAAACTAAATGAAAAGCTCCCAAAAAATAATTGTAAACATTACTATATATAGTTCTTGTGTTTTATGAACATATTAGGTCAAATACTGGTGATTAAATGACTTATCACGCATTGTGTAGACAAAAACACCCTAAGCAATAATATGACCCTCGTCAAATAGATGTTGTGACACTGGGTATGGATGTCGGGACATTGGACATCGAATGGGATTATTGTTGGCTCGAAGTTGGGTGTAGCAACATTGAATGTTGGTGTCACGATACCGAATTCATCCCTTGTGTTCTGTCACATCTTGAAAACTGGGTCGAAAGTTTTGGCAATAAATTATAGATTAAAAATAGAGTAAATAAAAATCACATTAGAAATAAGGACTAGAAAAGTGTAATAGCAAAAGCAGGGAATTTGAAAAGGTAAATTACGACAAGAGGTTAGTAGGGGTGTTATTATAAAAATGGTAAAACTAAGAGGGATCTATTGGATAAATAAACCAGTTTTAGAAAGGAGTTTGGCTATATAAGCCATCACTGTTCATTTTCTTCCTCACGTACATTGCAATTTTCTCATTCATTGCATTTTAGAAATCTATTGCATTTGGAAATTAGTATTTTCTCTCAAAGGTTTTTGCATTCTCTAATTTTTCTATCAAAGTTTTTTGCAGTCTCCAATTTTCTTAGCATCCAAACACATATTTTCTCTCACATTCCTACAAGAAAAACATCAATTTTCATTTTTAATTGGTTTGGTTCTTATGTGGTTTCAGTTTTGAGAAAAGGTTAGATCAAGGTTGACGAAGCTCATGCATGTTCTTTAAAATGATTTTCAAAAGATATTTAAAAGAATTTTGAAGAGATCAAGAGGTTTTATAATTAAATTTAACAACATTTTTTTGGAAAATACATAAACAAACCGATTGTGTTCTCGAGGAAGGTGATGAAGAGTAACCGTTTCAAAGATAAGAATTAAGATGGATCACACTTAGTTAATATGCTTAGATCTGTTAATACTTACGAGGTAGAAATGTTAAGAGATACTAAATAGGTTAAGTAAATAAACTATGTGATCTCTACTCAGATCACATAGGTCGTAAGCTGTAGATGAATAGATTAAGTGTTAAACTGTTCCGAATGGTAATTAATGCGTATGTTTTTGTGTGAAGCTAAGAGCACTGGTGGAGCATCGACTAGTAGAGATCAAGGCAAACAGATGGTCACATACTCGACGTGATGAACTAAGGTGAGTACACTGTATATAGCATTTGAAAACTAGGTCACCTATTGAGAGCCATTGAGAACTGTGCTTTGTGAGCTCTATTGCTTGCGAACAATGTGTATTGCAAACTGTGAGCCTAAACTATGTGATTTTTAAATGTGTATATATGTGTTATATTGGCATAGCGAATTTTGAAACCGTTAGTTATAGCTAGCATGCCATAGGATTGTGAGTGCTCACCTAATTGTACAGAGATAGGGTATTTGTGGCCCTGGTGAATTAATGGAGAAATAAAGGAATGTTGAGTAATGCTCCATTCATTGGCGAATTGTAAGGTAGTGTTTTCGGAGAGTGCGAGCATCGTGCTACATTTATATGGTGAATTGAATGACTCTATGGGTCCCAAGCAATGTCTCAGGAGATCCTTTATCCTATGAGAAAATCATAAGATTATGTTTCCATTTCACAGTTTGCCAATATATCACCAGATTGAACTATTTTGCATATATATATATACATATATATATATACGTGAACTACTAGAACGATGGAAATGTGCAAATGTACGCAATTGGAACAAGTAATAATTTGATAAGTAATGTCGAGTTATCGTACCCACAGAGACTGTGAAAGAAAAATATTGATGAAATGTAAGTTAAACACTTTGGTGATGAAAAATATATTGTTTTGAAAAGGATTCAATAAACTAAAAATTATACTAACAATTTAACTAAATAAAAAGAATAAAAAATTTCCAATGCACGATTTCAAAAGACGAGTTTTAATCAATATGACATAAATGTGCTAGATCAATTGCATTCTTTAACTTAACATTATTAGAACCATGTTCATGTTGTCACGAATTAAATTCACGGCAACTTGGCAATTTTCTAACTGATGTACATACTTACTAAAACCCATTTATCTCTTGACTATATCTATTTCAATTCAATCAATTAATCAAATTTTAGTAAGCAAATGTGTTAATGCACATACATACTTATGAACTTAAAATAATCTCTTAAACATATCTCTATGCAAATTCAAACAATTAATCAATTTTCATAAGCAAGTAAAAGATCAAGTGAAGTAACAATATATCTCTATATTAAAACAATTTAATCACAAAATCCTGCAAATTATGCAAGGCCAATGTATAGTTTAATACCGTCGTTAATTTAACTTTCAGGTACCTTAGAAGATTAAACATGCACCAATTAAATATTATCTCCATTAATTACAATTTCAATCCGCTTAAATAATTAATTCAATTTTTACCTTACAATTTAAATGCAAACATAACATAAGCATGATTTTATTTAATTGAACAAATCAATAATGCCTATAACAACACAAACATGATTTTTAATAAATTAAGCAATAGAACGCAATCAATCTAACACGAATTAAATTTAAGCCATTTCAATTCAACAATGCCTATAACAAAACAAGAAATTTAAAAGAGTAGGAAACTAGAAACAAATCTAGCGTCTCTTTGAAGCCACTAGCGTGCTCCTCTTCTTCTCTGCTTGTTCTGTCAATTCGAGGCCTCCACGAATACTCGAATCCTACTACTCCAAGGTGGAAGAAGGCTCTTTCTTAAGAGAAGAAATCGACAAAGGAAGGGGAAGAAAAATGGAAAACAAAGGAAAATTAAAGTGAGAAAGTCAATGAAGGAGAGAGATGTGTTGTGAATGAATTGAGTGATGAATGAGGTATCAAAGGGGGTATTTATAGGTGGGAGTGGCTGCTAAATTTGACAAAGAAAATATCAGCCACTAACACCCTATGGCCAGCCACACAAGGTGCAAAGTTGAAGGTTTCAACTTCGTTAAATTTGGTTAGGGGCAAATCTTCAAAAGCACAACAAGTGGAGGGGTTTGAATGAGATTTTAAGAAAACTTTAAGGGCTAATTTGCAAGTCATAAAATCAGCTAATTTGAGCTGATTGGGTCAGCTTTTTTAATTAGCACAACTGAGCCTGCATTCATATTATAATTAATAATAATTATTTTAACCAAACATAAATTGAATTAAAATTAAAATTAATTATAACATGTGTTAATATTCATTATTGGATCATATTAGGCTAAAAAATTAATTTTCCATAATGCTTCACTTGATATAGAAATTGCCTCAATGGTTCGAGCCTCTAGTAGTGTCTACCGAGCTGATTTTACCCTTTGTGCAAAACTGTCGAAAATAAATCAAATTCATGAAAATTTATTATAAAAATAATTAAAATTCAATATGTTGATAATTTAAGTGTAAATTAATTATTTTATAATTAAATTATATTTTTCGACAATAATTACTACGAAACTAGATGAATTAGAGCTAAAAAGGGGCTAAAAAAGTCTATATATTTTTATGCTTCCACACCCCCCAAACTTAATTCATTGCTCATCCCGAGTAATGCACAAATCAAAAAAGAAGTTGCTTGAAATCACCATTGAAAAATTTCTTCAAAAACCATATCTTCCAATAATTATGAGTTCACTATAATTATGCACAAGAACAAAAATTCTGAGATTATGCAACTCAAGTATACATATTGTTCGATTTATTCTCATCATCATGATAGAAAGAGTAGACTAAATGCTTTCTCAATAAAGATATGTTATACCATTTAACTTTTATTTCCTCGTCTAAGACTAAGTTGCAATCACTAAGTTTAATTTAGGCCTTCATATGTTAAACATATAAATTTCTCTCCACTAATGTAGGTAACCTAGAAATCTGAACCAATAGGTCTTTTATATAGGTTGTAATGTGGCTACGCTAAGGTAGGTAAAAGATAGATAAATTTAAGCTAAAAATCCTAGACTCAGCTTGAATCGGACTTTCAAAATAATTACCTCCAAATTCACCAACTTTTTTCGATCTTGAGTATATGACTACCCCCGGACGTACTCCCATTCAGTGTAGATTTTAGGCTTTTGGCAAGTATACGAGTTAGGTTGTAAATATAGTATATACAATGAAACACTTGGTAGTATTCCAAGGATCATACCCAAATGAGGCGTAAAGCGATAGTAAATTAGATCCTTGCAACGAATAAAATTAATTAGTACTTACTTTAGGGATTATAGTACGAAGAGCAAAAAAAGAGTTGGCTATTAAAAGCATAAAATAAAGTAGAAAATAAAATAGAAAATAAAGGAAAGATTTGAGATGTAGAAATTCTTATAAACGGCTTTTGGGATATTAAGTTGTTTCCACATGAGTTCTTCAATTATTGGGTTTAGGGGATTTTTTTTCCAACAAACAAGTCACTACCCAGTTCGATCTCTCGATCTTTCGTCGGCATAGCAAGTCGATACAGACTACTAATCACTAGATGTCACAATCTAAGCTGGTTTGTGGAAAAGGTGTTCATGGATGGGTAATACCAATTTTGGGTTCATTCCCACCTAAATGACATTTTAGGGTTGTCAGGCCTAGTGATTGTTTGATATTCTTCCTTTCCCAAATAGCTGATCCGAAAGGTAAAATCCCTGTTAAACAACAATTAAATATTCATACTTCCACTCCCTAATTTTCCAAAATGGAATAAGTTCCTCATGTGTTTCTTGATCATTATAAACACAATAATATATAAGAACATATATTTGAATAAGAGAACGAAAAAGAACACAATAATATATAAGAACATTTATTTGAATAAGAGAATGAAAAAGAAACTCGAATTGTATTGGCAATCTATCAAAAAAAATTCCTTGAACGTTTATGCGAGTTCTACAATCATGTTTCAAACGAAAGTACAAAATAAAATAAAAAACTAAAAGCTAGTGAATGGTGTGTCTAAACCTAATGCTAAAGGACCCATTTATAGCCTTAGTAAGTCGTTTTCATGAACCCTAGATTTGCTACCGTCCTTCGTGTTTAAGTGGCATTGTAAAGACTAAAACGCCCTTCACTCAAAGCAGAATCCGCGTTTAAGGGTCGATGTTGCAACAGACCAGAACCTGGATCATGACGAAGACATCAGTTTCCGTGTGGAGTGTTATCCTACAGGCGTTGTCGTGATATAGCTCATGTATGTCGCGACAATGAAGCCAGTCTTCAAAATCTCCAAGTCTAGTCCCTTGATTGCGACGTAGCTCAGTTTACGTCGTGACGAAGTGATCAAATTCATACTATTACGACTTCTTATGCTGTCATGCACACTCACAAAGTTCATTAGCTAACCTTTAGACCTCAATTTGCCTAAAAGACAAGAAAACAACATTTTAGCACTTAGGTTACACAATTTATTCAAATGAAAAATTCAAGTTAAATCCTATGAAAACATAATGAAAATAATTGGTTTCAAGCTCTTCAAGTGTGTAAACTAGTTCAATCTGCTAGGTGGTATAAAATCGGTAGATCAAACTCCCCCACACTTAAGTCTATGCTTGTCCTAAAGCAAACAAAACAAGAAAAACAAGGATAATGAAGAGCTTGAGTTCATAGTTATACAAAGAATGGCCTCATAATATGTAATCTAGGCATCATATATCTCTCAATAACCTTGACATGATAATTAAGCAATTTTACCATTTTTTTTATAAGTTTAGTAAGTTATAGGAAAAATAAATATTAAGGTTTTAACAATATGCATCCATCAATGCCTAATATAAATACTTTAATTATCCTAGTACAATACAAATAACTATAATGAGATCATACAATTTCCATATCTATTCCTGCATAGAGTTGTTTAAGTCACATAAGGCTTTTCGGCTGTAATATGTTGAGGCTTAGGATAGGTACGGATTTCAAAAAACAATTAAGCTCAAAAGGTTACAAACACAAAAATAGTTTACCACATTGTATTGTTCCCTATTCTTCCCTTTATGTCCTACCCCATCTCACCCCTTTATTTCTCCTTCTCTCACCATCCATTTTTCTCTGTTTTTAGGAAATCACAATATAAAGCAATCCCTTTGGCTAGCCTATGGGTACTCTTTTTCTTTTGTTTCTTGAGTAAGATTCTCTTTTTCTTCTTTTTGGTGACTTTATTATCTTGTCACTATTCACATGTTTTCTTACTCATGATTCTTTTGTTTCTTACCCAATTTCCTTCTCTTTTGATTTTTCTCCATTTCTCTCGTTTTTTGCTAACTAAAGTTCATACATCATATTGATTTTCTTATTTTTATTTTGTAACCATCACCTTGGTTTGTCTACTTACACTCAATACCACTGGTCATACGTCTATTTCCATGCAAAATAGGACCAAAGAAAAAGAGTACACACAAATCATCATTTAATGCTAAGAAGGCTTGTAATGTGGTTCATCAAAAAAGGGTCATAAGCATCAAAGATGGGTAGTAATTGGAAATTCATGATAGGGTTTGACTTTTTAGCTCTAGATATGTTCAAACAATGCTTTAGGTCATTATTAAACATCTTAACATGCACAAACATAAATTTAGTCACATAATCTCAAAATTATCATCTATCATATATACTAGCATGCTTGTTTTCGTATATTCCACACATCATTTGCTATCAATAATACCTCTTTATCGATACTTAATATAACCTATAGAACTCAAAGAATTTCAGGCTCAAAAATTTTAAAATTTCTCACCATCATGCCAAATTTAGTAATAAATACAATCAACATATTATACATGCTCCTAACCAATCACGTGTAATTCTACAAGATCAAGCACACATAAAAAAACAAATAAAAATAAAAATTATATGCCAAAAATTCTTATGTTACCCCCCACACTTTAGAAAACACATTGTCCTCATTGTATAGCCCACTCAAATAATAAGGAAAGAAGTTACCCGATTTATCATGGGAGTCCTCTTCTTCCGATGGTGGTTGTCTTTCTCCTTTTGGCTTTAATGCTTGAAATTGTAGTATTTTCCATAATGTGGGGATCCTAAAAAAAGGATAAAGCATATATATACAAAAATAAATTCTAATCCTACTCTTACAAATTATATAAGTCTAAAATAAAAACAAAAAATTATCCAAAATTTACAAAATTAAATTGTCTCAAACAACTATTCATCCTCCTCCATTTCTTCATCATCATCATCACTATTATTCCCTATTTCTGTGTCTTCATCATCATCATGCTCCTCATCCACCACCCCAAACATGTCCTTGGAGTAGTTAGGGAGACTAATATTATGTTATCGAGCAACCTCTTGAAATATCCATCCCAATTCATGCATCCACTGGATCATCCAATCAAGTTTTGCATGACTCCCTTCACCAACTTCTTGTTGGGCTAGTGTCAACCTTTGTGTTGGCGTTGGTGTAGCCGTCGAATCTCGTGATTTCTTCTTCCACTCTTTTATTTGTTTAGCATGAAGTTCTCCATATTATTGGAAGAGGGTGTCACCAATGATGCTTTTTGATGGCTTCAAGGTTTGTTCAGCGGATGTCATGGTCACTCCTACCCTCTTGCACAAAGCCGTGATTAAGTGAAGAAAGAAAATCCCCATCTTTTTTCTTTCTACACAGCGACTCATGTCTCGGTAGATCCATTTTCCTATGCAAACCAGTTTTTTCTATAAAATTGCAAATAATAATACTGTTCGAAAAGCATTAACATTAGAAACAATTAAAGAAGGTGTAATACATGTGAAAATAAATGGGATCCACATCTTGGCTTTAGGAAACATGATGGCTTGATTAAATGAAGTGGGAATGTTAGTGCTTGGCCTAAATTTCCATTCCCCCCTTCTCTCGGTTAAATAAGTAATTACCTCATGCATGTCTATATCACTAAAGGATTCTAAGTCAGTTTGATCTAAGAAATCCTGTTCATAATAAGGAGAATTAAAGAAGTTACAAATTATTTTTGGGCTTACCTTAACACTAATCCCTCTAATTACTAAGGTTTCCCAATTATCTTCATCCCTAGTCCTAGAGATATGATTTTTTAAGGTGGCATAAAATTCTTGGACTCCAAGGATAACAACAAGTTTTGTGGTGATTGTCTAAAAATGTTCCCACCTATGATACCTAACTAAAGGCCAAATTTCCTTGCACAAAACCATCAATGAGTCAAAACCCCTTTCTTCAATGAAAATTTTTCCCTGAAGTTCATTAAAATATTTTTTTATGTTCGTATTCAGAAAATTCGAAGGATTTGTACCCAATGTTGGTTCAAATTCTACAGTACATCTAACTTTTCTAGGAGACATTTTAAATAATGAAGATATAAGAGTAGGAACTTTAAACTTGAATTGGTGTGTTTCTCCCCTTGCTTGGAAACCTGAAAAGTGAGAAGATAAAATAGGGAAAAAAAGGAATTTTAGGTTTTTTAAAGATTTTTGTGAGTTGAAATAGAATGAAATAAATTAGAGAAAAAAATGAATTTTAGGTATTTTAAAGATTTTTGTTAGTTGAAATAGAATGAAATAAATTAGAATAGTGTTTTAATATTTATAGAGGTTAGGATTTAGGGTTTTAAGGTATAAAAAGGCGAAAAAATAAGCCATTAGCTGCCGGGTTACGTAGTTCGATCGAGTCGATTATGCAAAAATTACAGTCGATGTCGCGACACAAAGAGTCTTAGTCATGACAAGCACTTCAGTCTCTCTTGGTCACAACACTCTTAGGGGTTGTCGCGTGATCCTGCTATGAACGTCACAGCAATTGAGCAAGCGAACACTTGTCGATACAAGTATAATTGATAGCTGTAAATCTATAAGATATCGATCCCATAGAGATGGCTGCTTATGTTTTTTAAATCTGTCGAAGAAATTTGAGTTAAAATGATAATAAATGTTAATAATAATGTCAACGCAAATTGGTTAAAACTACACAGGTTAAAAGTAAAAATTGTCAGTGCAAAAGTAGTATAAAATGTCAATGCAAATTAATAAAAGATGAATTGATTGTTGAGATGTTGTAATGTAAACTCAGAAATATAAAAGAAATAGATCAAGTGTAAAGAAGTGGAAAGGATCACTGACTTCACAAATTAGCAACACTCAATGTGACTACAAGGTAACTTATAGATGAATTGTCACCACAATTATGTTGCAATGAGATCGTACTAATATCAACTCTTTGTTTAACAAAGACCTAAGTACCCACAACTACCACATCTTTCAATGTTGGTAATGCTGAGCACTCAAGAACAAGTGACTAGAATTCCTCCTAGTCCCAAGCAACTTCCGTTATCTTGCTTGTTAATCTAACTTGTCACCGCACCTTCCAGTGATTGTGACTACAATTGCACTTCCGTGGTAAAAACAGTTAAATCCAAAGATAAACAAATGAGAATAATTGAATAGAACTCAAAGCAAATCTAATATTAAAAGATACTTTCGTACTAAATCAATTATCAATAGTATTCATCAACATTTTAAGAGGGATTAACAAATGAATTGAAATATCGTATTCCTAATCTATTAGAATTCTCCCTTAGCCGCTCCTCTTGCTTCGCACAAAGCACTTCTCGTCAGAAGCTATTGCGTCCTTCTGGCATCAGATCACCTTCCTTCAAAATTTAAGCTTCCATGGTAGCTTTCTTCTAAAATGAATAAGAGAAATTATATATTTGAAATCTTCACACCTTCATACCCATCTTCTCTTTCATCCTTCTATTTATAATCACTGGCCATTCCAGATCTTTCTCCCTTTTTAGATCTAACTCCTTGCTGCAGTTGTAAAAGTTGTTATTGCCAGCTATGCACTCGTACAAATCTGATTTGTTCATTGATCAGTTGCAGATTGTCACAACATTTTTGGACGCAAATTATGAATTTAATTTGCATCGACAATTTGTCATTCTCTTGCATTGGTGCTTTTGGATATGTTAGCAGCATGAAATTCCTGATAAAAACGTAGAAGCCTTCATGTGATGACATATTTCGTCATAATTCTAGATCAACTTGTGACCGCAACTTTGAAAGATTTCCTACTCTAATCTTCCCAGGTGGAATTTTGTGCTGACAACTTTAGATACAAAACGAGTACTAAATATAGCGACATTAGTAACGCAAAAGAGATCAAATGAAAGAAATTAGTATCGAACAGCACTGAGTTAGAAAATGTAAATACTAAGTATGAAATAATATATGCTAAATATGATACAAAAGGAACAAATTATACACTAATTTAAGGAGAAATTAAGTGTCATTTCTAATGCTATCATCATGACATCCTCCTCAGTTCTGATTTTTTTCGAATCTTTACACTTTTTCGTGATAAGGGGAGAACTATGTCGCGACATCGACATCAGTCTTGTTTTTTTGGAATTCTGTCACCTATGTTACGACACAGAAGATGGTGTGTCACAACATACCCCTGTTTTCCATTAAATACTCAAATAAAAACACGTTAACAAGATATACAATAATATACATAAGTTAATACCATTGATTTACCTTTAAGTCTTACTATTGGACTCATTCGGTATGCTTACCCTTGCCGAGCGTATCCACCTTTGTTCTCCTTTTGCCCATCTCTCTTTAAATTTCTCCACCTCCTTCAATCGACCCCATTCCTTGAATCTGTTAACTCATTCTTTGCTCATAAAGGGGATCCAATTGTGCCCTTCTTCCCCACTAAATTCTAGCAAGTGGTAGTGCTCATTGTGCCCTTTAGTTTCATCACTTTAATCCCCACAATTGAAGATTTCAACCTCACTATTGATTCTCATAGTTAGCTTGTTATTGTTCAAATCAATGGTGGATCTAGAAGTGGCTAAGAATGATCTTCTTAGTAAGATGGGAATATCTTTGTCTTCTTCAAAATCTAGCACAACAAAGTCCCCAGGGGTTATGGAACTTTTTACCTGGACTAAGATGTCCTCTAGAATTCTCCTCGGTCATACAAATGACCGGTCAGCCAGTTGGAAAGTAAGTTGGCTATTTTTAAGATCTCCACTCCTAAGTTTCTCGAATACTATTAACTTTGCTATTTATACTCGCACCAAGATCGCACAAAGCCTTGTTAAACTGAAGATTCCCAATTTTTATTGGAATGGTAAAACTACTGGGATCCTTTAGCTTTTATGGAATTTCTTTGGAGATGATAGCGCTACAAGATACGTTTACCTTTACTTGCTCACCTACTTTGATTTTTTGATGCCTTGTTGTCATCTCCTTTACAATTTTGGCATACTTGGGTACCTTCTTTATCAACTCAATCAAAGGTGGGTTAATATTTAATGATTTGAAAAGGTTCAGAAAACTTATATAATCGTCTTCGACTTATCGCTTCTTTTCTTCTAACCTTTTCAGGAAAGGAATTGAGGCACTTTTTTCTTTTTGAGGCATATCCTCCTTTATTTCTATTGCCTCTTTTGCTGACAACTCTTAGGATTTATGACTGCAGTGTCATCATCAGAAGGGATGTCTATGACTTCATGAGATTTGTTAAGCTCTTCTCTCTCTTTAGGTCGTTCATGACTACTCATTACTTTGCCCGATCTTAACTCGATCACGTTAACTTGTTCTTTTCCTTTCCTTCAGGGATTATTCTTGGTTGCTAGGGATCCCTAAACCAATTTTCCTTGAAAGATCGCCTATCATACTCATTAATTGGTCCATTTGCTCCTTTAGCCTTGCTACAATTCTTGCGGTGTTAGTGCAATCAAACTGCACTTGTTTCACATTCGCCCTCACTGAATGCATTTCCCCTTTAATTCAATCAAACCTTTGACCACATGCAGTATGGTAACCTTGATTTGTTTTTTCGGCTATCTTTATAAAAATAAGGGTTAGAAACTAGGGCTTCCTGCTTGTGTGTTACTATTACTGTTTCCCCCTTTGCTTCCTCCCCATCTAAAGTTAGGGTGATATCCTGAATTATAAGTATTCAAATATAGATTTTGACTATTACATAATTGGCCTCCTTTGGATTAACGAGATAATGATATAAAGGCTTACCTTCTTCGTGGGATGGTGGTGCCCCTATAGCAAACACGATTCGATTCAATCGTTCCAACAGTTGTTGGTATTTCTCATCTTCACCGAAGTGGGTTTCTACCCATAAGTGGACATTTACTAATAGGAGTTCATTGCCATATTCTCTATTAGCCCATAAGCACCATTGTAAGTCCGGTTGATTAGGGCTCCTCTTGCTGCAATATCTAGGGTAGATCTAGAGGATGCATCCAACCTATTGTAAAAAGTTTGTAGTTGCATCCATTCCAGAATACCGTGGTTAGGGCATTTTCGTACTAACGTCTTAAATCATTCCCATGTTTCGTGGAACCCTTTGACCTTGAATTGTTAGAAGGTTGACAATTCTCTCCTTATTTACAGAGGTATGTGAGCATTTTCTATGTTGATAGCGGGGTTTTTTATTCGATTGACTCTTTCTTCTCTTTCTTCCGATGGTAGGTTTTGTATTACTTGTTGGTTTATGGGATTAAATCTAATTAATGACTCGAGGTTAGAAATGGGATCAACCAAGTTTCCTTGGCTTCGAGTAATAAACCAAAATTAATTAAAAATAAATAAAGAAAATGAAATACGAAAAATAAATTAAATAAATAAAATAAAATTGAATCTATAACCTAAAATTTTTCTAATTATTTTATTAGAAAAGAAGAAAAAAAAATTACTAGTGCATTTCCTCCCCGTCAACTGCGTTAACAACTTGACCGCCATCGAACGTACTCTCATTCTGTGTAGATTTTAGGCTTTTCACAAGTATACGGCTTAGGTTATAAATGTAGTGTGTACAACGAAACACTTGGTAGTATTCCGAGGATCGTATCGAAAGGAGGCGTAAAGCGATAGTAAATTAGATCCCTATATAGAATAAAATTAATTAGTACTTACTTTAGGGATTATAGTACAAAGAGCAAAAAAAGAGTTGTTTTTAAAAACAATAAAATAAAGTAGAAAATAAAATAGAAAATAAATATTTGAAATGTAGAAATTCTTATAAATGAGTTTGAGGATATTAGGTCGTTTCTGTATGAGTTCTTCAATCATTAAGTTTTGGCGATTTTCCTCCAATCAACTAGTCACTACCCCAGTTGGATCTCTCGATCTTCCGCCGACATAGCAAGTCAATAGGGACTACTTATCGGTAGATGTCACAGTTTAAATCAGTTTGGGGAAAAGGTGTTCACGGATGGGCAATACCAATTTTGGGTTCATTCTCACCTAAATGACGTTCTAGGGTTGTTAGGCCTAGTGTTTGTTTCATATTCTTCCTTTTCCAAGCAACTGATCCGAAAGGTAAAATCCTTGTTAAACAACAATTAAATATTCATATTTCCACTCCCTAATTCCCAAAAATGGAATTAGTTCCTCATGGGTTTCTTTATCATCATAAACACAATAATATATAAGAACATAAAATTAAATAAGAGAATGAAAAAGAAACTCAAATTGCATTAGTATTCTATCGAGAAAAATTCGTTGAATGTTTATTCAAGTTCTACAATCTCGTTTCAAACAAAAGTACAAAATAAAAGTAAAAAAATAAAAGCTAGTGAATGGTGTGTCTAAACCTAATGCTAAAGTCCCTATTTATAGCCTTGGTCAATCGTTTTCATCAACTCTAGGTCTGCTTATGTCCTTCATGTGTAAGCAGCATTGTAAAGATCAAAACATCATTCACTTGGTGCAGAATCTGCGTACAAGCGTCGATGTCGCGACACACTATAACCTATGTCACGACGAAGACATCAGTTTCTCATGTATGTCATGACAAAGAGGTCAGTTTTCAAAATCTCCAAGTTTGGTCCCTTGGTTGCGACGTAGCCCAATCTATGTTAGTCCTATAATGGGTGAGGATTCAGGAATCTACTGGTTAAGGTACCCTTACTTTAGAAATTAAACCGCATGTAATTAAACTTAAGAGCCTACCCTAAGTAGTGCCACATTGAACCTTTAGCGGTTACCCAAAAGAATGTAGAAGAGAGACGTTTTATGCTTTGTTCTTTACTTTCATTTGCAATTTCATTCCCTTATTGATTGTACTAACTTGTTTTGTTTTATCTTTGTATTTGCATTGCATTTTCATCTTAGAAAAGGTGTTGATTCATACTCAATTACCAAATAGAGAACTTAACATTGAAAACGGGTTTTGATAAAGTGGAAGAACAATGTGGCCGTGTGTATATGGTCAAAGAAATGGCAACTAGAGAAAGGTGACAGTCTGTCAAAGGGACATATATCAGAGTTATGGAATTTCACCTAGATAAGCGTGATTCTAAATAATTCGCACGAGCTGAAAGAAATATGAGATAAGTGGGATAGTTAGACAAGACAGATATTCTATCGATTATGGTGATTTGCCTTACTTACTCGAGATTAAGGTGGGTAAGCATCTTTTCAAACCCTCACGTAGTATTGGAATCCCTTCTACGGTTGATTCACTTTTCTAAAAGTAGACATAGTACCCTCGATAGAAGAATAAACTATGTTGCCCCGTTGCTTGAGGATTGAGGTTGATAAAGCCTACTATAGAGCTGCCAGTATCTCAACCTTCTTAAAGAAGCTGGTGAGCATAATCAAGGAGCAAGCATTAAGTTACGACTTGGATTAAGGAAAAGGGATAATAAGTGCATCGTTTCAAAGAGTTCGCGAGACTTAATTTTGGTACACACTGACGCAAGGAAAGGGTCGACATATTTGCCTTAAGTGTTTAGGGATCAATCATCTTCCCTAAAGCATCAGCGCATAAAGAGGACATGGTCTTGGATTTATGACTGAGCTAAAAGGCAAGCTAGGCTAAAAATGAGGAGTTAAAAGGTAAAAGAACTTGAGGTCTCACTATGGAGTTATGAACTACGAGTTGAGCTTCTCGAAGAAACTGTAGAAACAAACAGCGAAGATTGAAAAACAACTTAAAAGCTTTCACGGGCAGGTCAAAGATAGGGACAATGTTGCGAACGAAGCTTTGTTCCAAAGACGTGAAGTGACTAACCACTTGTAGACCTTAGCCATTCAAGACCGATGTTTTAAGCTTAAAATCGGAGTCAAACCGAAGCAAAAATTAGCATGGAAGTTTAAGGCTTTGAGCATTAAGCATTAAGACACGACCATATATGTATCTGCCTTATGTAAAGAAATTTGTTTTCTAGTAAAGTTGTTCTAATGGAATTGAACTAGAATCGATGCCTTTTTGCATGCATTTTACCATTCATTTATTGCACTTCATACATTAAATTTTTTTTAAAAAATCCTACATATCTGAAACATCTGTGTCAAAGAGAGTCATCAACCCTAAACAGAAATTGAGAGAAAGTAAGACAATCAAGACGATGAGAATGCTTAAAAAAATGGAGAGGGGAACTGATAGCATTAGAAAAGACCATTAAATTCTCCCTATTTAGAGTATAATTTGTTCCCTTTGTATTATGTTTAGCATGAATTTTTAGCATTTTATATTTAGTAATTGCATTTTCAAAGTCAGTGATGTTTGGTTTAAATTTCTTCTATTTCATCTCACTTGTGCTATTAATGTCGTTACATTTAGTGTCAGTTTTGCATCTTCAGATGTCAATGCAAGGATCTATCTTAGAAGATCAAAGTAGGAAAGTGTTCAAAGCTGTCGTTACAAGTTTGATCTAGAATTGCGCCCAAACATATCACCGCATAAGTACTTCTAGATTAAATTAGGGATTTTTCTGTGAGAACATATTCAGAAGTACCAGTGCATGAAGATGTCAAAGTTGTCACAGGAAATTAAAGTATAAATTTGCGTCTAGAAATGTCATGACAACCTGCAACTGCTTTCTGCATACACCAGATCAGCATGAGTGTACAGCTGGATTCACAAACTTATACAACTGCAAGGAAGTTAGATCTGAGAAAAGAAGGACACCTGTACTGGGCAGTGAAGATAAATAATGAGGAGAGAGAGAAGAGAAAAGGGGATATGGAAGCTCATGACAAATTAATTCCATTTGAATTTTTCTTAAGCTTGCTTCCATGGCAACTTAAAATTCCTGGTGGGTTACTTGATGCTACGAGAAGGCAACATCTACTCCTAACGAGGAGTGTTCTAAGTGCGATGCAAGAGGAGCATTTATGGAAGAGTTCTAGTAGGCTAGGAATAGAATGCTTCAACTTGTTCTTTAATTCCTCTTAAATGCCGATAAATTCTGATGAACTTAATTGTGTATGGAAATACCTATTAATTTTAGATTTATTTTAATTTCTGTTTAATTCTTCTTATCTGTTTAACTTTGGATTTAATTGCTTAATCACAGAAGTGTTATTGCAGTTGCTGAAACTAGATAATGCAGTGACAAGTTAAATTAACAAGCAAGGCAATGGAAGTTGCTTGAGGTACGAAGGAATTCTGGCCACTTTTTCTTGAATGCAAAGCATTGCCAACACTAGAAGGTCTAGTTAATGTGAGTGTTTGGGTCTATGATAAGCAGAGAGTTCGAAAGAAGTGAGATCTCATTAATTTTAATTGCGTCGACAATTTATCAATCATTTACGTTGTAGTCACATTTAGTAGTTGCCAACTTATGACGTCAGGGATCCCTCCATTCCTTTGTCATTATTTTACATTTTTAATTTTATTAAATTGCATTAATAAAATACCTTCACCCCTTCATTACATTTTCTTATTCAATTGCTCTGACATATTATATCACAGTATTACAATATTTGCTCTGATAATTTTAATTCTTTTATTTGAAGTCTTTGATTTAATTGCATTAACATTATTCCTGACAGTTCTTCTTATTCTGACCTCTTTTGCATCGAAAAATTTAAGCATAGACAGCCATCTCTATGGGATCGATAATTGATAGCTTTACACCTATCAACTATACTTTCATCGACAAGTGTTTGTGTGCACAATTGCTGTGATGTTCATGGCGCGATCAAGTTTTAGCGCTGTTGCCGGGGATGAAATTTGCTTGATGTTTATTTTGTAGTTGCAATTATTCTGTATTTCTTGACCTTTATTTGTTATTAATTTGCTTTATGTTTTGTTAATTCTATTCAATTCTCGTTTAGGTATTGCATGACCACTGGGAGAAATCCTGACAATATTGTTGGCTTATATCTGGAAATTGAAAGAACCATTCGAAGGAGAAGACAAGAACAAAAAAATATGACTTTACCTGGAAATAATGATATACCACAGTTGCCACCACAAAATCTTGTTCCTCCAATACAGGCACAAAATGTAAATATTCCATAGTTTCCACAAGAAGAACAAATAGAGAACAGAATAATCAGAGAATTTGTTATTCATGTGTTAGATGACTTGCAATCAGGGGTTGTTAGACCAGCTATCCAAGCTAGGAATTTTGAGTTAAAACGGTTATGTTTCAAATGTTAAATACGAATGGGTAATGTTGGTTTACCTCATGAGGGTGTGAGAGAGAATCTTAAATCTTTTCTGCTAATTTGTGCTTCTTTTAGTCAGCATGGTGTTCCTGATGACGCCTTGAAGTTACAACTGTTTCCTTATTCATTACAAGGAAGGGCTCGTACATGGTTTCTTGGATTACCTGCTGAATCTATTACATCGTGGAATGCACTTGCAACTCAATTTATTTTGCGATTTAATCCGCCCACGATGAATGCTCAATTGCAAAATGATATTACTTCTTACCATCAACTAGATGATGAGAACCTGCATACTACATGGGAGCGTTACAAAACTTTGATTCGATGTTGCCCCATGTATGGAATCTAACAAGAAACATAGATCAAAATTTTTTATAATGGATTAAATGTGCAGATAAGAAATCTTGTCATTGCATCTGCGAATGGTCCCTTGTTGGATTGCACTTACGATGAATCAGTGCGAATTTTGGAGAGAATCAAACAAAATGATTATCAATACCCAATTTCTCAAGCTGATCAAGTAAAAACGAATCCTGGAGTTATTGATTTAGATGCCATATCAGCTTTAAGTGTACAAGTATCTTCGTTGGCTAACAAGATCAAAAACATGAAAGGGACGAGTGATGTTGCCCTTATTCAAGTAGCCCAGCAGATGGATGTCCCGACATTTAGTTGTGAAATTTGCGGCAACAATCATAGCTATGAATATTGTCCACAACATGCCAAAAATTCGTTTTATGTCAATAACATTAGAGGAAACTCGTACGGTAACTCTTGTAACAATTTAACTAGGAGTCAATAACCTTAGGGGAATCAAAATGCATCCACATTCTGATATGGAAATTCCTTAAGTTAAGGAAATTTTCGACAAGTGAGTTACAATCAACTGCAGTAGACTTATAACCATAATCCTTATGTGCATACACATCACGATCAGATGCAGTCACATGCTCGTAGGCAACCATAGCAGACTGCAATGCTAGATATAAACATGCAAGGAAAGCATCAACAACAGTAACAGCAATATTCTCAACCAAGATCGGATCCATTAGCTACCCTTGAAGCTTTGATGCATGACCATATTACAAGAACTGAAGCTATTGTGCAGGGAAATTCTTCTTCCATCCGAGCGTTGGAAGCACAATTAGGACAACTAGCTTCTAATATGAGCACGAGACCACTAGGTGCCTTACCCAGTGATACTAAAAATGTAAATAAAAAGAGGAAGAAGCATTACAAAGTTATTACTCTTCGGAGTGGAAAGCAAACTATTGAACAAAACAGCAACTCTAATATAGCACCTGTCAACGCAAATGAAACTAAGCAGAAAGAAAAATTTGTATCTGAAGAAGAAGCAGTAGATATAAATGAGAAGGAGTCACTACTAATTACACCATGCCAGCTATTCGACCTTCAAAATTCTCGACGTAACCGCTAATTTCAATGCAGTCGGTTGTGTCACAATAACCTAATGTCTCCATACCTTTTTTGTTTCCACAACGATTCAAGGAGAAAGAACATGATAGAGAATATCAAAAGTTTGTGGCCACCTTGAAATAATTACATGTTAATATACCTCTCGTTGATGCTCTTGTGCAGATTCTTAGTTATAGGAAATTTATGAAGGAGCTTTTTTCAAACAAAAAGAAGTTGACCGACATCGAGACAATTGCACTCATAGAAGGTTGTAGTGCTGTACTGACAAATAAATTGCCACTTAAAATGAAAGATCCTGGCAGTTTTACAATTCCATGCTCCATTTGAAATCATTATTTAGGCAAAGCTCTTTGTGATCTAAGAGCAAGCATCAACCTTATGCCCTTTTTCAACATTCAAAAAATTCAAATTGGTCACATGAAGCCCACTGCGTTGAAATTGCAACTAGCAGATGGATCTTTAGCCCAACCTGAATGACAAATTAAAGATGTTCTCATCCAAGTAGATAAGTTTGAGTTCCCAATAGATTTCATCATACTGGATTGTGAAGATGATAAGGAGGTACCCATAATTTTGGGACACCAATTTCTTTCTACGAGTCGCACTCCTATAGACATTTTCAAAGGCGAGTTAATCATGCGACATAATGATGAACACGTTACCTATAGTGTCTTCGAAGCAACTCCCTGCAAGAGTAAAGAGCAATGTCACCACATTTATGTCTCGAAAGAATTTAATGAGCGTAGCTCAATAGGGCAAGAAGAATTTGCAGTGACATCTAAAGACAATTTCCTACCTGATTGCGACCACAAGGTTAAGACAAATATTTGTGAGCTTAGACATAGTTGGCAGATGGAATCCTTGGATCTCACCAATAGGATGATCTCTGTTTTCAAGCCATCGATTGAAGAAGCTCCAACTTTGGAGTTGAAACCATTGCCAACGCATTTAAAATAAGTTTTCCTTGGTGACAAAGATACCTTGCCAGTAATTGTCTCCGTAAATCTCAATGCAAGCTAAGAGGAGAAATTAATTGAAATATTAAAGCAACACAAGTGTGCCATCGCTTGGAGCATTGCGGTTATCAGAGGCATTATTCCCTCTTTCTGCATGCACAAGATCAGGCTGGAAGATGAGGGAAAGCAGTCCATTGAATAACAACATAGATTAAATGAGAAAATGAAGGAAGTTGTGAAAAAAAGATAATAAAATGGTTGGATGCAAGCATTATTTACCCAATTTCTGACAGTACATGGGTAAGCCCGATTCAATGCGTTCCGAAGAAGAGAGGTATTACGGTGGTAAGTAATAACAAAAATGAATTGATTCTTACTCCCATTGCTACTAGTTGGCGAGTGTGCATGGACTACCGCCTTTTGAATGTTGCCAAAAAAAAGATCATTTCCCACTTCCATTCATTGATCAGATGCTGGACAAGCTAGCTGGTAAGGCCTATTGTTGTTTTCTTGATGGATATTCTGGCTACAACCAAATTGCAATTGCACCGGAGGACAAAGCAAAAACAACTTTACTTGTCATTTTGGTACCTTTGCTTTTTGCCGAATGTCATTTGGGTTATGCAACGTACAGGCCACATTTCAAAGGTGCATGATGACAATCTTTTCCGATATGATTGAGGATTCAGTGGAGGTATTTATGGATTGAGGATTCGTAGGAGGTTTTTATGGATGACTTCTTTGTTTATAGTCACACTTTTTATAAATGCATTAACAATTTAACTAAAGTTTTGAAGTGATGCGAGGACAGTTATCTGGTGCTAAATTGGGAAAAATGCCACTTCATGGAAACTGAAGGCATTATCCTTGGGCATCTGATAGCATTAGAAATGACACTTAATTTCTCCTTGAATTAGTATATAATTTGTCCCTTTTGTATCATATTTAGCCTACATTTTCAGCATTTCATTCTTAGTATTTACATTTTCTAAATCAGTGTTATATGGTCTTATTTTCCTTCATTTTATTCCTTTTATGCTACTAATGTCATTATATTGAGTATCAATTTTCAATCTAAAGTTGTCAATGCAAAAAATCACTTTAAAAGATCATAGTGGGAAAGCATTTAGAGTTGCGGCCCCAAGTTTGATCTAGAATTGCACATAAATGCTCCTACATTTTATCAGGGATTTTTACGCTGTTAACACATTCAGAAGCACTAGCATAGGAGAATTTCAAGTTGTCATAGCAAATTTAATTCATAATTTGCGTCCAGAGATGTCGCGGCAATCTGCAACTACATAATGCACAAACCAGATTTACGTGAGTGCATAGCTGGCAATAACAAACTTGTACAACTGTAAAAAGGGGAATTTAGATTTGAGAAGAGGGACAAACTGGTGCTGTGGAGTGATTATAAATAGAGGGAAGTAAGGGAAGATTAATATCAAGCTATGAAGAATTCAATTCCACAATTTTTCTCATCTTTTCTCAAAATCCGCTTCCATGGAAGCTTGATTCCCATAGAGGGTAAACTAACACAACAAGGAGGCAACTACTCCTAACGAGGAGTGCCTATGTACAACGCAAGAGGAGCTATTACGAGAGAATTCTAGTAGACTAGGAATAGCATGCTTCAATTTATCTTTTAATCCCTCTTGAATGTTGATGAATTCTATTAACTTTTAATTGCATACGAAAGTATCTATTAATGTTAGATCTATTTTGATTTCTACTCAATTCTTCTCATCTATTTATATTTGGATTTAACTATTTTGACCATGGAAGTGCAATTGCAGTCACAGTCACTGAAAGGTGCGGTGACAAGTTAGATTAACAAGTAAGACAACAGAAGTTGCTTGAGGTAAGAAGGAATTCTGGCCACTTGTTCTTAAGTGCAAAGTATTACCAGCACTGGAAGGTGTGGTAATTGTGAGTACTTGGGTCTTTGTTAAACAGAGAAGTTGATAGCAGTAAGATCTCATTAGAACTTAATTGTGGCGAAAATTCATCTATCAGTTACCTTGTAGTCACATTTAGCGTTGCCAACTTGTGAAGTCAGGGATCCCCTTATTTCTTTACACTTGATCTATTTCTTTTTATTTTTTGAACTTACATTTACAACATCTTCCATAACAATTCATTTTCTATTAAATTTCTCTAACATTTTATGTTATATTTGCATTAACAAATTTAACTCTTTGATTTGTGTAGTTTTAACCAAATTACGCTGACATTACTCTTAACAATTCTTTTCATTTAAACTCTAATTGCTTCAACAAATTTAAGCAACAAGAAGATCATCCTCGTGGGATCGATATCCGATATATTCTTCTCAATCTACTATACTTGCATCGACATTGTCCGCTTGCACATTTGCTATGACGTTTATAGGCCGATTAAGTTTTGCCGCCGTTGCCGGGGATGGCGTTTGTTTGATGTTTATTTTTGTAATTGCATTTACTATTATTTTCTAACTTTTATTGATTACTAATCTTTTTTTATTTTCTTTTAAATTCTTTTTAGGTGTTTATGTCCACAAGGAGAAATCTAAACAACATTGTTAGTTTTGATTCGGAAATTGAAAGAACAATTCGGAGGAAGAGATAAGAGCAAAATAAAATGGCTGGAAATAACAATGATCTACCACTTTTGCAACCACAAAATATTGTTCCTCCAGTGCAGCCACAAGGAGTCAACAATATACTGCCACAAAGAGAGCAAATTCCAGACAGGACAATTAGAAACTTCGTTCTTCCTATGCTCGATGATCTAAAACCACGGGTTGTTAGACCAGTAATACAAGCTGGGAATTTTGAATTAAGCCGATGATGTTTCAAATGCTAAACTCAAATGGGCAATATGTCGATTTGCCTCATGAAGATGCGAGGGAGCATCTCAAATGATTTGTGCTTATATGTGCTTCTTTCAGTCCACATGGTGTTCCTGATGACGCCTTCAAGATGCAGCTGTTTCCTTACTCTTTGCAAGGAAGGGCACGTACAAGGTTTTTAGGTTTATTGTCTGGATCTATTACTTCATGGAATGTATTAGCAATTTAGTTTGTTCTGCGATTCAATCCACCCACAATGAATGCTAGATTGAGGAATGATATTACAACATACCATCAATTGGATGATAAGAACCTACACACTATGTAGGAGCGTTACAAAACTCTGCTTAGACGTTGTCCCACAGAATCCAATAGGAGACACAAATCGAGATCTTTTACAATGGATTAAATGTGCATACAAGAAATCTTGTGCTAATGGTCCTTTGTTGGATTACACATACAATGAAGCTGTACGAATCTTGAAAAGAATTTTCAAAATGATTATTAGTACCCGATTTCTCGTTCTACTCAAGTGAAAACAAATCATGAAGTTATTGAGTTAGATGCCATTTCAGCCCTAAGTGCACGAGTATCCTCTTTGGTAAACATGATTAAGAACATGAAGGGGACGAGTGATGTTGCCTTATTCAAGTAGCCTAACAAATGGATGTCCCAACATTTTCTTATGAAATTTGCGGTGACAACCATAACTATAACTGTCCACAGCATGCTGAGAATGCTTTTTATGTCAATAACATCCAAGTGAATTCATATGGTAACTCATACAACAGTTCAAGTAGAACTCAACAACCTTGAGGGAGTCAGAATGCGTCTACATATAGATATGAAAATTCTTCAAATCGAGGTAATTTTAGACAAGGGAATTACGGTCAACAGTAGCAGAATTATAATCACAATCCTCAAGTACATGCACAGCCTGACTAGATGCAATCACAGAACCAGATGCAATCATATAATCAGAAGTAAGCACAAGCTCGAATACAGCCACAACAAACTGTGCTACCAAATATGCTAGGACAGCATCAGCAACAGCAAAAACAGTATTCTCAACCAAGATCAGAGCCATTAGCTACTCTTGAAGCTTTGATGTGTAAACATATTAGCAGAATAGAAGTAATTGTACAAGGAAATTTGTCTTCCATTTGAGCATTGGAAGCACAACTAGGACAACTGGCTTCTAACATGATCACACAACCACTAGATGCTTTGCTCAATGATACTGAAAATCCAAATAAAAAAGGGAAGGAGCATTGCATGGATTTCACATTGCAGAGTGGAAAGCAAACTGCTAAACAGAGTAGCAGCTCCAACCAAGCACCTGTCGACACAACCGATTATATCACAACAACCCATTATGAACATACCTTTTCCATTTCCACAGCGATTCAAGGAGAAAGATCATGACATAGATTATCAAAAGTTTGTATCTACCTTGAAACAATTACATATTAATATACCTCTATTTGATACTCTTGTGCAGAGGAGCTATTATCAAAGAAGAAGAAGATATTCAATATTGAGATGATTGCGCTCACAAAAGGGTGTATCACTGTACTGACAAATAAATTGCTACAAAAAATGAAAGATCCTAGCAGTTTCACAATTCCATGCTCCATTGAAAACCATTACTTAAGTAAAGCCTTATGTGATTTGGGAGCTAGCATTAACCTTATGCCATTGTCAACTTTCAGGAAATTAGAAATTGGCCATATGAAGCCCACTATGATGACATTACAACTTGCGGACAAATCTTTGGCACAACCTGAAGGACATATTAAAGATGTTCTCATCCATGTCAATAAGTTTGTGTTCCCAGCCAACTTCATCATACTTGATTGTGAAGGCGATAAGGAGGTGCCTATAATTCTGGGGTGCCCATTTCATGCAATGGGATATACACTAATAAATATTTTCAAAGGGCGAGTTAATCATGTGTCACAACGATAAACATGTAACCTTCAGTATTTTCAAAGCATCTCCATCACAGAGTAAGGAACAATGTCATCACATTGATGTTTTGGATGAGTTAATTATAGAGGAATTTAATGAACGAGGTTCAATAGTGCCAAAGGAATATGAAGTGACATCGGAAGATAATGCCTTACCTGAATGTGACCACAAAGTTAAGGCTAATGTTTGTAAGCTTAGACATGGCTGACAATTGGAATCTTTGGATTTAACTAATAGGACGATCCCTATGTTCATACCATCGATTGAAGAAGCTTTGACTCTTGAGTTAAAGCCATTACGAACACATCTGAAATATGCTGGGTGACAATAATACATTGCCAGTGATTGTCAACGTAAGTACCAATGTGAGCCAAGAAGAAAAATTAATTGGAATATTGAAGTAGCACAAATAAGCCATTGCCTGGAGCATAGCGGACATCAAAGGCATTAGTCCCTCTTTTTGCATGCATAAAATTAGGCTAAAAGATGAAGGAAAACAATCAATTAAACAATAATGAAGATTAAATGAGAAAATGAAGGAAGTAGTAAAGAAAGATGTTATCAAATGGCTGGACGTAGGCATAATATACCCAATTTTGGATAGTATGTGAGTGAGCCCGATCCAATGTGTGCCTAAGAAATGCGGCATCACGGTGGTAAGCAACGATAAAAATGAGCTAATCCCTACTCGTATTGCTACAGGTTGGCGAGTGTGTATGGATTACTGTTTTCTAAATGCAGTCACAAAGAAAGATCACTTCCCACTTCCGTTCATAGATTAAATACTTGATAGGCTAACTGGTAAGGCCTATTACTGTTTTCTTGACGGATACTCTAGGTACAACCAGATTGCAATCGCGCTAGAGGATCAAGCAAAGACGACTTTTGTATGCCCATTTGGAACCTTTGCTTTTCGACGAATGACATTTGGTTTGTGTAATGCCCCAGCTACATTCTAAAGGTGCATGATGGCTACCTTCTGTGATATGATCAAGGATTTGTTAGAGGTATTTATGGATGATTTCTCTGTCTACGGCCATAATTTTGATAAATGCGCTGGCAATTTAGCAAAAGTGTTGAAAAGATGCGAGGACACCAACTTGGTACTAAACTGGGAAAAATGCCACTTTATGGCAACTGAAGGCATTGTTCTTGGCCATCATATATCTTGTTAGGGCATTGAAGTAGATAAAGCGAAAGTGGAAATCATTGAAAAGCTACCTTAACTTAATAATATGAAAGGAATAAGGAGTTTTCTCGGCCATGCCGGAGTTTATAGACGATTTATCCTAGACATCTCCAAAATAGCAAAACCACTCTGCTCTTTGTTGGAGCAAAATAAAAAAAATTTGTTGGATGAAGCTTGTTTGGAAGCATTCCTGAAAATTAAATAGTAGCTAGTGTAGGCACCCATTATCGTCTCATCGGATTGGTCACAATCGTTCGAGGTGATGTGTGATGCGAGCGACTTTGTTGTGGGTGCTGTTCTTGGACAATGAAAAGATAAGGTATTTCATTCAATCTATTATGCTAGTAAGACTCTAACTGAAGTGCAGGTGAATTACACAACCACTGGGAAGGAGTTACTAATAGTAGTTTTTGCGATTGACAAGTTCCGTTCAAATCTTGGCGGCGTAAAAATTTAGTGTATACTGATCATTCTACATTGAGATACCTTTTTGCTAAGAAAGATACAAAACTTAGGCTGATTAGATGGATCATTTTTACAATAATTTGATTTTAAGATTAAGGACAGGAAAGGATCGAAAAACCAAGTAGTAGACCACCTATCTCGTCTGAAATCTAGAAGTGAGGATGAAAATAAGTCACAAATTGTCAACGCATTTCTAGATGAGAAATTATTCTTTGTCAACGCATCTCCATGGTATGTAGATGTTATCAATTATCTAGTCTGTGAAAAGCTACCATTGAGTGCAATAGGTCATAGGAAGGTTGGATTTTTTCGGGATGCTGCAAAGTGTCATTGGAATGAGCCATACCTGATCAAGGTATGCACTGACAACATCATTCATCGCTGCGTTCTTGAGGAAGAAATGATATCTATCCTGAAGCATTGCCATGATGCTCCGTATGGAGGCCATTTTGGTGGTGTTAGGACTGCTCCAAAGGTCCTACAATCAGGATTTTACTGGCCGACATTTTTTCGAGATGCCCATAATTTTGTTCAACAGTGCGATAAATGTTAGCGCACCGGTTTTATATCTCGATGCAACGAGATGATTCAATAGCCTATCATGGAGGTTGAACTCATTGATGTTTGGGGTATAGATTTTATGGAACCATTTCCAAATTCCTTTGGAAATGTGTATATTCTGGTTGCTGTTGACTATGTCTCCAAGTGGATCGAAGCAATCGCTGTTTAAAAAGACGATGCTCGAACGGTGTTAAAGTTCTTTCACACATATATCATTACTCGATTCAAAACACCTCAAGCATTAATAAGAGACCAAAGCACTCATTTCCATTGTAATAAGGTGGCGACAACTTTGAAACGTTACGGTGTAAAACATCACATGGAAACCACATATCATCCGCAAACAAATGGACAAATGGAAGTATCCAATCGACAAATCAAGGGTATTCTTGAAAAGGTGGTTAACCCATCTCGACGAGATTGGTCTTCGGGCTAAATGATGCATTGTAGGCACTTCGTACCGCATACAAAACACCATTAGGGATGTCGCCATATCAGCTAGTTTTGGGTAAATCCTATCACTTGCCAGTCGAACTTGAACATAAGGCCATGTGGGCAATCAAGGAAGTGAACATGGACTATGATGCTGCTGGACAGAAAAGATTGTTAGACATTTCATAACTGGAAGAAATTCGACTCAATGCTTATGAAAATGCTGCCATTTACAAACAAAAAACTAAGAGATGCCATGACAACATCATTTTGCGGTGACAATTTTCTCCTGGTTTGTTAGTTCTTTTATTTAACTCGCATTTAAAATTGCATCTAGGAAAATTATGCTCAAGATGGTCAGGACCTTTTGAAGTTGTCGAAGCATTTCCACATGGTGCGGTGATAATCAAGGATTTGAACGACGGGTACCAATTTAAAGTAAATGGCCAACGATTGAAGATTACCGAATCCTAGGCATCAATGAACAGAATGAGACCATTAACCTGGTCACATTTTTTGGGATGTCCTTGCAATTTTTTTGTTAATTTTTGTCTTTTATTTTACTTTAAATTGTTTCTTTAGTCTTTTCAGGAATAAAAGATCTCTTTTTTGTCGACGTATTTCATTGATGACTCAATGAAGCGTTTTAGGAAAGAATCACATCGACTGATTCACCTCTTTTCCTAACCATTGGATCACTTTGAAAAAGTAAGATCTGTGTCCTGACATTTATTGTTGTAGGCACAGGGTACTCCCAACGACAGCAGCAATGATCACGTCTCTTTAACTCCATCTTCTATAAAACACCTTTTTTGTGTTGACTGAAGCTTCACATTCACAACCACCATTATTGTTGTATTCTTCTTTTTCTTCAAACCTTCAATCTTTTTGCAAGTTATTCTCACTTTCTTTATTTCAGTAGTTATGGCGAGAACTCGCGGTCCGAAAGCCCCATCCAAATCTGCTTCTAAATCATCGACTGCTATGGTTAGAAACACCGACCAACCACTACCAAAGGAACCTGTCCTATTCTTATCAAAAGCGGCAAAGGACCATTACCATGAGGTGATGATGAAGAGGAACATCCTAAACAAGGATTTCAATTGTCCCTGCATATGACATTGGGGAAGCAAGTCGCCAGAACCATTTCACGATTGGGCTGGGAGCAGTTTTGTGACCATCTGGCAGAATACTCTTCCTTCATGGTAAGGGAGTTTTATGCTAACCTGGTTGATCCTAAATAGGAATTTATATTCGTTCATGAAGGGTTTGTGCCATGGAGCGCTAACCACATCAGTACTCTCTTCCATATTGCTGAAGGATAGGATAAGCATGCCTAGTTATTGGAGAACTTGACTGAGGAAGATGCTGATCTATTGCTGAAAGACTTATGCGTCAATGGCACAGTTTGGACTGGCAATAACCCAAACAATTACACCATGCATCGTTGCTACCTCATTGTCCAAAGCAAGGTATGGTTTCATCATCTCCTGCCATCCACCCATAGTATGATTACAATGCTAGACAGAATGTGCTTGCTGCATTCTATACTCAAGGGATGACGAATTGATGTCGGCGTAATCCTTCATCAAGAAATCATAGAATTTGACACCAAACAGACAAGTATCCTGCCTTTCCCTTCTCTGATCATGATGCTGTGTAAACAAAGGGTATTGTGCCTCATGAAGGGGAAGAGACTTTGGAAAACAAAGGGTCAATTAATGATATTTCAGTGGAAAGGATGTCAAGGGGGCAGTATACCCCTAAGGTGAAGGAGGTGCTACAAAAGAAGGACAAAGAGAAAGAGAAAAAGAAGGATACCACAACCCATGCGCCCACAGATACTCAGACAGAACTTATTCCATGCCTATACTAGCGCATGGAACACTACTATTGTCAGCGCATTAAGAGGCTTAAGCAAAAATTTGATGCCCGAATTTCCTATGTTCCCTTTTATTATCGATGAAACCACTCAATCGTCAGAGCAGCATGGTTCAGAAGGAAGAACCCAGTCCGTCTAGTCCCTAAATAGAATCCACATTTCTGATGATTAGGATCAAGACATGCAATCCAAGGAAATGGAAGATTGCTTCAGAAACATAGCTAGCCTCTTTGAAGATGAACTATTGAACAGTTTGGGGGCCACTATGGCGGAGAGAGAGACTGCCACTACGGAAGAGCATACACCAATTGCTTCTAGGGGTATTGAAGCAGCAGAAGAAAGAAATGAAGAAGAAAAAGATGAGAAGGAAGAAAAAGAAGAAGACGCTGTCCCGACAAATTTATTGGAGAAATTTGTCGACACACTCGCCAATGTTGGTGCATCTGTTAAACAATTGACACCATCGAGAGCAAGCTAGGCTGAGGTAGTCACATCTGAAAATAAGGATTCCAATCCTCTAGCTATAGCGCCATAATTGGCTCCACTTGTTGAGATCCATCCATCGGACGTGATTGTCGATGAAGCTAACACTCAACTAGCAATGGAGGAGCAATCAACTGCACCGGTTGAACCAAAAGAGAAGAGGCGCAAATGAAAGGCAAAGAAGAAAAGCAAAAAGGAACTCCCTAAGAAGAAAAAGAAGTCCAAACCAGCCACTTCCTCAGCTACAACACATTGAGTTAATTTTACTTTTCGGTATTTAGTTTAGTTGCATATATTTTCTCTAGTTCTCACTACATTTTAATTGTTCTCACATTTACATTGTAGTTGCATTTTCATTAATATTTGTATAGTATTGTCAGTGAATTGGGGACAATGCAGACATTAAGTTTAGGGGAAGTTTGGAATGGAAATGCAATTACACCCACAAGTTTAAAAATATATTTGTCTTTTTAGTGAATGAAAGTATGCATAGTTAAGAAAAATGTGACCATAATTTTTTTCATTTGTTGATTAAATCTTGAATTATTTGGAATGCTAATGCGTGAATTGGATGAATGTGATTGAGTTGAGTCCTTATATTTTTGGATGAATGATTGAAATTGCATTAGTAATAAATAAATAGTATCATTCTTTAAATCTTGAATTAACTTGCCATCTTGCAGCTTTGTATATAATTATATCTACTAATAAAAGACACTCCAATATGGGTGCATTGTGACTTAACAAGGGGGAACACTCCATTGCAAGTGTTAGAAAAATTATCTAGCCAAAGGCTATCACTGTAAGAGTGTGTGTTGGTGCAATTACATGTTTCTTGGGGCTCTGTTGCACCTCATCGTTACTGCCCAGGAACAAGAGTATAGTAATGCAATGACATCTCTCAGTCACATGAAAAAAATATAAAGAAAGAAAAGTTGATAAAAAGAAAAAAAAATATATGTATATTATTATACAATAAATGTTGTATTGGTTAAGAAGATTTGAGATTCAAAGCGTGATGCTAGCATTAGTGAAGTTGCAATTTTGATTATTCATGCCTATAAATTGTCGATGCAATATTCCAACATATGAATGCAATTTATACATTAGAATTCTAGAGAATATAAGTTGCTAGAATGATTATTATGGTGGAAAGAATTTGGATATAACTTTGCTAGCTTTTATTTACTTGAGGACAAGTAAAAACTCAAGTTTGGGGGTGTGATAGCATTAGAAATGACACTTAAATTCTCCTTGAATTAGTGAATAATTTGTTCCTTTTGTATCATATTTAGCCTACATTTTTAGCATTTCATACTTAATATTTGCGTTTTCTAAATCAGTGTTGTATAGTCTTACTTTCATTCATTTTATTCCTTTTATGCTACTAATGTCGTTGTATTGAGTATCAGTTTTGCATCTAAAGTTGTCAGCGCAGAAATCCACTTTAGAATATCAGAGTGGGAAAACATTTAGAGTTGCGGCCACAAGTTTGATCTAGAATTGCAGCCAAAGATGTCACTACATAAATGCTCCTACATTTTATCAAGGATTTTTACGCTGCTAACACATTAAGAAGCCCCAGCGCAAGAGAATGTCAAGTTGTCGCAGCAAATTTAAATCATAATTTGAATCCAGAGATGTCGCGACAATTTGTAACTGTATAATGCACAAACCAGATCTGCGTGAGTGTACAGCTGGCAATAACAAACTTATACAGTTGCAAAAAGGAAAATTTAGATATGAGAAGAGGGATAAACCGGTGCTGTGGAGTGATTATAAATAGTGGGAAATAAAGGAAGATCAATATCAAGCTATGAAGAATTCAATTCCACAATTTTTGTCATCTTTTCTCAAAGTCAGTTGCCATGGAAGCTTGATTCCCAGAGAGGGTAAATTGATGCAACAAGGACGCAACTACTCCTGACGAGGAGTGCCTATGTGCGACGCAAGAGGAGCAATTACGGGAGAATTCTAGTAGATTAGGAATAGTATGTTTCAATTTATCTTTTAATCCCTCTTACATTTAGATGAATTCTATTGACTTTTAATCGTATACGAAAGTATTTATTAATGTTAGATCTATTTCAATTTCTACTCAATTCTTCTCATTTGTTTGTATTTGGATTTAACAATTTTGACCACAGAAGTGCAATTGCAATCATAGTCACTGGAAGTGACAAGTTAGATTAACAAGCAAGACAATGGAAGTTGCTTAAGGCAAGAAGGAATTCTGGCCACTTATTCTTAAGTGCAAAGCATTACCAGCACTGGAAGGTGTGGTAATTGTGAGTTCTTGGGTATTTGTTAAACAGAGAAGTTGACAGTAGAAAGATCTCATTAGAACTTAATTGCGGCGACAATTCATCAATCAATTACCTTGAAGTCACATTTAATGTTGCCAACTTGTGAAGTCAGGGATCCCCCTATTTCTTTACACTTGATCTATTTCTTTTAATTTTATAAATTTACATTTATAACATCTTCCACAACAATTCATTTTCTATTAAATTGCTCTGACATTTTATGTTATATTTGCATTGACAGATTCAACTCTTTGATTTGTGCAGTTTTAACCAAATTGTGTTAACATTACTCTTAACAATTATTTTATTTATACTCTAATTGCTTCGACAAATTTAAGTAACAAGAACACAATCCTCATGGGATCGATATTCGATAGATTCATCTCTATCTACTATACTTGCATCGAAAATGTCCGCTTGCACATTTGCTGTGACGTTTACAGGTCGATCAACATTGTCCTTAGGTATCGTATCTCTTGTCAGGGCATAGAAGTAGTCAAGGCCAAGGTAGAAATTATTGAGAAGCTTCCTCCACCTACCAATGTTAAGGGAATAAGGAGTTTTCTCGGCCACGTAAGATTCTATCCTTGATTCATCCGTGATTTCTCCAAAATTGCAAAACCTCTCTGCTCTCTATTGGAGCAAAATAAAAAGTTTTTGTTTGGTGCTGCCTATCTAGAAGCATTTGTAAAAATTAAGCAACAATTAGTGCAGGCACCTATTGTCGTTGCACCGAACTGGTCATAACCGTTCAAAGTTATGTGTTATGCGAACGACTATGCTAGAGGTGCAGTGCTTGGGCAACGCGAAGACAAGGTATTTCATACAATTTATTACGCTAGAAAAACTCTTACTAAAGCACAGGTTAATTATACAACCAAAGAAAAAGAATTGTTGGCAATAGTTTTTGCATTCGATAATTTTCGTTCTTATCTTATCGGCGCAAAAGTTACAGTTATATTGATCATTCTGCATTGAGATACCTTTTTCCCAAAATTCCAAGGCTAATTAGATGGATCCTGCTATTATAAGAATTTGATGTTGAAATTAAGGATCGAAAAATCAGGTAGTAGATCATTTATCTTGTTTGGAATTTGAGAGTGAAGATGGAAATACATCACAAATTATCAACGCATTCCCAGATGAGAAGCTATTTTCTGTCAATGCATCCTCATGGTATGCAGATATTATCAATTATTTGGTCTTTGGAAAACTACCATTGAGTGCAAATGGTCACCGAAAGGTCAGATTTCTTCGCGATGTTACAAAATACTATTGGAATGAGTCATACTTGTTCAAGGTATGCACCGACAATATTATTCATCACTACATCCCTGAAGAAGAAATGCTCCCTATCCTGAAGCATTGCCATGATGCTCCTTATGGAGGTCATTTTGGTGGTGTTAAGACTGCTGCAAAAGTCCTTCAGTCAAGTTTTTATTAGCCAACATTGTTTTGAGACACCCACAATTATGTTCAACAATGCGAAAAATGTTAGCGCACTGGTTTGATATCTCGACGCAATGAGATGCTACAACAGCCTATCATGGAAGTTGAGCTTCCTGATGTCTGGGGTATGAATTTCATCGAAACATTCCTCGATTCTTTTAGAAATGTTTATATTTTGGTCGCTGTCGATTATGTTCCAAAGTTGGTCGAAGCAGTAACTATTCCTAAAGATGATGCTCAGACAGTGTTGAAATTCTTTCACACATACATCCTCACTTGATACGGCACACCTAGAGCATTAATTAGTGATCAAGGCACTCATTTTCATTGTAATCAAGTTGCAACAACATTAAAAGGTTATGGTGTTAAACATCGAATGGAAACCACATATCATCCATAAACTAATGACCAGACTGAAGTATCCAATCAACAAATCAAAAATATTCTTGAAAAGGTGGTTAATCCATCTAGACAGGATTGGTTTTCACAGCTCAATGATGCATTGTGGGCGCTTCGCACAGCATACAAAACACCATTAGGAATGTCGCCGTATCAGCTGGTTATTGGTAAATCATGTCACTTGCCTATGAAACTTGAACATAAAGTCATGTGGGCAATTAAACAAGTGAATATGGATTACGATGCTATTGGACAAAAGAGATTGTTGGACATTTCGGAACTAGAGGAAATTTGATGCAGTGCCTACAAGAATGCTACAATATACAAAGAAAACACGAAGCGATGGCATGACAACATTATCTTGCGGCGACAATTTTCTACAGCTCAATTAGTTCTTTTATTTAATTCACGTTTAAAACTGCATCGTGGTAAATTGCGTTCTAGATGGTCAAGGTCATTCAAAGTTGTCAAAGCATTTCCTCATGGTGCAATGACAATTAAATATTTAAATGATGGGCACCAATTTAAGGTAACTGGCCAATGATTGAAGCACTATCTTAATCCAGACAACCATGAGCACAACGAGACCATTAACCTGGTCACATATTTATTCTATTTACTTTTTGTATTTTATTTTATTTTAACTCTCTTCTTTAGTTCTTTTCAAGAATAAAAGTTATTCTTTTTGTTGACACACATAAACACAACTTGTCGATGCATTTTAATTGCTAACTCACCACTGTGAAGCGTTTCAGGAAAGAATCATGTCGATTGATTGACATTGCTCCCCAATCGTTTGATCGATTTGAAAAAAGGACAATCCGTGTCATTTCATTTATTTGATGCAGAGACAACGTCTTATCACTGCAATGGAAATCATCACACCTTTTCATCTTCATCCTCTATAAAACACCTCATTGTGCCGACGGTGTTTTGCACAACCACATCCACCATTGTTGTTGCAAACCTTTCTTTTCTTCAATCTTCAAATTTCCTACAATTTTTAATCTCTTTCTCTTATACAGCCATGGTTAGAATTAGAGGAGCAAAAACCCCTTCAAAATCAACTGCTGAATCATCTGCAGCGGTGGTTCATAACATCGAGGAACTGCCACCCAAAGAGCCAATATTGTTTCTAACCAAAGCTACCAAAGGCCATTTCCATGACACTATATTGAAGTGTAACTTCCACCTAGAGAAAGGATTCCAACTTTCTCCAATACTCACACTAGGAAAACAAGTCAACAAAACCATATTACGCCTGGGTTGGGAAAACATTTGCGATCATCTTAAAGGATATTTCCCATCTCTCGTCCGCGAATTCTATGCCAATTTAGTCGATAAGGAATAGGAATTCATCTTTGTTCGAGAGGGACTGGTGCCATGAGGCGATGCCCATATATATGCTCTGTAAAACATCGCTGAGTGGGAGGATGAGCATGTTGCTTTCCTAGAACAATTGAAAGAGGAAGGTGCTGATTCGTTAATGGATGATCTGTGCATTGATGGTTCCGTTTGGATAGGCAACAATCCCAACAACTATACACTGCATCGTCGTTTCCTTACGGTTTAGAGCAAAGTCTGGTTCCATTTCATCAACTGTCGCCTACTGCCTTTCACTCAAAGCACCATGGTGACTTTAGATAGAATGTGTCTCATACAATCAATCATCAAAGGCCGTTGGATTGATGCCGGTGCAATCCTCCATTAAGAGATTGTAGAGTCTACAGCGAAGCAAACAGGTATAAAATCATTCCCTTCTCTTATCATGTAGTTGTCGACAATGGGGTGTTATGCCTCACGAAAGGGAAGAGTTCATGAAGAATAAGAGACCTATTAATGATGTCTAGGTTGAGCGCATGACAAAGGGGCAAGAAATCCCTACGATAAATAAGCTGCATAAAAGAAGGAGAAAGGAAAGGCAAAGAAAAAAGACAAGTAACCTCATGCTCCGACAGAGCCTCAACTTTGGAGGAAACTTAAAGAAATTGAGCAGCTGGCTGACCGAAAGAGTATTCGGCAAACCAAATTCCTCGCCGCAGTTGAGGACATAGAGCACTCACAAGACTTATTCTATGCCTAAACCAGGGCATGGAATACTACAATCGTCAAAACACTATGCAACATGAGCAAGCAGCCCTTGTCAGAATTCCCAATGTTTCCTCTATCATCACGGAGGCAACACCATCAACCGAGAAAGCCGCTTCAGAGGGGAAGGATCACTCTGTCGAGTCTCCACATATGGTCCACATTTATGATAATGAGGACCAGGATGTGAATTCAAGGGATGTTAAGGAATGTTTTTGTAATATTGCTAGCCTATTTGAAGATGAATTTTCTAACAGTTTAGGGCCAAATATGGCGGAGAAAGAAGCTATTGTTGTAGAGGGGCACCCGACCATGGAATCTGTGGGTATTGAGGAGGAGAAGGAAGAATAAAAAGAAGATAAAAGAGAAGAAAAGAAAGAGGAAGTTCTTGTTGTCGCCGCACTTGACAATGTGGGTGCAACTACTAAAGACTTGGCGCCATCTGTTATGAGTCAGGCTAAGGCTGTGACATTCAGCAATGATGATTTTAATCCTCTGGCTATAGTGCCTTATGTGGCACCTCTTGCTGAAATTCATCCTTTTGATGTCACAGTCGATGAAGCCAGCACACAATCGGACCTAGAGGAACAATCCACCGCCTCGATTGAACCAACGAAAAGGAAACGTAAGATCAAAGATAAAAAGAAGCGTAAGGAGGAGCATCCCAAGAAGAAGAAAAAGACCAAGGCAGCCACATCTTTGGTTACAACACACTGAGTTAGTCTTTACTTTTTAGTACTTAGTTTAGTTCCATGCATATCATGTAGTTGTCATCACATTTTTATTGTCACTTCATTTTATTTGTCAACGCATTTGCATTGTAGTTGCATTTCCATATATATATTTGTATATTATTGTCAGTGCACTGGGGACAATGCAGACTCTAAGTTTGGGGGGAAATGTGTATGGAATGGAAATGCAATTGCATCCATATTTTTAAGCTATTACCTGTCCTTCAATTAATGAAGTATGCAAAGTTATGAAAAATGTGACTACAAATTTATTTTTTTCATTTAATGTTTAATTCTTGAAGTATTTGAGATGCTAATGCGTGAATTGGATGAATGTGATTGAATGTTGTATCCTTCTATTTTTGGAAGAATGGTCGAATTTGCATTAGTAATAAATGAGTAGGATCATTATTTGAATCTTGGAATAACTTGCCATCTACAGCCTTTTATATAACTATAACTACTAATAAAAGACACTCCAATGTGGGTGCATGACTTATCAAGGGGGAACACTCCAATGCAAGTGTTAGAAAAAATATCTAGCCAAAGGCTGTCATTCCAAGAGTGTGTGTCAGCACAATTACATACTTCCTAAGGGTTTGTTGCACCCCATCGTTACTGCTCAAGAACAATGATATAGTAATGTAATGACATCTCTCGATCACATAAAAGAAAAAAGAAAGAAAGAAAATCTGAATATATATAATATACTAAATGTTGTATTAGTTAAGTGGATTTAAGATTTAAAGCACGATGCTAGCATTAGTGAAGTTGTAGTTTTAATTATTCGTACCTACAAATTATCGGCACAATTTTCTATCATATGAATGTAAATTATACACTAGGATCTCAGAGAATTCAAGCTGCTAGAATGATTATTGCTTTGATAAGAATTTTGTTATGAGTTTGCTAGCTTTTGCTTACTTGAGGACAAGTAAAAACTCATGTTTGGGGGTGTGATAGAATTAGAAAAGACCATTAAATTCTCCCTATTTAGAGTATAATTTGTTCCCTTTGTATTATGTTTAGCATGCATTTTTAGCATTTTATATTTAGTAATTGCATTTTTCTAAGTCAATGATGTTTGGTTTAAATTTCTTCTATTTTATCTCACTTGTGCTATTAATGTCTTTACATTTAGTGCCAGTTTTGCGTCTTGAGATGTCAGTGCAGGGATCTATCTTAGAAGATCAAAGTAGGAAAGTGTTCAAAGCTATCGCTACAAGTTTGATCCTAAATTGCACCCAAACATGTCACTGCATAAGTACTTCCAGATTACATTAGGGATTTTTCTATGTGAACATATTCAGAAGTACCAGTGCATGAAGATGTCAAAATTGTCACTAAAAATTAAAGTATAAATTTGTGTCCAGAAATGTCGCGACAACTTGCAACTGCTTTCTACATACACCAGATATGTATGAGTGTACAGCTGGATTAACTAACTTGTACAGCTGCAAGGAAGTTAGATCTGAGAAAAGAAGGGCACTTGTACTGGGTAAGGAAGATAAATACTAAGGAGAGAGAAAAGAGAAAAGAGGATCTGGAAGCTCGTGGCAAATTAATTCCATTCGAATTTTTCTTAAGCTTGCTTCAGTGACAACTTAAAATTCCTGGAGGGTGAACTAATGCGACGAGAAGGTAGCATCTACTCCTGACGAGGAGTGTTCTAAGTGCGATGCAAGAGAAGCATTTACGGAAGAGTTCTAGTAGGCTAGGAATAGAATGCTTCAACTTGTTCTTTAATTCCTCTTAAACGCTGATAAATTCTGATGAACTTAATTGTGTACGGAAATAGCTATCAATTTTAGATCTACTTTGATTTCTGTTTAATTCTTCTTATATGTTTAACTTTGGATTTAATTACTTGATCACGGAAGTGTTATTGCAATTGTTGACACTGGAAAGTGCAATGACAAGCTAAATTAAAAAGCAAGACAACGAAAGTTGCTTGAGGCACTATGGAATTTTGGCCACTTGTTCTCGAATGCAAAGCATTGCTAGCACTGGAAGGTGTGGTTAATGTGAGTGTTTGGGTCTTTGATAAGTAGAGAGTTCGGAAGGAGTGAGATCTCATTAATTTTAATTATGTCGATAATTTATCAATCATTTACCTTGTTGTTACATTTAGTAGTTGCCAACTTATCAAGTAAGGGATCCCCCAATTTCTTTATCATTGTTTTACATTTTTAATTTTATTAAATTACATTGATAAAATACCTTCACCCCTTCATTACATTTTCTTATTCAATTGCTCTGACATATTATATCACAGTATTACAATATTTGCTCTGACATATTTAATTCTTTTTTTTTTGCAGTCTTTGATTTAATTGCATTGACATTATTCCTAACAGTTCTTCTTATCCTAACCTCTTTTGCATTGACAAATTTAAGCATAGACAACCATCTCTATGGGATCGATATCTGATAGCTTTACACCTCAATTATACTTTCATCGACAAGTATTCGCTTGCACAATTTATGTTACATTCATAGCGTGATCAAGAACCCATCAATAATTCAGCCCTATGCCCTTAGAACTGTTCTAAATAACTAGATTGTAGAGGAGCTCCCTGTAGTTTTTAGGATGTTTCAGAGTAATGTTCAAAACATACCTATTGCTCTAAGCCTGAGAGCAATAGTGGTCCTTTCGTGAAGAGGGCACATGGCCACTACCATTATTTCAATGGAAATAATGTTTTTTTGTGTCCCATTTTGTCAAACATTTTGTTATTCTTTTTCAGTCATACTCATATCAGAAATTTTCTTGAATTAATCTAGTCTTTAAATCCCCTTTTATCCTTATGACCAGGCCCCTTAATATCAATAGTATGAGTGACACTACTGCTGACGCAGAGCCTTCTTTTGAGCAAGATATGTGTCTAAAAAGACCTCAAGTCTTTGAAAGATAACCAAGAATGTAACTTACCTCCCAATCTGCTACAAATGGTCGAGCAAGATGAGGAATAAGTATCACCTCACAAAGTTAGTAGAAACTGTGAGTTTAGGGATGAAAATGAAAAGAAAAATGTGAAAATTGAGACATGTACCTCCGCAGAAACAAGGAGAGATCTTATAGAGCCACTTCGAGAATTCAAAAGATCTTTGCATGGTCCAATTAAAGCATGCCGGATTAAGTACTAATGTCGTAACACACAGGCTTTACTAATGTCGTAAAGCATGCCAGTTCAATGGAACTTCGAAGAATGGAGCCTGACACGCTATTAAAAGAGGAGATAAAAAAAAGTCAAAATGAAGACCCGTAAAGGGCATCTTAAACCCCACCAAAGAAAAGAAAAAAAAGAGAAAAGAAAAAGGAAAGAAGAAAAAATCAAGATGAAAACCCGTAAAGGGCATCTTGAAAATCTATGTATCTCCTTACCTCTCCACGTCATGGCCTTTTTTTATGTGGGGCATGGACGTCATCGAGCAAATTTTGCCAAAAGCTTCCAATAGGCATCGATTCAATACTTCACCAAATGAGTAGAAGCTGCTTCCTATGCCAATCGGTGGTTAAGCAAATTATTTAACAAAAAAGAGAGAGAGATTATATATCGATATGGAATGCCATAAAGGATCATGTCTGATAACAACTTGAATTTGAACAACTGCATGATAGCGGAAGTCTGTAGCCAATTCAATATCAAGTATCACGACTCAGCACCATATCGCCAAAAAGTGAATGGGGGCAGTGGAAGCAACCAATAAGAACATCGAAGGTTTGATTGGAAAATAGCAGAGGCCTATAAATGTTTGGCATAAGAAGTCATCGTTTTCTCTTTACGCTTATCAAACGTTCATCAGGACCTACACTGGGTCAACATCTCTCATTGGTTTACTAAATAGAAGCAGCTTTGAAGTCTAGATTCCTTCCATCTGAATTTTAGTAGAAGTGAATTTGGACAAAGCAGAACGAAGCCAATCCAGATTTGATTAGTCAAACATGGATCGAGGAAAGGAGGCTAAAAGCTATGGTCTAATGTACCAAGAGCAAATGATGTGGGCTTATGATAAAAAGGGTCTATCCTTGAGAACTCCATGAGCAAGATCTGGTTTTGAAAAGATCTTCCTTGTACAAAAAGGATTTTCAAAGCAAACGAATGCCAAATTGGGAATGGCCTTATGAGATAAAGAAAACCTTTTTCAGAGGAGATCTAACTCTGACCAAGATGGAAAAAAAGATCTACCCCAACCATACGAACTCATATTCAATGCAGTATTTCTCAAAAAAAAGGGAAGAAAAAGAAAAAGAAAAAGTCGAGATGAAAACTTGCAAAGGGCATCTCGAAACCTAAGGAGATTTGAGTCAAAAAACTTAAAGGGCGACTCAAGTTTGGATAAAAAATATTCTTCACTTTCAAAAGTAACAGGGTGGAGGAACTTTACATCTTCGGCATCGACCAAGTAATCAAAGTTTTATGGGCACATATCGAGCTCAAAATGATCCTTACCAAGTTTGCTCAGAGAAGCCCATACTTTGATATCTGGGGCATCTAGTTTCATTTTTGGTGTTTAGCAAATCTTGATCAACGTTTTCTATTTTTTTTACCAACATTTTCCATTTTTTACCAATTTTTATAATTTTTGGCCATTGATTAATGTTTGTCATTTTTAACCAATGTTTGACATTTTCTCATTCAAACCTTATCTCAAATAACTTTGATATTATCCATTTTCATAACCCTATCCAAAGCCTTTTTTTGCATTGAAATAACAATTAGTGGACAAATGACAATATAGGGAACAAAAGGTTTCTACCTATCACCTTGAAAATTCCTTAATAGTACAGGGACCTGAAACAAGAACACTAGTTGGAAAGAACCAAACCTGAAGGTTGGAGGGTTCCCTGAAGCAAGTAGTTCAAGTTATGACTACCCCATTTGGTTTCATGACAAAATACCATACCTGAAAGGAGAACATGGTAACACATCAGTGATAGGACTTAGACGAACGATGAACAATGTCGACCTAAGAGCTTAAAACGAAATCATTCTCAAAAATAACATTTTTACATTTATACCCACTCAGTTAGGGGCATTTAATTCAATTCGATGATGACATCTTAAATGCATGGCAAAATGCCAAAGAAGCATATTCCATAGGACTCATTCCCTAGAAAAAGGTATGATGAATCAATGAAACAACAAATCCCATATCCTTGAAGTTGTAAGGATTGGATTACAACTAACATTGGTAGATCTTAATCTTCCTAAAGTTGCAGTGAAGGAAGATGAAGTCACACCAAATCCTACCTTCCTGAAGTTACAGTGAAGCTAATTAAAGCAGTACCAAATCTTTATCTCCCTGAAGTTGCAGTGGAGTAAGATGAAGCTACAACACCAAATCATATATCCTTGAAGTTACAAGGATCGAATTAAAACTAACATTGGTAGATCTTTATCTCCCTAAAGTTACAATGGAGCAAGATGAAACCACATCAAACCCTATCTTTTTGAAGTTGTAGTGAAGCGAATTAAAGCAGTAGCAAATCTTTATCTCCTTGAAGTTGCAGTAGAGCAGGATTAAGCTACACCAAATCTTATCTTCTTGAAGTTACAATGAAGCGGATTAAAACAATAGCAAGTTTTTATCTCTATAAAGTTATAGTAAAGTGAGGTACAGCTACCATCCGATCCTTTACCCTGATCATGTGGAAAATTGAAGATATCATCCAATCTTTCACCTCGATCATGGGGTAGATTGAAGACATCATCCAATCACTTACCCCGATCATAGGGCAGATTGAAGACATCATCCAATTTCTTACCCCGACCATGAGGCATATTGAAGCCATCTAATCTCTTACCCCGACCATGGGGCAGATTGAAGACATCATCCAATCTCTTACCCCGACCATGGGGCAGATTGAAGCTATCCAATCTCTTACCCTGATCATGGGGCAAATTGAAGACATCATCCAATCTCTTACCACGACCATAGAGAAGATTGAAGCCATCTAATCTCTTACCCCAACCATTAGGCAGATTGAAGACATCATTCAATCTCTTACCCAGACCATGGGGCAGATTGAAGTCATCCAATATCTTACCCAAATCATCAGGCAGATTGAAGACACCATCCAATCTTTTTCAGAGGGCATAGCAGATTAAGACACCATCCAATCTTTTTCAGAGGGCATATTGAAGATAGGTTATGAAGAGAAGACAAGATTCAGTAAGATCGGATGAAATTGGTCCACCTTGAAGTCTTTGCTTATTCTTGTTACACGATAATGAGCAAAGAGGGGCAACTGTAACACATCAAATTCACTCGACTCAGATTATAAAACCATAAAACCAAAAACAAAACCAAAATAATTTAAATAGAAATCTTTTAGTCAAAAAGTCCAAATTACAACCCAAAATTCTAATCCATTATCCAAATAACCCAATACCTAGAAGCCTACTACCCAAATCACTTTACCCAACCCATTAACCTAAAAACTAAATAGAAAGCCTAATCTCAATCCCTTTTGAACCGTCGTCCCCTCTCCACATCAGCAGTGCGCCGCCCGAGGTCACCCATGCCCCATGTCAGACGCTTCCTCTGCTACGTTTTCACCAAATGGCAAGGGCATGGTTCCCTATCACCATTGAGTCCTCTTTGCTCTAGAGGTTGTCTACAAATGGAAAGGACAAAAGAGACAAAAGCAAAAAAAGTAAACAATATTTTGTAGTAGAATTTGGCTATAAAGCCAGAACGTTCCCTTCGTAATTTTCGAAGACAATCAATAGATCAAAAAAAGATTACAAATGTAGCATTTTCATTTGTTCTTATTTTTTATTCAAAACACATGAAAACGAAGCAATAGATATTAGAAAAGTTCAAAGGTATCACATTTCAATATCGTTCATTTATTTTTTTTCACTTTGAAAGAATATACATATAAAAAATATATAAATAAAAAAGAAAAAATTGGGTTAGAAAGGTACCTGAACGGCGCCACCACCGTAGGGTGGTTTACTCCTCGGATGACGACCCCATGAATGACCTCATGCTCGTGTGTGGCCCTTTCAAATAGGAGAAAATAAAAAAGGGAAGTGTTCCCTTCAAAAACCCTAAAAACCTTAAAGATTTTATATATCTGGGAGGGTTTGGGGGTAGATCTATGAAATCCAAACCCGGATTTGGTTTTGTTTTTAAAAACAGAACAAAAAGGTGTCTTTTGGGTTTTCCAGTCATCGGGGACGATGGTCGTCGCTACCGATGACCAGTGGCCATGGTGGAGGAGCAACGGTGGTCCATCGGATCGATGGTCGTCCTTTGGGAGAGAGTTGATAGAAAAATAAAGAAGATTTTAAAGTTTTTTTTTTAAAAAATGGGTGTTGAAATGAAACAAAAGTTTAAATTTTAGTTTATATAACATAACAAAACGACATCGTTTTAGGTCCTAACTCAATGGCCTCAAAATGACGTCGTTTTGAGCCTTAACCCAAAAACACAACTCGTCCAAGGGAGGATCCGCGTGTTTTTGAAGGTTGGGTTATTTATCTCCGCAATCCTTCCGCATTTGCTCACTCTTTTAATTTCGTCCCTATTGGCCATTTTAAATTTATTTTGAATTTACCCCTACACTTTTGTTCTGTTTTCAATCTGGTCCTCTGATCAGTGACCCTTGAGGAGTTGACACATGTCAAGATTTGGGAAAATTACCCTTGTGGTCCCTGTTTTTTTAAAATATTCGGGTTTGACCCCTTTTTTAATTTTTTAATCCTAATTTGTTTTAATTTAAATTTAATCCTTCTATTGTTTTTCTCTATTAAATTTCACCCATTTATTTTTTTTAAATTAAATCCTTTTATTTGTGTTTTTTGTTAAAATTTAACCCTTTTATTTTTATTTCTTTTAAAATTACCTTTTATTATGTTTCTTTTATTTTTTAATCCTTTTGTGTCTATTTAATTAAATCCCTTTTTTTAAAATTTAATCATTTTATTACTTTATTTGTTTTACTTCTATTTGCATTTATTTATTCATTTTATGTTATTTGTAAATGTTTATTGTTTTCATCATTTTATTATAAATTACATGAATATTTATCCATCTTTTGTAAAATATTTTAATAAAATAAATTGTATATTATGTTTTAAAATACATCAATAGTTTTAAAAAATCAAGGCAATTTTCTTTTATTTTAGGGAATTCGAGAAATTGTGTCCTAACATGTTGGGTACAATTTTTTCTTTGACCCTAAATAATTGAGTATCCTATTTGAAATTGATAAACGCTTAATTTTCTTTTATTTTAGGGAACTCGAGAAATTGTGCCATAACGTATTGGGTATGGTTTTTCTTGGAACCTAATTAATTGAACATCCTATTTTAAAATCGATAAGTGTTGTTTATTTTCGAAGATTCGAAATGTTATGTCCTAATTTATTGGATATGATTTTTTTCGATTAATTTGAAATAAATGAGCTTCCTCCACAAAATTCAATTTTTTAAAATGACTTTTAAATATATCATTCATGCATTTATGGATCGTATTTTAAATTTTACTCGAGTTTTCTAATTTTCAACAATCAAAACATTAAATAATCAATTAGGTACCAATTTTGGGCATGTGAGGGTGCTAATCCTTCCTCACACGTAACCGACTCTCGAACCTATTTTTTGGATTTCGAAGATCAAAATTTTTGTTTAAATAAACTTAAATGTTTTATAGTGATCCAATCACTCCAAATAAAAAAGATTGGTAGAGACTCCATTTTCGATTTTAAAATAAAAGTCGAGACTTTTTTTTCAAAAAAAATGGTTTCAACAATAGATATTTTAGCACTTAGGTTACACAATTTATTCAAATGAAAAATCTAAGTTAAATCCTATGAAAACATAAAGAAAATACTTGGTTTCAAGGTCTTCAAGTGTGAAAACTAGTTCAATCTGCTAGGTATAAAATAGACAGATTAATACACATACTTTACTTTTTGTCATCAATTTCTTTTGAGTACATATGCTCTCTCTCTCTCTCTCTCTTTCATTTCTTTTTTTTAACATGAGAGCATATTACTCTATGTTTTATAATAACTTTGAGCATTTGATACTTCTCCTCAACTCCCCCAAACTTATTTTCGAATAGTATTCTAGATAGACTGAGTCTAGTATTTGGGACAATTTAAAGATAAGCATGAGAGAAGGTATGGCTTATATTGTTGGGTTCAAAGAAAAATTAGATCATATAGTCTCAAAGTTAGACTTCAAGGGATAAATATTCATTACGGTTGGCTTGAAAGACTCAAACGGTCCAAACAAAGGTTGTCTAAATCATTTTCAAAATTGCATGCCTCCTTGGATTTCGCCTCAAGAAATTACTAAGTCAATTCTAGATACTTAAACTTTCATGCATACTTAGCTTTCTAAGGAATTAAAAATTGTATGGTACGATTTACATACTTTATTAAGATTAACATTCTTGTCATAATTCAGCTAACATGACAATCATTAAGATAATAGAACTTTATTTATACTAAAGTTTAGTATAATCAAAAAAAATTTAAAATTTTGAGCAAAATTATAACTAAATCATAAATTAATAAAAGAAATAATTCCTCAAAGAAATAATTCAATTTTTAGTCCCGCTACATAAGATGAACAATGTCCCTATTGTTAAAAGCAATAGAGAAAAGGCAAATATAGAAGTGAATAGATATTGTACATCAGGTAGGATCCAGAAAGAGGAGGTGTGTCAAATTTGACTGCTTAAATACCAAGCTCTTCCTAGACAAATCCAATTCTAGACATGTACATATATATTGCCACACTCTTTATTTTACAAATTGTTCAATTTATTAATGACTTCAACCTCTTGATTTATTATGAAAAAAATAAAAATAACTTAATAACCTAAGGACTAAAATATCCTAGATGCACTTACGAACTAAAAAAACCCTGAAAATCCTAAGAAAATAAAAAAAAAAGGACAAGATCCCCATTTTTTATTTATCTGTAGTCCCCTCTAAATCTGATCACCTTGTTCCTTTCTCGATATTGGAGTCCATGGTTCGAGTATAAAGCTTGGAAATTCAGGCACAAAAATGAACAGGTTATGAAATTTTTTTTAGATGTATCTATGATTGAGTCATCCTGTATTTTTTAGTATCCCTAGTAAGCTTGTTGATGTCACTGCATGTGTTGCAACATAGCCATTATATCAAAATATCCACTTTGAGAAATGGTGCTAGATGGAAGGACTCTTGGCGTCGGAGTTAAAAAATATGTTAAGGGTGGTTTCAGTTTTGGGCAAGTGGGTGAGTAGTCGAATAGTTGGAGAAGGTGGAGGTTTTAAGGATAATTTAGGTGTGATGGTTGGTGGCTTCGAATGAAGGTGTTTGGGGGCGGTGATTTAGGGAGTTAAGGCCTACAACATTAAGGAGTTGAGGGAGATGCAATATTGGGCTACTTGGGAGTGGAGGTGGAGCAATGTAAGGGTTGCAGGTGCGGAAAAGGGTTGAATAGTTCCCTGTCTAGCATTGTCTTAAGACTAATGACAACACCTTTTTGGATCCTAAGCTCATGTATTAAAAGTAAACAAAAAAAAACTCAGAAATTAGTGCTTGGGTCAAAAGCTGACCCTTTATTTAATGAAATAAATAAATAAATTCTTTTGGCTACTTAGAATATTTTTTGAAAAATTACAATAAATAAAACTCCCAGGAAAGACTGGAGGGCTCACAAATGGTCCCTCTTAAGTCCCAATCTTTTAGACATGATTTTAATTAATTTAATGATCCAAAGAAATTTTTATCTAAGTTTGTCATTTTATTCTAATGAAGAAAAAAACTAAAAACATAAAATAACGATAGAGAATGTTAAGAATACTCCCTCAATTTTATTCAAAATCGACACTTCCGAGACCGTGTCAAATCACCATCTATCATACTAACCATACTCTTGCCCAGTAAATTTATCCAACATTTGATTTGAGAAAGAAAATTGAAAATGATTTATCCAACATTTGATTTAGGAAAGAAAATCGAAAATGATTTATCCAACATTTGATTTGGGAATATCTACAATAATCCATCTGGCACACTTCTTGTGCTTTTTCAAAACCACAAGTGACTCTTCTTCTTGATTTTTTGTGAACTCAACTAAAATCATGATAGGTAAAGTCGAAGATAGACCCAAATAATTAGATTTCAAATGAGGAAGCAAATTCTTCAGTTTCAATTCGATTGGCTCTTCAATCAATGCTTTTGGTTGTGTGTACTCCCGAGATAATAACTCTAATGATTCCAGGAGCTTCCTGATTGAATCCCTTCGTTTTAGCTTCTAAAACAACCAAACATTCATTGTCTTCATCATCACTTTACGAATCCGCTAGTAGAATATGTTCTAATGGATTTTCTAGATAATTGAGTTCCAATTTTGTAGAATCCAATGATTCCATCTTGGAAATAGCAAAGCAGTCTTTAACAACATCAACATCGAAGTCATTAAAAGTCACCTCATCATCAAAAATTTCTTTCAACTGAGTATCATGTTGTTACTTCTGGAATCGTTAAGGATATGGCAGTGGTGGAATCTTAGCTTTAAGCGGACAACTCTTCTGTGGCTGTCATAACGTTGCCTACATAAGGGTACGGAGGCCTAGTAAGCAAAGTTAGACATGGAGGGCCTAAATTAACGTAGAGTCGCCATTAACCAATTAGGGTTAGGTTGGTTAACCACCTATCGTCTAAAAGTCTAGAATTAATACTACGAAAAATCCTAGAAATCTAGACTAGATCTCATCACCAAATTTTGGGTCGGGAGTACGGTTATGTGTGGGGAAGGTTACAAGACCCCCACAAAGCCTATCCGGGGATAGTCTTTTGGGGTCTTGAGACCTAGATTTTTTTATTTAATCATATTAATGTCTTGATCTAGTCTAAAATCTTAAAGAAATCTTAAATAAAAACTCTAAAAAAATGCCTTTGGTTTACTTGCAACTTGACTAAGACGTGTTCACCAAACTTATCTAATTTTAAACATAAATTAGAGATTTTTACTTCTAACGGGAACCCTAAAGGATACACAAATAATTCTAGTAAAATATCTTCAATTTCTAAAATTAACTCAATTTTAGAATTCTAATAAAACATAGAAATTACCAATGAAATAAGATAAATATTAAATTTCATCTACAACTTTTTCAATATATTATTATTATTATTTAAAATATTTAATTAATAATGTTGAACCTATCAAGATCATACGAAAGTATCTTATATCGGATTTATGATTTATCTTACTTTAAAATTATTGATCTAAGGTTTAAATTCATCAAATTCCTAAAATAATATACCTCAAATAATATTTATTAGTTTTCTTAAAGAGTTACTAAAATAAAATACTTAGAAAGACCTAATCATGATTTACAGTTCACCTACAAAAATCTTTAGTTTTAATATTGAACAAAGTCCTAAAGAATATTTACATATTAACTATCCTATACTATATTTTAAATTAATTTAAAACTCTAATAAAAATCCTATATATTGTTTATAATTTTTCTAGGGTAGATGGTAGATAAGATCTTAAAGACTAACCTAAAATCAAATATAAGAATCTTATGGTTTCATTAAAATATAACACCTACTTAACTAACTTCATGTCAACATTTGTAGGATGAAAAATGACCTAAACTTCCTTCTTTTAAAACGAATAGTAATAAAATATGGAAATTAATTAGATTGACTAAAGTTAATAAAAATCTAAAACTCTTTAAAAAAGGGCAATAATAAAAATAAAATTTAGATAAATGAAAAAAAGAAAAAAAAAAGAGAAGACATGATAATGATAATAATAATAATAATAATAATAATAATAATAATAATAATAATAATAATAATACACCTTATTCATAATACAATAAAAGAAACAAAGTAATATAAACAAATAATATTAAAATATATGTATGAGAAATGTGTAAAAAAACATATATATAAATAAACATAACAATAAATAAAGATAAAATAAGAATATATAAAAATTATACAAATGTGAATAAATATAAAAACATTAAAATAAAATGCATAATTAACATCAAATATATAGAGTATAAATACAAATGAAAGGGAAGATATAAGTGTAAATAACTTATTAAAGATGAAAACAAAATGACATAACTTGATTTTGAGACTAAAAGATAAAAAAAATGGAAGAGAGTGGACTGATGTAGCAATTAAAAAGTTTTTTATTTTGAAATTTCAAATAAAATCAAATATTTGAATAAACAAAAGGGTTACGGGAGAGAATGAGGGCGGTTCTACAAGAAACAAGGTTTTTTTATAAATTTAAAAAGTAAGCGGGATGGGAATAAATTACTTATTTTTACACTTATAAATTGGAAAAATCTATTTTATTCTTTCATTTTTAATCTCACTTTAAGAAAATTCTTCTTCTTTCTCTTCTTCCTTCTATGTTGGTCATGACTTTACCACCGGAGAGCTGAACGGTTCTTTGGCTCTGATGGTGGAACCACTGCATACGGTGACCAAATTTTTTTTGACGAAATCAAAAGTTTTCTTTTCTTTTTTTAAACAAAATCAGTACTTTTCTTAAAAATTAAAGCTTTTATTTCAAAATGGTTAAAAAAATCAAACTTCATTTAAAAATTTAATTTTTTTCTTTTAAATTGACTAAAAATGAATTTTTATTATTAAAAATCTAAACTTTTTTTCTTAAAAAATCACTACTTTTCTTATAACTCAAAACTTTTATTTTAAAATAATTAAAAAAAATAAAAATTTGTTTAAAATTTTAAACTTTTTCCTTTAAAATGACTAAAAAACATATTTTTATTTTTAAAAATCTAAACTTTCTTTTAAAAAAACCTATTTTTCTTAAAAATTAAAACTTTTATTTCAAAATAGGTAAAAAAAAATTTAAAATGTTATTTAAAAATTTAAACTTTTTCCTTTGAAATAACTAAAAAGCTATTTTTATTTTTAAAAATCTAAACTTTTTTTTTTAAATCACTATTTTTCTTAAAAATCAAAGTTTTTTATTTCAAAATAGTTAAAAAAAATCAAAACTTTATTTAAAAATTTAAAATTTTTCTTGTAAAATGACTAAAAAATAAATTTTTATTTTTTAAAAATCTAAACTTTCTTTAAAAAAAAAATTCGTCCATTTTCCCAAGATCAAGTTATTTTTCTTTAAAAAGACTTCATTTTAGAATGGGGAAAGGAAAGAAAACTAGATTTTTGGGGCTCCTAAAGGCGGAAGACCAACAGTCCGATGTCATCCCCTTCATCGGACCCCAAACTCTATCGTTCATGATATGTTCATGGCCAAAAAAAAAGAGAAAAAGAAATAACATTCTTGTTGTTGTTGTTTTTTCTTACCCTTTTTAAAAAAAAAAATCAAAATAACAAAAGTCTACCCATTTTTTTCTTTCATTTCATGCATATATAATGTTTTTTTAATGTTGTTTATTTTAAATTTTTTGTTATGTTTCCATAATATTTAATAATAGTAGTTGTAATGATAATAATAATTTGGGCCCTTAACAGGCCCAAAAAAGAAAAAAAAAAAGAAAAAAAAAGAAAAACAAACACACTATTTGACCAAAATCGGGTGGGCTTCAATCGGATCCAAGAGAGAACAAATATTTAAAGGGAGCAATGAGCCTCCAATTGGGCTCGGAAAAAATTGGGAGTCCACAGTGGCAATTTCTCTGTATGTGACAAAAGTGTTAGATTATCAAAACTGATTGGTTTAAGGTTTATCCCATCCAGGATCACCGAATCTAAATTTTGTAAAATAGGAGTTTCAACACTCGGTTGAATTTCCTCTTTTTTTGCGGTTACAATAGGCTCATCTTCAACCTCAACCGCTTTGGGCCTTAATGTCTTCTCACTTTGTAAAATGAGGATTTTGCAATGCTCTTTTCTCATGCTTCTCAATTTTCTTGTGTCGCTAGACAAAATACCTTAGGGTCTGCTTCTAAGCACATTGGCTAGCTGTCCCACTTGGTTTCCTAAATTCTTCAACATTGTTGCTTTGGCTTTGGGTTAATTCATCATTCTTTGCTATGTACGCCTTCAGCAAATTCTCAAGATCGCTTGAATATTCAGTAGGTTGGGGTTGTTTCACTTGTTGAGAATATTCTAGCTAATAATTTAGTCGAGATGGCATAAAAGAGTTACTAGGTGATCTACCGGTTTGGTACCTAGCATATTGAACTAGCTTTCACACTTGAAGAGCTTGAAGTGAAGCATTTTCTTTATGTTTCTATAGGATTTAACTTAGTTTTTATCTTTGAATAAATTGTGTAAACAAAGTGCTAAAAGATTGTTTTATTTTCTTTAAGGCCGATTAAGGACTAAAGGTTAGCTAGCCTACCTCGTGAGTGTGCAAGAGATCTTTAAAAGTTGAACAAAAGTGAAGTTGATTACTATGTCACGACATAGGATGCTCTACGTCACAACAAAGGGACCAGACTTGAAGAAACGAGGGATTGACTTCTTTGTCGCGGAATACATAAGCTATGTCGTAACAATGCCTGTACAATGACACCAAATAAGGGTACAAACTTCTTTGTCACGACATAGGTCCTGATGTGTCTCGACATTGACCCCTGGACGCAATTTTTGCACCGACTGAAGGGCATTTTGGCTTTACAATGCCATTTAAACATGAATAATGACAGTTGACCTAGGGATGAGGAAAATGATCGGCCAAGGCTATAAATAAGGCCTCTAGCTCTAGGGTTTGATATACCCTTTCTTAATTTTTATTTTTTACTTTGAATTTCTAATTTGTAAACAAGAATGTAACTTTCGCATAAACGATCATGGAATTCTTTCCCGACATATTGCCAATATAATTGAAGTTTCTTTTTCATTCCATTTATTCAATTATATGTTTTTATATATTATTGTTTTGATGATGATCAAGAAAACCATGAGGAACTAAATTCAATTTTGGGGAATTAGGGAGTGGAAGTATGAATATTTAATTATTGTATAAACAGAGATCTTTAATCGGATCAGCTATTTGGGAAAGGAAGAACATGAAACAAACACTAGGCCTAACAACCCTAACATATCATTTAGGTGGGAATGAACCCAAAATTGGTATTGCCTATCCATGAAGACCTTTTTCCCAAACCAGTTTAGACTGTGACATCTAGCGATAAGTAGTCTCTATCGACTTGCTATGCTGGCGGAAGATTTAAATATCCAACTAGGGTAGTGACTAGTTGATTGAAGTAAAATCCCTAAAAACCAATAGTTGAAGAAATCATATTAAAGCGACCTAATCTCCCCAAATTCATTTCTCGAATCTATATATCTCTTTCCTTTCCTTTACTTTATTTTTCTTTAATTTTATGTTTTTGATAGTGCTAGAAAGAACCATTGTTTTCTCCCTACTTATTGGTTAAGTTGTTCCTATTTAGTTGTCTTTAGCATATATTTTAGCATTTTTTAGTTTAGTAAATTCCATTTTCTAACTCAATAGTCCTTAGCCTATTTACTCTTAAATTTCTCCTGTTTGGGATGTCGCTGCATAAGTAATTTCAGATTACGTTTAGGATTGTTGCCGTATCTAATAGCTGTCTGGATAAGAACAGAAATGTGTGAGCTGTCCAGTCTGGTATAACCAACTTGTACGACCAGAGACAACTTGATTCTGCAGAAAAGACACCTGTACAATTTGGAGGAATATAAATATTCACAAGGAAAGAGAAAAAGGTGTCTCCTTTAAGTCTCCTTTAGTCTCCTTTGGGCATTATCTTCCTTAACCTAACTTCTGAGCTTTTCGGTTATGGAGGCTTGAGAACCCCACAGGTGAATCGATGTGAAAAGGATGTAGAACAACTCCTGACGAGGAGTCCTAAGCACGACACAAGAAAGAAATCAAAAGATCAAGTAGAGTTCTTCTAGGAATGGTATTCTCCACTTGCTTCTTTTAAATTTCTTTTTTAAAATGCTAGTGATTACTGTTAATTTCATGTTTGTATGGAAGTACACATGATTTTTAGACTAAATGTTATTTTATTTAATCTTGCTTCTACGGTTTAATCTTTGGGTTTGAATGTTTTTAGCACGGAAGTGTTATTGCGGTCATTGTCACTAGAAGGTACAGCGACAGTTTAAACTAACAAGCAAGACAACGGAAGTTGCTTGGGGATTAAAGGAATTTAATCCACTTGTTCTTAACTGTGTTGCATTGCCATCATCGGAAGGAGTGATTAATGTACATGTTTAAGTCTTAGAACGAATAGAGAAGTAAGCTTGGTAAGATATTCATTGCGCTTTATTGCAGCAACAATCACCTATCCTCTTAAACCTTGTGAGTCATACTTAGTATTCTGCTGAATATTCACGTTGGGGATCCCATTTTATCATTATCATATTTCATCTTTATTTTCAAATTATTGCTCCGACAACTATTATCACAATTTATCTTTTTTATTTGTTCATTGCATGGACATTCATAGACAACAGACAGCCATCCTCATGGGATCGATATCTGACAGACTCACATCTGTCTACTATACTTGTCTCGACAGCGTACGCTTGCACAATATTATTGTGACGTTAAACAGTCGATCAAGTTTTGGAGCCGTTACCGAGGATGGCATTTGTTTGATGTTTATTTTTGTTTTTGCACTTTATTTTTATTATATAATATTTAATATCTACTAACTTGTTTTTCTTTTTGTCGCTATTTTCACATTTTATTTCAGGTGTTTATTTTATTTTTGTTTTTGTTCAAGTTTATTTTACGTCTTATTTTTGTAGAATAATTAGGTACCATTATCACCGCACTTGGGCTTTACTGTCGACACAATTCTTACGATTTTACAACCATTTATGACTCATCAAGAATGGAGGCATATCAAGGATTTCAGATCCCACCGTTTAATCAAAAGGGACCTAGCCGTCTCCTTTGTCTGAGTGGACGTAATTTTCATTCGTGAAGGCTTAATCCCATAGGATGTTGAAAGAATCAATGAGCTGTGCAAAACAAAGGTGGATAAGGATGAACACTCTTCGTTCATTGAAGATATCATAGATGACAGGACAGACCTCTTGGTGAAAGACCTTTTTGTCGAAGGAACAACATGGATAGGTTCAAATCACAATAACTTTACCATGAACTGACGGTTCCTCATACTATAAAGCAAAATATGGTTTCATTTTGTCAATTGCAGACTAAAGCCCTTTACTCACAGCACCACAATCAACCTTGATAGAATGTGTCTGATACATTCAATTATCAAGGGCAGAAAGATTGATGTCAGCGCAATAATCCACCAGGAAATTACTAACTGCGCCGTAAGGCAAAAAGGAATTTTGGTTTTCCTATCATTGGTGATGCTATTATGCCAACAGAAAGGGATTGTGCCCCGTGATGAAGAATAAATCCTGGATAATAAGGGCCCAATCAATGAAGCTTCTATTGAAAGAATGACTCGTGGCAAAGATACTCGACAACGAAGGAGGCTGAAACAAGCAAGATGAGGAAAGGCAAAGCCAAGGTAGAGAGAAAGGGAATGAACCTTACTGCAGAGACAACCTTGTTGCACAAAATGAAGGCTATTGAGAAGTTGACCAATTCCATCAGCATAAGGCAGATCAAGCTTTCGCTGTAATAAAGGATATGGACAGATCAAAAAAATTTGTTCTATGCTTATACCAAGGTTTGGAATAGCTCTACTGTAGCACATCAAGGCATCTGAGCCCGACCCCACTCCCAGAATTCCCTATGTTTCTAGTAATCATCCGAGATTATGAACTCTCATCAAAGGATACTGGCTTAGGGGATCGAGATTGATCGACGGCATCCCCTCCCATTGTGCAAGTCTCTAATGATGAGAAAGAAGTGAAATCAAGGGACGTTGAGGAGTGCTTGCAAAGGATTGATAGCCTGTTCGAGGATGACTTCACTACTGATCAAGAAGAACCTACTGTTAAGGAGGAAGTTTGTGTTGAAGAGGTGAAAGAGAAGGATGAAGAAAAAGATGCTGAAAAATAATCAGCTGAGGACACTATCATTGCACTTGATGTTGTGGGTGTAACTAGTGAGAATTTGGAATGACAGGAAGCTACATCGGTGAAAGCTGCAAAGATAACTAGTGAGGAGCACCATCCTACACAAGAAGCAACCGATGATGCCGACTGAGGAGAAATCCAAAGACCATGCGAATCCCAAAAGAGAAGAAAAGAAAGCACTCCAAAGATAAAAGGCGTAAGAAAGAGGAGAAAAAGAGGAGGAAGAAGAAGCATCGTGCAGCCACATCGATGGCTGATGAAAAATGAGTTTATTTATTTTAATTTTATTTTAGCTGTAGTATTCATGCATTGCATGTAGCTGTAATTTTTATTTTGTTAGTAAGCATTATCATTGCATTTTCATTGTCATTACATTTAAATGTTAGTGCATTGGGGATAATGCAAACTTTAAGTTTGGGGAATGCATATGGGGTTTAGAGATGCACCCACATTTCAAAATATTTTTTTTAGTTTAATGAAGCATGCAAGGTTTATGAATGGTTAATGAAAATGTGTTTGAAAATTTTTGTTACATTTCTTAATTCTTCAATCATACGAACTATCAATGAATGAGTTGGATAAATTTGACTGAATGTTGTATCTTCAATTCTTTGATGAATGATTTAGATTGCATTAGTAATGGATGACTAGCATCATTCCTTGAAACTCGAATGAATCTGCCCTTTACAGCTGCTTATATATATAGTTATAAACAAGAGACACTTCAATGTGGGTGTATTATGAACTGTTTAAGGGGGAATACTCCAATGCAAGTGGTAGAAAAATGAATCTAGAAAAAGACTATCGCTGCAAGAGTGTGTGTCGGCGCAATTATGTACTCACTGGTTTTTGTTGCACTCAGTCTTTACTTCTCAGGAACAAATGGTATAGTAATGCAATGACATCCCTCATTCATATAAAAAAATGGGGAAAGAAAAAGATATATGTATCTATTATTGTATAATAAATGTTGTATTGGTCGATGGAATTTAGGATTTGAAGCATGATGCTGGCTTTGATGAAGTTGCAGTCCTAGTTATTTATACTTATGAGTTGTTGGCACAATATTCTATCATCTGAATGTGATTCATTCATTGGGATTTTAGATGAATCAAGTTGCTAGAATGATCATTTGCCTTGGTGAAAATTTTATAGCCTTGCTAGTTTTTGTTTTACTTGAGGACAAGTAAAAACTCAAGTTTGGGGGTGTGATAGTGCTAGAAAGAACCATTGTTTTCTCCCTACTTATTGGTTAAGTTGTTCCCATTTAGTTGTCTTTAGCACATATTTTAGGATTTTTTAGTTTAGTAAATTGCATTTTCTAACTCAATGGTCCTTAGCGTATTTACTCTTAAATTTGCCTTGTTTTGGTACTAATGTCACTGCATAAGTAATTTCAAATTGCGTTTAGGATTGTCACTGCATCAGACAACTGTCCGGATAGGAACAGAAATGTGTGAGTTATCCAGTCTGGTATAACCAACTTGTACGACCAGAGACAGCTTGATTCTGTAAAAAAGACACCTGTACAATTTGGAGGAATATAAATATTCACAAGGAAAGAGAAAAAGGTGTCTCTTTTAAGTCTCCTTTAATCTCCTTTGGGCATTATCTTCCTTAACCTATTTCTGAGCTTTTCGACTATGGAGGCTTGAGACCCCCACTGGTGAATCAATGTGACAAAGATGTAGAATAGCTCCTGACGAGGAGCCCTAAGCTCAACACAAGAAGGAAATCGAAAGATCAAGTTGAGTTCTTCTAAGGATAGTATTCTGCACTTGCTTCTTTATCATTTCTTTTCTAAAATGCTAGTGATTACCGTTTTTTTCATGTTTGTATGGAAGTACACATGATTTTTAGACTAAATGTTATTTTATTAAATATTGCTTCTATGGTTTAATCTTCGGGTTTGAATGTTTTTAGCACGGAAGTGTTATTGCGGTCACTGTCACTAGAAGGTGCAGTTATAGTTTAAACTAACAAGCAAGACAATGGAAGTTGCTTGGGGATTAGAGAAATTTAATCCACTTGTTCCTAACTGTGTTGCATTTCCATTATCGAAAGGTGTGGTTAATGTACATGTTTAAGTCTTAGATCGATTATAGAAGTAAGGTTGGTAAGATATTCAATGCACTTTATTTCAGCGACATCACCTATCCTCTTAAACCTTGTGAGTCGTACTTATTATTCTGCTGAATATTCACGTTGGGGATCCTATTGTATCATTATCATATTTCATCTTTATTTTCAAATTATTGCTTCGACAACTATTATCACAATTTATCTTTTTTATCTGTTCATTGCACTGACATTAATAAACAACAGACAGCCATTCTCGTGAGATCGATATCCGACAGACTCACATCTGTCTACTATACTTGTATCGACAGTGTACGCTTGCACAATATTATTGTTATGTTAAACAGTCGATCAGTTTTACAATCACAAACTCTCTATTTCACTATGATACTATTAACCCTAAAAAGACTACTAATTACTTCTTTTCTTTGAAGGGATCTAAATCACTATTGCTCAAAGCCTCCTTTGGGTACGATCCTAGAAATACTACCAAGTGTTCCATTGTAACACACTAAATTACAACTTGACCCGTATACTTGTGGAAGCCCTAAAATACACACCAAACTGAAGTACATTCGGAGGCGATCAAGTTGTTGGCGTCGTTATCGGGGAGGCAACGCTTTAGTGATTTTTATTTCTTCTTTGTTATTTGAATAATTAGGTGATTTTAGGCTATATATATGATTTTCGTTATTTATTTTTGTTATTTCTCTTTCATCCTTTCTCTATTTGTTTTAATTTTAGTTTATGACTCGGAGCCAAGGAAACTTGGTAGATCCAATCTCTAAACCTAAAGCATTGATTAGAAGAAATCGTAAAAACCAATAATAAATGTAAAACCCACCATTACCAGAAGAACGAGAAGAACTAGAGAATCCCAAAGAACTCTGAGAGAGTATTCTATCCCTACCATAGACCTGACATAAGAGAGTATTGCTAAACCCACTATAGCCACTAACACTTTTGAGATTAAACCATCCATGATCCAGATGATACAAAATAATTTACTATTTAAAGAAACTATGGCTAAAGATCTCAGTTTACATTTAAAGTGATTCTTACAATTATATGATACTTTCCGTTATAATGGTATTACTGAAGATGCCATTTGTCTTAGATTATTTCCATTTTCTCTAACTGAGAATGCCTTTTCTTGGTTAGATGCGCAGACACCAAGATCTATTACCACATGGGATGAACTCATAGGGAAATTCCCACAGAAGTTCTTCCCTATCAGTAAAGTAACCCAACTTCAAAGAGAACTGTCAACATTTCGACAATTCGAGTGTGAAGGGATCCATGAAACATGGGAATGATTTAAAACACTGGTAAGAAAATGCCCAAATCATGGTATGTCAGAGTGGATGCAATTATAGACATTCTATAATGGGTTGGATGCGTAAGCCAGATCAGGATTAGATGGTGCAGTAGGAGGAGCCCTAATGGATAGAACCTATAATGATGCTTATGTGTTTATTGAAAACATGGTAATGAACTCTTTCCAATGGCCTATTAAGTGGTTCACTTACGGGTAGAAACCCGTTTCAGTTAAAATTATCTAGGAAGATGATAAATACCAACAGCTGTTGGATAGACTGAACCGAATTGGATCTGCCATAGGGGCACCATCATTACAAGAGGAGAGTAAGCCTCTATACCACTATCTTACCAACACGGAGGATGTTAACTATGTTGGTAATTGAGGTGGGAATCCCTGTTCAAACACTTATAATCCAGGATGGAAGGACCATCCTAATTTTAGATAGGGAGGAAGTCAAGGAGGAAATGGTAAGAACAACGCATAATCGAGAAACCCAAGTTACCGATCTTCATTCTTGTAGAGGCAATTGAAAAGAGTAGTTCAGAATGACCATACAGTATGTGGTCAATGGTTAGACAGGATTGAGGAAGAAATGCAATCCATGCGAGCGGATGTAAAACAAGTGCAGTTTGAGTTCACTAATTCTGCTAGATCTCTGACAAAGCTAGAGGAACGGATGGACCAATTGGTGAGTTGGTTGGAGATCTCACTAGGCAATTTGGTACAAGTATCCCTACCGATACTGAAAATAATTCTTGAAGGGAGGGGATATATGCATGGTTGGTGTGATTGTGGTAGATGTTGAAGAGTCACTTCGGTGGTTAGTGTGTCGCTCAAAATTCGGGTCAGACCGTCTTGATCGGGTTTGGAGTGTCACATGCTCCTCCACCTAAAATGGGGTCATGCACACTCTATAAACCAATTAGTCCTTCCCTAGGCCTTGATTGGCCTAATGGGTCGCCGAAGCACCTAAAAATACTTTAAAACACTTATTGTATTGAAATTGATCCTAAGTTACTAAAACGGAAAATTATAAAAAAATATAATCAAATTACTCAAGAACAAGATCATTAAGTCTCGAAAAGAACATAATTTACTACAACGAATTGTGGCAAATCAATAAGAACACCTCAGAATGAACCTATCATTTTCTTTTCAAGAATGAAACTTATTCAAAATAGTAGAATAGGAAACAATAGATATGCAAATTGTAATCAAAGCAACCCACTCTGTATAGAAATCTAATTTTAATAATGATGGCATCGAGAAAAGTCTATTAAACATAATTATCGGCCTTACTAATACCCAATTTGAAAGAAAAATTATCCCCTTTTTAAAACTATGCAGCAAAGGCATTATCCATAACTAGTCAATATGGGGACAAACACATTTGGACTTTATCGTCACAAACATTAAAAACATGCTTAAAACCATAAAGCAAATAATTCAAAATTTTAACATTTAACATCATAATTATTAACACGAGTGCTTATATAATTTATTGCCAATATAAATCGAAATTTTAAATTTTTTAACATATGACATTGTTTCATTCAGTGTTGCCATACAAATTTTTGTAGCATTTTGCATCCTGTGACTCTATATATAATTTTTTATCATGACATTACATTAAAATATAAAACCATATTTTTATTATCAAGAATAAAAAAATCAGCCCTAAAAATACAAAAAAGAAACCATCCTCCTTCTAGCATTTTTAATTATGCTTTTTTTCAATTCTATAATGATATATAGAAGAAAAAAAAACAATCTAATCATCTAGGATTTTCTCTATGTAAGGGCTTGAACTAGTTGAGGATATTAGTTCATTTAGGTGTTGTTGTCTTGTCACCACAATAGTTCTTCAAATGCTGAGGGAAAGTCGGGTAAGAAGGTAACATTTTAGGCCAACAATCATTGTTGACTTTCATTGTGACATTGCAATAAGCGAGACTAAGAATATAGTACATTTGATCACCGAAAAGTGAATAAAACATGTTTATAATACACCCATTAACGTCATAAATTGAAGACCATCATTTATCAACTTCACTTTTTGATTGCGATGGCGATGACACCTTGCTAATGCCACTCAATATTGATCCTGCTAGTGGTGTTGGAGATAAACAAGAAGTCTTGAGAACTGGGAGAAAAAGGGTTGAAAGGGAACATTTTAAGCCAACAATCATCACTAATATGAGTGATGGCCTGACAACAAGTGGGGCCGATAACCTCTATTTTTCCATAGAAAAAAAAGCAGATATCTCTAATATACAACCTTGTAAGCTAGAAAGTACTGACCAACATTTTTTCAACTTCAGGAACCTAAAAAGAGACGAAGCTTGCTGTTGGAGCAAATACAAATTGAGGAAATAGCTTCTTTGTGATTCCTGTAGTTGTAAACATAGTCATGAATGCTAAATTTAAAAGTAGAGGTGATGGCTAAATAACCTATTATAATGAATAGGGTATAGGATAGACTATTACTCATTTTAAAAAGTGAAGCATAGTAGAAAATAGAAAAAGAATAGCATAATAAAGGGGTTTACTCCCATATCAATTATTTTTTAGGTTAAATAACCTATTTAGTCACCAAAGTTTACTCGTTTTCCTATTTAGGACACTTATTTAAAAATTTTGTTAATTTAGTTAACAATTGTTAGATAAGTTGCAAATTTCAGTAATAGCACCATTAAATGCATTTGGTCATAAAGCCATAAAAGGGGGTTTTCAAAACCCTTCTCTCTCGATTAGTTGAATAAATCAAGTTTGTTTTGGTTATTTTGCTCAAAGTCTATGGATTTTTTTGAGCCTCTCCAGTTTTGAAGAAAAAATTTCTAAACACAAATTTCTTTACTTCTCCACAATAAATTTTTATCTTATAATTTCACCCATATCTTGTACCCATAAACTTACTTTTGTAAAACCCATAGTGTTTTTAATGTCTTTAAAACCCATAGTTGAACAGAGTAGAAAACCCAAGAACTATTTTGCTTGAAACTCATGTTTTCTCAATAGTTATTTTGAAGTTATTAAAACATGTTAACCGAAAAGGATTTTTTGAAAAAATCAAAAGTTTAAAACTATAAATAAATATTAAAATAATATTTGACTTACTAATTCTTTGCTAATCGAAGAGAGATTTTTGAAGAAATTGAAAAGGTTTTCAACTTAAGAAATGACTTTAGGATAATTGAAGGTTTTGTGTTTAATCAATAGAAGATAATAAATAGCATTTTTTTTGTTATTTGAAAACTCAAAATTATATTTTATTTTGTGAAAACCGTTTTTACTAAATTAAACATACATTTGAGGTTAATAATTTTAAATATTTTTAAAATATTTTATAGTAGTATATTTTTTTATAATAAATAATAGATATTATCGAGTTCTTAAATTTTTTTGAATTTTTAGAATTTGGATTAAAATGACAAAATGTAAAAATATTTAGGGTTAAATTTATCGATTTTTTAGAATTAGAACTAAATTGATAGAATGTGACCAAATGTGCAAGGTGTTAAGGGTGAAAAATTTTATTATACCAATCAAATGATCGTCATGTCAACATTCTGTCTAGTGACCAAAGGTATTTAACAATAGAGAGACGAATATTGACAACTTATGTAATGAGAGTGACTAAAATTGATAACATACCTAATGATAGTGACTAAAATAACTAATTGTTGAAATGAGTGACCAAAAAAGGGATGTAGGTAAACTCGAGTGACTAAATTGGTAGTTTACCATAATTTTATATATTTTTTATTTCATGTATTTTAATTTTCTATTTCATGTTCCAATTTATGTATGTTGTTTGAACTAAACTAGTGTGCTTGATTGAGAAGCGGCAAAAGTATCAATCTAATTGAGAACTAAATTATTTGAATGTATTTGCTAAGCATTTATATTATCATTCTTTTGAAAGTCAAGAGTAAGGGAAAACTTGGGGGAAATATCTTTTGATCTCTTCTGGAGTTTCAATAATAATCATAGCAAACTTTAATCATGATTATTCTATAAAAACACAAATATGTATTTTGGATCACTTTATAATCCTCCTTCAACTACAATTGACTAAGTTAAATTTACCACATGTTTAATTATTTCAATTCATATAAATGAATAATTTCCCGATAATTTCAATATGTTTCTTGGCATTTTAAATCCTTTAAGGATTTTAATATAAACTTTAATATATAGTGATTCACAGAAGGTTGTAACAACAACCATGAGACACAAGTATGTACTGCCAGTTTAATAACATATCTAAAAGTTATTACATCCACCACAAAATAATATTATATATTCTAATAATCAATGCCAAGACTTAGCCGAAAAACTTCATATTTTTATTCCGCTTTTGCAAAATTACTTCATTTGTACCTTCACTGACTTTATACCTTCAGATATTTGAATTGCTGGTCCAAAAACTCCATGAATTTAATTGTACTTGAGTTGCATCTTTCTATTTTAACTAATCTATTTCATATCTATATTTCTCAATATATTTATTCAAGATCCTCCTATTATTTCATTATTTCAAAAATAATATTGCATGCAAAATCATTGTCGACCACGTTTATTATTAGTTCAGTGTTTTCTTAAATTGACATCACTAATCGAGATATCTTATTTTCACTATTTTAATCTTCAGTTTCAGGCACCTGAATCTCTTCTAAAGTTTTACTTATTAGTTATGTCTTGGGTCTTTCTAGAGCACCCGCCTTCACTATATGACTATTGGAATGATGAAAATACTTTTTCATGTAATTTTTAACTCAAATTCATGTGATTTCTTAGTAATTAATGTCGAAAAATACAAATTAATTATAAAATAATTAATTTGTACTCAATTTACCGACATATTGATTTTTAATTATTTTTATAAATATTAAGCATGAATTTGATGAGTTTTTGACAGTTTTGCATAATTGATGAAAATCTGCTCGACAGACACTATAGAAGTCCTAAATCGTGGAGAAAATTTTTCATCGAGTGAACTAAGAGATAAGAAGATTAATTTTCCAACAAATTTCATTCCAATATTGAGCATTATTATACTTTATAATTATAATTTTAATTCAATTAATTTGGATTAGAAATTAAATTATAAAGCCTGAAACAAAGTGGTCTGTTGTACATGCAACAAATGACTAAGCAACCATGGTTTGGACAAGCTCAATGCCGTCCAAGTAGGCTGACCCAATAAACTATTTTGTTGATTTTTTATCCTTGCAAATCAGCCCTCAAAGTCCTCTCAAATCTCATTCAAACCCCTCCACTTTTGGTGTCTTTACGGATTTTCCACAAGCTAGTTTCAAGCAAACTTTGAACTAGTCAAATTGCTCAAAGGGTGACCAGCCATGGGGATTGTGTGATTGAATTCAATTGCTAAAAATAGCCTCCAACTCCCACCTATAAATACCCTCTAAGCTACCCATTCTACTCACCAATTCACCAATACATTCTCTTCTTTCTCTCTAGTTTTTCCCTTCCATTCCTTTTCCAATTTCCCACTCTTGTGAAAGAGTGGTCTTTAGCCTTGAAAATAGCTTCATTGGGTGCTCATCAGAGACCTTGATAAGTGCCAAAAGTAACATGTTCTAGCCTCATTCTTAATGCGTTTTGGATGATTAATCAATTTAAAATAATGAATTTTATGTTCATAATCTTTTAAATTCATGTTTTTATACTTAGGAAAGCATTTGGAAGTGAAAGAGAGACAAAAATCGAAAAATCGTACAAAAAGAGTAGATTTTCACACTGGCTGGACACATGGCCATGGACTGAATCGAAGACAAAAGGAGAATTTAGGGAAAAAGCGTGAATGTGGAAGAGTTAAGAAGAGATATATTGGACATTAGACTTCATTTAAATTTAAACTCTATTTCTTAGTATTAATATTTAGGATTATTATTGTTATATTGTTTATGTTTAATTTAATTTATCTTTTAGGCTTTTAGAGTTTAAGTTGGATCCAATTAGGGAATTATTGTTTAGATTTAATTCTAATTATCTTGTTAGAATTTAATTTGGATCCAAATAGAGACTTTCATGTATTATAAATAGGTGATGGAGTGATATGAATTACCACTTCCAATTTTTTGTAAAATCCTCCATTCCTCAAACCCTAGCTGTCAGAGATTATTGAAGGAAACAACTGAAGAAACACCATAAAAGCCGTCTTTGAAGCAGATCTCTACAAAGATTGAAGACCTCTTTCTAAATTCTTTTGATTTTATTATGAGTTTTTCCTCATCTTGTGGTTATATTATTTTTGAGATGTTTTCATTCATTAGCATGAACTAAATTCCTAAATACCTAGGGAGATAAACCCTAGGATGAATTCTGTCATTTGATTTCTGATTTTACGTAATAAATATTTAGATTTTATTCTCAATTATGTGTACTTAATTCTTGATTTAGTATTCTTGAGGTATTTATTCTTGTTTGATGTGCTTAAATCAGAGGTGGAATAGACCCTGTTTAAGAGTAGGTCTAGCATAATTAAATGGAGTTGCTTGCAATCCTAGAAATAGGACGACATAAATCTACTGGATTAGAGTCAAATCTAATAGGGGAATCCATAGATCGAATTAATGCGAAAATAGGGGTTTTAATTAGAAAGAAATTTCAATTAATAAACCTAGAGTCAGTTGCTTTTATGCTTGAATAGAGATATCAGCATAATTTAGAGATTTCTACAAATCAAAATACTAAGTGAATAAATTGCTTAATTTAGAATGATAATGGCAGATGAAATCTAGGTGGAGTCTTTCCTAGGTATTGTTTGCTTCTTAGTATTAAAACACTTGTTATTTCTTGTTTTATTCTTTGTCGCACTTTTAGTTTATTAATTTAGTTAAACTTAATTTAAAACAATCACTCTATTCGATCAGATAGATAATAGGATGACAACTATTACTAGTACTTTTAGTCCTCGTGGGAACAATATCTATGCTCACCGTAACTATATTATTAATTGATAGGTGCACTTGCCTTAGTCATATTTTTAGTTAGTTTTGACTGCATCAAGTTTTTGGCGCCGTTGCCGAGGACTGAAATATTAGGAAAACTTTTTTTCTATTACTTTAGTCATTTTTTTATTTTTTGTTTTTTGTTTTTGTTTTATTATTTGTATTTTTAATTTAATTTTTCTATTTTAATTTTTTCTCTTTTGCTTCTAGCAGGTTCTTTTGGTTTATGACTAGACGAAACCTATCAGGAATACTTCTTCATGACTCTGAACTTGAAAAGACTATTCGCAAAAATCATAAAGAGGTTAGAGAAGCTAAGTAAAGTCAAAAAACTTTAGTAGACAGTAAAAAGGAAAAGGATATTACTATGGAGATGGGTGACAATCGAAATAACCAGGTTCCTCTTGCTCTTCCTGATCCTCCTGCTCGTCGAACTTTGTATGATTATGCTAAACCTACTCTGATCGGGGCTGAAACGAGTATTGTCAGGCCGAACGTTAATGTAAATAATTTTGAAATCAAGCCGAGTATAATTCAGATGGTACAACAATATGTTCAGTTTGATGGTTTGCAAGATGAAGATTCGAATGTTCATTTGGCTAATTTTCTCGAGATTTGTGACACTTTCAAAATTAATGGTGTTACTGATGACGCCATACGTTTACGATTGTTACCATTTTCGTTGAGGAGCAAGGCAAAACTGTGGTTAAATGCTTTACCACGAGGTTCTATCACTACTTGGGATCAAATGACTGAGAAGTTCTTGTTAAAATATTTTCTGCCGACTAAGACAGTTAAGTTGAGGAGGAATGACATCTCTTCTTTTACTCAGTTTGATATTGAGACACTTTATGAAGCATGGGAGAGGTTCAAGGATTTATTGAGAACGTGTCCTCATCATGGGTTACCTTTGTGGCTCCAAGTTCAAACTTTCTACAGTAGTTTGAATCCCTCGACTAGACAAATGGTTGATTCAGTAGCTGGGGAAACTTTGGATAACAAGACACCGAAAGAAGCCCAAGAATTCATTGAGGAGGTGGCACTAAATAATTATCAGTGGCAAGTTACAAGAGTAAAACTTGTGAAGGCAGTAGAGATTTATGATGTTGATGCCGTTTCTATGTTGGCTCGTCAGGTTGAAACTCTTAATAAAAAATTTGACTGTTCGAATTTTTTCAACAGGTACATCCAATGATGCAGTGCAATGAAAATGGAGCAGGGATGATGAGTTCAGAATATTTCCATGAGCAAACAGACTTTTTAGGTAATAATTCTAAACCTCAAAATTATCCTTATAGTAATACTTATAATGCAGGTTGGAGAAATCACCCAAATTTTTCATGGGGTGGTCAAGGGAACCAAAGATTACAAATTCCTCCGAGTTTTCAGCAGCATCATCAACAAGAAAAAAATCAAACCTTGAAGAAATGCTTGTTAAATTTATTTCGATTTCTGAAGCGAGATTTCAAAGCAATGAGACAACTTTAAAAAATCAACAAGCGTCAATTCATGGTCTTGAAAATAAAATCTGACAGCTTGCTAAATTAGTTTCAGAAAGACCACAAGGTAGCTTACCTAGTAATACTAAAACTAACCCAAAAGAGCAAATTCATGCAATCATTGTTCAAAGTGTGGAAGGGTTAGTTTAGCCTAAACAGAAGCCGAAGCTAGAAGTTGTTGTGAAAAATAATATGGTTGACAAAAACAAGAAGAGCATAAGCCGGTGCTTAGGGAATACAGACCTCGAATTCCATATCCAAAAGCATTGAAAAGAGACCACGGAAAAGAAAAATATTGTAAATTTCTTGAGCTCTTAAAAAATTTAGATATTAACTTACCTTTCGCTAAAGCTCTTTTGCAGATGCCGAAGTATGTAAAATTCTTAAAGGAGTTGTTAACAAATAAGAGGAAGATAGATGACTTGTCAACTGTGAAGCTTAATGCAGTTTGCTCAGCCATTCTCCAAAACAAACTACCCAACAAACTTAAATATCCAGGGAGTTTTACTATTTCTTTTCTCATTGGTAGTTTATATGTTGATAAAGCTTTGGCTGATTTGGGTGCTAGTATAAATGTTATTCCTTATAAACTGTTTAAACAACTAGGTCTTGGGGAACCTAAACCCACTAGGATGAATATTCAGTGAGCTGACAGATCAATTAGATATCTTAGGAATATTATTGAAGATGTGCTTGTAAAAGTGGATAATTTTATATTCTCTGTTGATTTTGTTGTATTAGACATGGATGAGGATAATGAGATACCTATAATCTTAGGTCGACCCTTTTTAGCCACTGCTAGAGCTATCATTTATGTGGGTACTGGTGAGCTTGTCCTTTGTGTAGGTGATGAAAAGATTACTCTTAAAGCACTTGATTTTGTTAGAGTTCTGAATGAGTATAATGATGATAATTGTTCTGTTAATGTTAGTAACCATGTGACTCAACATTTTTTTGCAGGAAATCACTAATGAAAATATGATGGAGCCAATTTTGATTCAAAGTGATAGAACTCGAGTGGTAAATGATGATCGAATGTTGCAACTTGAGGAATTAGATGAATGGCGAATGAAGTTTGAAGAGAACCCGAGGAAACCCAAGGAAGAACCAACGAAAAACCATGAAGTGCATGTGAAGAGGATGAACATATTTAAAGCGGGAGACAAAGTATTATTAGACAAATCGGATCCACAAATTTTTCCTTTAGAATTCAAGTCAAGAGGGTCCAATCCTTTTGTGGTAAAAATCGTTTTCCCTTATGGTACAATTAAGGTAACACATCTTGAGTACGACACATTCAAGGTAAACAATCAACGTCTCAAATTTTATTGTGCTGGTAATATTTATAATAAGGGAGAAGAACTTCGGTTTCATGATCCGCCATAACTACGAACTTAAACAGGAAAGTCAAGCTTAGACTTTAAACAAGCACTTCTCGGGAGGCAACCCGAGTGTTTTTATTTTTATTTATTTATTTTACTTTCATTTTTTTAAATGAAAAAAATTGAAAAAAAAATTCAAAAATTCAAAAAATTAATACATTTATTTTCATTTTATTTTTTTTATTTTTATTATGCACTGTTTTTTATTCCTATGATTGTTTTTTTTAGTTGTTATCTCCCTCTCTTACTTGTCTTTGTCTATTTTCTTATTAATTTGCTCGGAAAATTGTATTTTCTTTAGACTCGCTACATTCTCAGTTTTTTCAAATTTCGATGAAATCATCCTAATTAGGGAAGTTTCAGTTCCTTTCCTCCTTATGATATTGTGCTTATTCTGCTTATATCTGTTTGTACATTGAGGACAATGTACATCTTAAGTATGGGGAGGTTGATTGTGATTGTGATAAAATCCCTGAATTATTTATTATATTTAAGTAATTTTCTCACACCCCATTAGAGTGATTTTTTTCTATTTGGAATTTTTATTAATTTTGTTTTGAGATTGATTTGTGAATCTTTTATGTATTGGATGATTTAATCTTTAAGAGTATGTGAGAGTCAAGCATGATGAGTTGTCTTCAAAATTAAATATTTTAAGTTGTCTCCCTAAATTGAATTATTAACTTCAAATTTTGAAATTGTAGGTTTGACATCAAAACCATAATTTTTGTGAGTTTTTAAGCCTATAAAGCATATATTTTATTTCGTGCTCATGCTATTTTTGGTTGTGTGTATGTCAATTTGATTTGTTATTCTAGAACTTGCTTTGATTATACATGTTGAGACCACATTATTGATTTGATATGCTGAGATGATAGAGGCACTTAGGATTTAACCCACTTTTTCCATAAAAAGCTTACCTAATAAATTAACCCTAGTGAACCCCATTGAGCCTAACACCATTCTATTTATTAACCCATAATATTAAACCCATGATCCATATATTTGTGGTATATTTACCCCTTTATTGACTCTTTTTTTATTGAGATTTGATTTGATTAAGTTGCCTAACTATGTTCCACTATTTGAATTGCTGAATTTTATTATTTAGAAAAAGAAAAAAAAAGAAAGAAAAAAGTCGAAAAAAATGAAAAAAATAATCTAAAAAAATTGAAAGAAAAAGAAAAAATTGGAGAAAAAAAAAAGAAAAAGACAAAAGTGTGTTTGAGTTAAGATCATTAGTTCCATATACTGTTGAAAAGCTCATGTTTATTCTTTATTATTCATGTTGATGCATATTCTTTCAATTCAGCAACTCATTGTTTTTTTTTTCTAGTTTGGTAACTTATCAACTCGATCTCGATTTTAACCAATTCTTCTAGCCTTTTCCATACCCATAGCCTTAGCCCCATTACAACCTTGTAAAGACCTCCTAATTGGTGGGTCATGTCATTTTACAGTGATGGAGATTTGATTTTCAAGCAAGCCTACGGTAATAACATTTTGTGTTTGACAATTGAGTGCTTATTTAATGAACCTTAAACACTTTGAGTGCTTTGAGTGAATCTTTGATGTCAATTCTTGTTAATTTTGAATTTAAGGTAATTATTTAGATAAGGGGAATTCTTGTTAATTTTGAATTTAAGGTAATTATTTAGATAAGGGGAGACACCTAAGTTTTTGTGCTAAAAATTTTGTAGCTTAGATTGCTTGAATCTTTAGTGTTCTTTTAGATGAATTTCCAATGCATGATTGTTTGCAATTTATCTTGAAACATTATTGATGAAAATGAAAACTTAAGAAAGATAACTTGAATGTGGGTTGAAAATTTTGCTTGAGGACAAGCAAATGCTTAATTGTGGGGACCTTTGATAAGTGCCAAAAGTAACATGTTCTAGCCTCATTCTTAATGCGATTTGGATGATTAATCGATTTAAAATAATGAATTTTCTGTTCATAATTTTTTAAATTCATGTTTCTATATTTAGGAAAGCATTTGGAAGCGAAAAGAGTGAATAACCGTACAAAAAGAGTAGATTTTCACACTGGCTGGACACATGGCCATGGACTAAATCGAAGACAAAAGGAGAATTTGGGACAAAAGCGTGAATGTGGAAGAGTTAGGAAGAGATATATTGAACATTAGACTTTATTTAAATTTAAACTCTATTTCTTAGTTTTAATATTTAAGATTATTATTTTTATATTGTTTATATTTAATTTAATTTATCTTTTAGGCTTTTAGAGTTTAAGTTGGATCCAATTAGAGAATTATTGTTTAGATTTAATTCTAATTATCTTTTTAGAATTTAATTTGGATCCAACTAGAGATTTTCATGTATTATAAATAGGGGATGGAGTGATATGAATTACCACTTCCAATTTTCTGTAAAATCCTCCATTCTTCAAACCCTAGCCATTAGAGATTATTGAAGGAAACAACTGAAGAAACACCATAGAAGCCGTCTTTGAAGCAGATCTCCACAAAGATTGAAGACCTCTTTCTAATTTTTATTTTATTTTATTATGAGTTTTTCCTCATCCTGTGGTTATATTATTTTTGAGATGTTTCCATTCATTAGCATGAACTAAATTCTTAAATACCTAAGGGAGATAAACCCTAGGATGAATTCTATCATTTGATTTATGATTTTACGCAATAAATACTTAGATTTTATTCTCAATTATGTGTGTTTAATTCTTGAGATATTAATTCTTGTTTGATGTGCTTAAATCGGAGGAGGAATACACCCTGTTTGAGAGTAGATCTAGCATAATTGAGTGGAGTTGCATGCAATCCTATAAATAGGACGACATAAATCTAGTGGATTAGAGTCAAATCTAATAGGGGAATCTATAGATCGAATTAATGCGACAATAGGGGTTTTAATTAGAAAGAAATTTCAATTAATCAACCTAGAGTCAGCTGCTTTTATGCTTGAATAGAGGTATTAGCATAATTTACGGATTTTTACGGATCAAAATACTAAGTGAATAAATTGCTTAATTCAGAATGATACTGGCAAATGAAATCTAGGTGGAGTCTTTCCTAAGTATTGTTTGCTTCTTGGTATTAAAACACTTGTTATTTCTTGTTTTATTCTTTGTCGCACTTTTTGTTTATTAATTTAGTCAAACTTAATTTAAAACAATCACTCTATTCGATTGATTAGATAATAGGAAGACAACTATTACTAGTACATTTAGTTCTCGTGGGAACGATATTTGTGCTCACCGTAACTATACTATTAATTGATAGGTGCACTTGCCTTAGTCATATTTTTAGTTAGTTTTGACTGCATCAGACCTTAATCTGGGAAGAATCGAGCAATAATGACGAAGAACGCATCAACAGTTCTTGAGAAATTGCTTGATTTAATCTTAATCTCTTTTCTCTCTTTTACATTCTTGTTGTTATTACGATGAATACTATTATGATTGCTATTGTCTATTTAATTAAAATGGATAAAATTTTCTTAAGTGTTTGGTTGATTGCTTGATTTAACATGAATCATATTTATACTGTTATAGGCTCTGAATGTTTTGTTTAATTAAATATTATCATGCTTAAGTTATATTTGCACTACCCTTGTGATATAACTAATGAATTAATCATTTAAGCGGGTTGAAATTGTGATTAATGGACAACTATTTAATTTGTGCATATTTAATCTTCTAAGGAAGCTAAGGGTTAAATTTAGCGACGGTATTGAATGATATAATAGCCTTGCATAACTTGTAGGATTGTGTGATTAAATTGTGTCAATATAGGTGTATGTTGCTACTTCACTTGACCTTTTACTTGTGAATTTTAATTTAATTGTTGGAAGTTGCATAGGTATATGTTCAAGAGATTACTTTAGTTCATGAAGTATGTATGCACATTAACACATTTACTTATTAAAATTGGTTTAGTTAGTTGAATTGACATAGGAATATAGTCAAGAGATAAATTGATTTTTTGTAAGTAATGTTGTTCATAAGTTAGCAAGATATCGGGTTGCCATGAATTTATTTCGTAACAAGCATAAACATGATTATGATTTAATTAAGTAACTAAAACAATTAACTAAAACGATTAACCTAACACATTTATGTCATATTGATTAAAAGTTTAGAAATCGTGCATTGGAATTAATTTTTATTCTTATTTTATTTTTAATTTAGATTAATTTTAGTTTAGATTAATACTCTTCAAAATTATCTTTTTTCTAACCAAATTGTTGATTAATTATTTCATAAATATTTTTCCTAACACAATCCCTTGGGTATGATAACTCGACATTTACTTGTCACTTTATTACTTGATACGATTGTGTACACTTGCACATTTTCATCATTCCAACAATCTAGATTTATTATTTCCTTTTATGAGACTTTTCATAATTGGAACTTGTAATGAGTTTATCCTTGTTGAACTTTTAAATCAAATTAGTCTCCCCCTAACTCATTTACAAGGTATTATCTCTCTCCCCCTAATATAGGGAAAACTATCGAATCAAAATAGTAATCACAAATCATGTCATAATCGAGTCTCTAATATATTTAAAACATATAATAATACAAGGAGACTCGTAATTAATATATATTCCTAACTTTCTCTGAGGATTCACTCATCTTTTTGCATTGTGGTGGAGCAACTGAAATATATACGCACATAGAAAAAAATTCAAAGATGAGAAATATTTAACTCTTGACCAGAAATCAACTATAATGGGGAGTATTTAAAACTTATTGGTTTTATGTGTACAACACGTAAATCAACATAATCCAATGTTGAAAGAGGAAGTTTAATTCTCATAAGTAATGGTTTAGTCATTAATCAGAGGTGTTTAATCAATAATTTCTCTAAACCATTATGTGCATAAATAACAGAATTTTACCAAATTTTTTCAAACTTAATTAATAAAAGACTGAGATATAAACTCATCAGTATTAGCAAGATGAATTGTCTTAATTGCATGATCTGAAATTAATTATTTAAACAATCTTGCAAATGATAGGTTGGAAGTTGATAACACATATGTGATTATTTTGTAGATGCATCTACCAAAACTATATAATATCAAAGCCATCTGCATGGTGGATGAATATGCCCATATTCATTTCACAAAATGCAAGACATTAAATCTTAACTCTAGCTAGTGAGTTTTTAAGAACCAATTTTCATTGAGAACATTCAACAAATGAGAATTCTTTAAATTAAAGAATCTTCTGGTTCTTAAATGAATGTCCATATGAATTCTCAATTAATTTTCCCATCATATATGATCTAGGATGGTCTAACTGGTCATTCTAAGTAGTAAATATATTTGTACCAGTAAACTTTTGGTTTAATTTAAAATGCGTTTTAATTGTACTAAATTGTAGCAAATTGATAATTTTACTATCATTCCTTCACTTTGTATAAATATATAAGTACCATTGTGACATTTACTACTAGAAATGTCTAAATCAATATGAAATTTATAATCACACTAAGTCATATAATATAATTTCCAAATAATTATATGCAATATTCGCTATAGGGAATATGCCAAAATCTTCAAAAATCCAAAAAAAATATCAATAATGACAATAAGTTAAATTTTCACAATTGTTATGTATTGCTACATTCACTTCGGGGAATGGAGTAGAACTAGTGAAACAAATAACTCGTTATTTTGTTTACCCATAAAGAGATATGAGATCAATTCAAAATACTTTTAAAACCCTTTTAACAAGAGTTTTCCATAATCTTGCATAAAACTATGACATAATGAAAAACTAGCAATTTTTTCATAACCAAGAATAACTATGACATAATGAAAAACTAGCAATTTTTTCATAACCATCATCATAAACATGCATGAAATTTAATTCAAAATCCAATCATTCAAGCTAATAGAACTTTTCAGTTACAATTGCTCATGTTATTTCTCTAAATACTTAACATATGGAATAGTATAAGACGTATGAACTGCTATCATTAACAATTCTTTGAACTAAATCAAATCTAAATAACCATAAAATTCATTGGTTTATTAACATAAATTTGCATACTAGATATTTTTTTAATTAAATATATTATTTAATTATAAAACCTACTATATAAATAAATCAATTAATATTTATTTTCATGAACAATGAAATGCTTAGAACAATATGTAATCCATGAAATCAAAACTTGAAAAGATTATCTCAAATATTTAAACCATATATCAATTCAATTTAATATTTAAAAACGTACCTTTTTCGTTCTACGTTGAGTCTTGAAGATAAGAAGCAAGCAAATTAAACTCCAATAGTAGATTTTCAATCCAATAAAAATTTATTAGTAGCAAACTTTGAGAGTGGATCTTATTTTCCAAGTGTACAACAAGTACAAAACCAATGACTTTTTGTTCATAAGTTGTCTCTCTTCTTAAAGAGTTCTTGGAAATTATTGGTTTTTTCTTACTTTCTTCATTTTTTCACTTTTGGTGGTGAGAAAATTTATCACAATTCTCCCTCATAGATATTATTATAGTTCAATTTACTACATCTATGTCAAAGATTATGTCCTTCAAATTTATCACATAATGTTATATTCTCTTCAGGGAATGGTTAGGTTTCGTGGTTAAAAACTTTTTTTCAACCATAATTAAATTTTTTCATAATATTTCTACTGTAGGAGCACATTTTAATCATGAAAATTTGAGTAAGTTCTCTCTTGAAAGGTTCTCATAAATAATATTTTTCCATGTACTTTTAATTGAGAACTTGTTTTGAATACTTGTAAAGTTATACTCATAGTTTTAAAAACTTAAAACTTCAAGTGTATCCAACCATAACAAGCTTTAGATAGAATTACCATATTCTATTGCTCATATTTTTCTTTTAGATTATTCCACAATTTAAGTAGATCTTTGACAATCAAATATTTTGCTTTCAACCCCTTAATAGGGATGATGATAAAAGAAGATCACAAATATAGTCGCAATCAATTCGATTTATAATAAATATAAATCAATAGCCCAATCCTCTTTTGATTCATATGAAATACAATATTTTCCTCATTAACAATCTCGATATGAGATTCATTATAAATATCTTTTAAAACCATTGGATTAACCATCACAAGATATTGATATATTAGCTCTTCTGGAGCTTTCGACTAATTTTGTAATACCAAATATCGAAATAATATTGGTTTGTTTCAATACCCATAAAATTAAATATTTTCTATTTGTAATGATATAATTCATTACTACATCATTCCTCAAAGAATATTAACAAAAACAAAATATTTGGGCATACGCCACATAAGTGGCCAATAACCTTTCATATCACATTAATAACATAAGTTATCTTTACCCTTTGAAGAGTTATATTGAGAACTCTCATTGTTCTCTTATTTATTACTATGTTCCCACTTTTAATGGTCCATGATTATATATTTTATTTTTTTATGTTTGCATTCACTTCTGAGAATGCAACAAATTTAGTAGGACGAAGTTATAAATGTCCCAATAGATTATTTATTCCATAGTCACCTTTGCAGACATGCATGAATTTCAAATCAAAATCTATCTATTCATGTTGTCATGATTAGTAAAAAATTATAATAAATATGATATAATAAATAAATCGTTGTAAAATATACCTAAAGATCTTTAACATTATTTTTATCACCATAGCTATTATCATGAGCACTGTTACATGTAGTAAAATAACTTTGTTTTCGTAATAACATTTATAATCTAATAGTAAAAATCATTTAATAAACAAAATCAAAATTTTCGTGTACGATGCTTGAACGTTATCCAATATAAATTGTACCAAATTTCAATACCACATATATTGTATAAAATCTTATGATGCTCTAATAAATTATTTGTACTTTATAATTCAATCTAAAATGTATAATCCAATCATTCAACAATAACAAATTAATGAGTCAATTAGATTCTATTGGATTTCTCTCTTTTTTTCCCTTTAATCAAAGGCAATTGATTAGAAACGTTAAAGTAATAATATTTTTTTTTCATAAAATAATTTTACCAAGTGTCAATCAACAAAGGAGTAAAACTTACCATGTAGGGATTATATAAATTTATTAGCATAATGATTACCCATAGTGCGCAGGCCTCAATTGAAGACTGAAATTGCAATAGCTCTAGAAGGTAATAGACGACAACTTGAGCAACAAATTTGGAGTAATTGTATTATAAAATAAAATAGAATCGTTTTGATAACATGTTATAAAATAAAAAGACAGAGACTAAAAACCAAGGAAAATAGGAGAGCAAAAGAGATAGTGTATTTTACTGATTAATAGAAGTAATTTTACAATGCTTCTCCAAAGTCTATATTTATAGATATAGAAAGTGTAAATGAAATAGAACTCTACATCTAATGTCCATTACAATTTAAAGTTCATCCAAACTTATTTTTATATTGATGAACATCCACTTAATAAAATATTCATAACAATAAGGGTTTTTTCACGCACTTTTTTTGGGTTTGTAGTAAAAATTAGGTGAACGTTCTCGTGTTTAGAATAAAATAGATAACAACTAAATCAAATATTGCTTGAAAAAAGAAAGAAAATAATAAAAACAAAATTTGAAACCTAATATTCGACATTTAATAAGCTCTTACTTGAGCATTTTCGAAAAGGCTAAGCCCTTATTTGAGCACTTTCAAACAAGTTTGGCTTCCTTTCTTGACCATTTTGGAAAGTGTGTTCTTCATGTAAGCATTTTTGTAAATGTTAGGTTCTTATATGATCATTTTGAAAGGTTTGACCCTTATTTGAGAAACCCCTAAAAGATTAGGCTCTAATTTTATCATTTAACATATTCTATAATTAAGACAAGAAGTTAAAAAGAATAGATCATTTTGAATGGAATGTTCGGGAGAACTTTTCTTAAATATTACAAAGTTAAATTCACTCACACTTTTAAATCTTACAATCTTAAATACATCAAACCATGATGAGCTTCATTCACAGTTTTAAATATTACAAATTTAAACGCATCAAATCATAGCAAGTTTCATCCTATACCACAGTGCCCTACACATACAATGTGTCTTTTAGACCTCCGAAACTGTTTCGAAGGTTTACGGCCTATTTCGTGGAAACTGTTGAGTGAAATTTGGAGCAGTTAAGAGTATATGCCCGCTAAAAGTTTAATATGTTTAGGTTTTTTTATCGAAAAAAAGGCGTATTAGTGGTGGGTCATTGTAACTCGTTCTATCCCAATTGTATGGGCTACTTGGACTTTTCTTTCAATCTGAATTTAATAGAAACAATGTGGGTGAGTTGTATCTAGAAGATTGGATGTGAGGGTTTATCACATTAACTTAGGAAAAATTATCAATGGTAGGTTACAAAGAATAATTTATATTCAAAAGCAGGTATGCGCTGGAAATGGTTCCTACCAAGGAGGAGAGTTGCTAACATTTCCTCCGTAGGTTGGATAATGAGATTAGAGTTTCATTAGTTACACTTCGATTTCGTGAATTTGTCAATCTAGCTGAACGAGCAAAACTGATGGAACAAGCAATGGGTTTAAGTAAGAAATCTGATACTGACCATGTCCATGGTAAAAGAATAAACATATAATTTCTCATTCTTTTACCCAAATGGAAATTGCAATCCTAAAGTCTATCAAACTTCTATCCTAATAGCGATAAACTTTATTCTAAAAATATTTATAACAAAGACATCAAAATATAAAGTTTATCTTATTTCTAATTTATATAAATAGAATTGTCAAATACATTTTGATAAGGAAAACAAACAACTTAAGAAAATAACACTTTTAGATCAAATTTCCAGTTTTATCCAAATTTTGTTCAAACTCTTCAGCAAATTTTAGCTTCAAATCTTCAATCTACCCCATGCACAAAAAATTCAAATATAAGTCAAAATCTTAAAATTAAGCATTTAAATTCGTAAAACTTGAGGGCAAATTAGTAATTTAATTTGAATTTATGTTGATAAGTGCTAAAGTTAACATATTTTAATCTCGTTCTTAATACATTTTTGGATGATTATTCGATGTAAAATGGTGACTTTTATACTCCTAATCCTTTAAATTCATGTTTCTACACTTAGGAGAGCATTTAGGAGTGAAAATAAAAAAAATGGAGCATATTTTAGGAGGGTTGAGCACTAAGCCTTGTGAGCTACACGGTCTACCACACAGTCATGTCTCAGACCGTGTGGAAATCGCGATACAAATCCAAAACATTCGGAAAAACATAATTTTTAGGTTTTTAGAGCATTTTAAGAGCTATATATACCGATAAGTGGGGAGTAAATCGTCATAGAATACTCAAGGAAACAACTCGAAAAACACCATCGAAGCCGACTCTAAAGCTAATTTCCATCAAGATCTTGATCTCCTTTTGATTTTTTTTAAAATTTATTATAAGTTTCTTTATTTCTTGTGGTTTTACTATCTTTTATATTTAAATATTTATTTCACATACTAAAAGTTAATAAGGCAACAACAGATCTCCCAATCATTTTCTTTTCAAGAATGAATCTTATTAACAATAGTAGAATAAGACTCAAATGATTTTTAATTAAGTTCTAGCTTTTTGCCTATTACTTATAAACTCATTTAGTCAGTAATTCATTCCACTATAGTATCGTGACTCAGCTCTCTCCAACGACATACCTTTACGAAAGCAACTTGATCAGTGCTCGTCTAATGACCTTTTCATAAGTATGTTACCCTCATAGGATATCCTTAATCACTTTGAGTATAATATCAGTTCTTTAAATGTTATCTTACTTTATATCATGGTAATCATTACACCTTTCATCATGAAAATTCAATCATTATCAAATAGTGATCAAGTCGTCCATCACAAAGACGAATGACCCATGATCATGTTCACTTTCAATCAACAATGTAATGCCAGTGAAAGGATATCATTTATCCTTTTTTCGAGCTATGAATTCAACTTTTTTGAATGACACTACCTTCTGCAGAAGTTGTACAGCCACTACACTAGCTTTTGGTTCCTTATCAATTCCAACTCAGGCCTTTACTTTCAACAAACTCTATGAGTCCCGCATACATAGTCTGTCATTCACTCAAGATTTAGGTACGCCACACTATGAACATCACAAAAGAATAAATTCATAAATTGATGCAAGATCTATTCTTATTGGGTCTTGTACAATGTACTGTCAATCTAGTCAATCAATTCTAAGTCTCAATCTTCTGGGAAACATTCGCTCCGTTGCCTAAGACAAAGCAACTCCCCAATTAGACTTGATAGCCGACATAATAGTTTTTCAACCGATTTGTTCATTTCCAATTAGACTAAAGACATGTTTAGGTTAATCTACTGATATAAGTTGACTTTCCGTATTATGACTCGATCATGTAATACTTCTTAGTATTAGTTTCAATATTAGACAACCAGGGAGCAACATTTCTTTCATGAATAATTTTATTAACCAATCTATTCATAAAAAATTACAAGAGTACTTTACATGAAAATACTGAACTAGGGCACTAGATCCAACACATACTCGCGCAAAGTTCTAGTAACCCTTCAAATTGGGCCCAGATTCCAATCTAAGCGATCACATTGGTCACAAAAATGGCCAAAACACACATTAGAAACAAACAAATTTTATTTCTAAAAATGCGTACTTAAAATATCATTAAAACACATTGATTTAAGAAAAAAAAATTGAGAAAAATTCATTTATTAATATTATTGATAAAACATTATGATTGATTTATAAAAAAAACTCATTTTCAATCAAACCAATTGCGAAAGTGAATTTTATTAACAAAACACTAGCATATTTTGTCCTTATTAAAAACACATGGCAAATTCTCAATAATTCATATTTATATTAAGAAAATTAATCCACATTAGTGTTCATAAGTAACTTCAGATTTAGTGTTTTGATGAATTAGTTAATAGTTAACCTAGTTATTACCTTTTGGCCTCTAACTAAATCAAAACTAATCAATAGAAACTACTTATCATTCGAAGGCTAAATTAAGATATACTCAGTAAACTATGCTTTAGACTTCATCTACCAAAATAACTTCCTAAGGTCGTCAATCCTAAGGTTTAATCACACTTAATTTAATCCAACTAATTTTAAAGTAAAACCTAATTTCCTAGTTAATTAACTCCACCTCCGATCGTTAATCTCCATAAGGATTTTAGTTCGTCATGAGCACGTATACAATTTTCCCTAAGGGAAATTCAAACATTCAAACAAATATCAAATTAAATAGAAGGTTAAAGAGAGTTTTGATTCATTGTGATGTTAATTGAGCATCGAAACTAAAAACCCAATTAACATTCTTCAAGGGAACAACAATTTGAAGACAAACAACTGAAAAACTAAAGATTAAGTAAGGAAAATAAAGCTTCAATTGAAATCAAATCTAAGTTGAAAGCAAATAGTCAAAACTCCCAAAACTCCAAAACCTAAACTAAAAACTAAATAAAAAGCTCCCCAAAAATAACTGCAAACATTACTATATATAGTTCTTGTGTTTTATGAACATATTAGGTCAAATACAGGTAATTAAATGACTTATTACGCACTATGCAGACAAAGCACCCTAAGCAATAATTTGAACCTCGTCAAATAGATGTTGCGACACTGGGTATGGATGTTGAGACATTGGACATTGAATGGGATTATTGCTTTCTCGAATTTGGGATTAGCAACACCAAATGTTGGAGTCGCAACACCGAAGTCATCCCTTGTGTTCTATCACATCCCAAAAATCGGGTCGAAAATTTTGGCAATAAATTGTAGATTAAAAATAGAGTAAATAAAAATCATGTTAGAAATAATGACTAGATAAGTGTAATAGCTAAAGTAGGGAATTTGAAAAGGTAAATTAGGGCAAAAGGTTAGTGGGGGAGTTATTAAAACGAGGGTAAAACTAAGAGGGATCTATATGATAAATAAACAGTTTTAAAAAAAAGTTTGGTTATATAAGCCATCACTGTTCATTTTCTTCCTCACGTACATTATAAATTACTCATTCATTGTATTTTAAAAATCAGTTGCATCTGGCAATTAGTATTTTCTCTCAAAGTTTTATGCATTCTTCAATTTCCTTAGCATCCAAACACTTATTTTCTTTCAAATTCCTTCAAGAAAAACATCCATTTTCATTTTAAAACGGTTTGATTCTTATGCGGACTACTTGACGTCACGAAAGGTAGTGAAGTTGAAGTTAAAACTTTGTTTTCTTATGTCATATTTGCATTAAATATTTTTAGTTAAGTTCTCTTAAATCTAAACAAGAAAGATCAGTAAACTTTTGTTTTAAATGGTTCGATTTTGAGAAAAAGTTAGATCAAGGTTGAATAAGCTCATGCATGTTCTTTAAAATAATTTTAAAAGGATTTTTAAACGAACTTTGAAGATATCAAGAGGTTTTGTAGTCATATTTAACAATATTTTTTCGAAAATGCATAAACTGTTCAATTGTGTTCTTGAGAAAGGTGATGAAACATTAACTATTTCAAAGATAAGAGTTAAGTTGGATCACACTTAGTTAGTTAATACCTGTGAAGTAGAAAGGTTAATAGATACTAAATAGGTTAAGTAAATAAACTATGTGAGCTCAATAGAGATCATATAGGCTGTAAGCTGTAGATGAGTAGAGTAAGTATTAAACTATTCCGAATGGTAAGTAATGTGTAAGTTTTTGTGTGAAGCTAAGAGCACTAGTGGAACATCGACTATTAGAGATAAAGGTAAACAGATGGTCACTTAGTCGACATAACGAGGTGAACTAAGGTGAGTACAATGTATACTGCATTTGAAAACGAGGTCGCACGCTATTGAAGGCAAAGTAAGATGTGCGAACCCTTATCATAATGTTGCGAGCTAATTACATACATCAATGAACTCTTTTATATGTATGCAAACCTTGATAAACATGTTTATGGGTTGTGTGCGAACCTTAAGAGTGAACTATGAATCCAGGTGATATGTGAGATTTGCCATGTGGTGTGTATGAGAACTCATATTGCATGCGAACATACGTCATTTGTGAATTTTGTTTTCTGATGTTTGATGTTTTGTGTTTGTAAGCTTAATGCTTTGCGAACTATATTACTATACGTTGCGAACCGTGATAATATAACAAACTATATAACCATTGAGAACTGTGCACTGCGAGCTCTTCCGAATTGTGCATTGTGAACTCTATTTCTTGCGAACAATGTGTATTACGAACTGCGAGCTCTATTTTACTGCAAGCCTAAACTCTGTGATTTTTAAATGTGTATATATGTGTTATATTGGCATAATGAATCCTAGAACCGTTGGTAGTTGGCATGCCATAAGATCGTGAGTGCTCACCTAATTGTATACTGATAGGGCATTTGTGGCCTTGGTGAATTGATGGAGAAACAAGGAAATGTTAAGCAATGCTCCACTCACTGTCGAATTGTAAGGTAGTGTTTTCAGAGAGTGCGAACATTCATGCTGCACTTATAGTGCAAATTGAATGACTTTATGGGTCCTACACAACGTTTTAAGAGATCCATTTATCTAATGAGAAAATCATAAGTTATGTGTCCATTTCACAGTCTGCCAATAAATAACCATATTGAATTCTTTTGCATATATATATATATGAACTACTCATGTGCGAGCTGATTGTATGGGAACTATTATATGGGAACTATCCGTAAGTGAGTTGTTTGGTATGTGGATTATTGAACCGTTTTTCTGATGTTTTATGCATCTGTATTGGCTGAGCTTTCCCAAGTTCATTCTTTTATTTTCCCCTTTCAGACAAATAGCTCATGGGATAGCGAGAAGGGTGGCATATTGGTGATCCATTACATAAACTTTTCTTTCCTAATGGATGTGCGTCGAGCTTTTAAAACCCCAAGAAGGCAATGTGGGTCACTCTCAAGCTAGAGACTTAGATTGGACTTAGATAATTTTAGACCATTTAAAAATAACTTGGTTTTAAAGGTTGTAACTGAACTTTTTAAACGGTTTAGTTTTTTGGACTTTTTAATCTTCGTGTTTGCTTGTTTGGCTAAAATTACGGTTAGATTTATATGATACTGCTTACATGAACTAACGAGAGATGTTACAGCTGATGGAGCCTGCCGAAATTCAATTACACCTTATTCCACTTCTTATGTAACTTGTTGTTTGACTTCGAAAAGCATGCTCCTAGGACTAAATGCTTGTATGAAATATTATATATATGCATGGTGTGTATGGATGGTTGGTATGATTGTGATAGATGTCGAAGAGTCACTTCGGTGGCTAATGTGTCACTCGAAATTCGAGTTGGATCGTCTTAGTTAGGTTTGGGGTGTAACTTGTTCCTCCACCTAAAATGGGGTCATGCACACTCTGTAAACCAATTAGTCCTTCCCTAGGCCTGGATTGGCCTAACAGGTCATCGAAACACCTAAAAATGCATTAAAACACTTATTGTATTAAAATTGATTATAAGTTACTAAAACAAAAAATTAAAAAAAATATAATCAAGTTACTCGAAAAGAAGGTCATTAGGTCCCGAAGAAAACATAATTTACTTCAACAAATTGTGGAAGATTAGTAAGAACACCTTAGAATGAACCTATCATTTTCTTTTGAAGAATGAAACTTATTAAAAATAGTCGAATAGGAAATAATAGATATGCAATTTGTAATCAAAGCAACACACTTTGTACTGAAATTTATTTGTAATAATGATGTCGTCGAGAAAAGGCCATTCAACATGATTAATGTCCTTACTAATACCTAATTTGTAAGGAAAATTATCCCTTTTTTAAAACTATTGTTTAATTCGTATGCACCAAAGCATTATCCGTAACTAGTCAATATGGGGTCAAACACAGTTGATCTTTATCTTCATAAACATTCAAAAAATGCTTAAACCATAAGGCAAATAATTCAAAATTTTAACATTTGATACCATAATTATTGACATGGGTGCTTATTAATTTAATTCCAATATAAATCAAAATTTTAAATTTTTTAACATATGACATTATTTCAATTACTATTGATATTGAAATTTTTGTAGCATTATGCATCCCGTGACTTTGCATATAATTTTTTATCATGACATTACATTAAATATAAAACCATATTTTTATTATCAAGAATAAAAAATCAACCTCCTCCTAGTATTTGTAATTTTGCTTTCTTTTTTTTTCAATTCTATAATGATATATAAAAGAAAAAAACAATCTAATCATCTAGGATTTTTTTCTATGTAAGGGCTTGAACTAGTTAAGGATATTTAGTTCATTTAGGTGTTGTTGTCCTATCACCACAATAGTTCTTCAAATACTGAGGGAAAGTCGGGTAATGATGCGAGCTCGTCCTCGAGGGGTGATTATGAGTCACATGACTTCCCGATCGAAATTAAAAAGTATCGTTCGTAATGACTTTGTGAAGGTTGGAAATGAAAATGACACGCTTTGAATTGGTGGATGGTTGGATAGGCTTAAATTCGGTTTTAAGGACTCAAGGATGAACCAATATTATAAAAGAATATTGACCCAATTCCTATATTAGTTCTTAGAATGAAAACAAGAAGAACCATGACTCTCTATCTAGCAAGATAGGAACTAATCGGTATAAGGGTGAATGCCACACTTTAGAGAAGTGATAAGTTCAAAAGAATTAGATTGACGCCACAAGGGTTACTTGATAAGTCAATTTAAGTCAAATAAGAATAAGGAGTTTGCAAACTCAAATAAGATTAAAATTCATCAAAAATTGATACAAATGTTCCAAGCCTCATATTTAAAGGCTTACAAATGACCAGTTGAAAAGTCATGAAATAACTAATCAAAATTACACCATAAAATCTTCCAATATTCCTCATGCACTTTAAGTTAATGTGGTGGCTGCTTTAATGAAGTAGTTCTGAATTTAGTGCTTGGTTGGCTAGGAAGAAGTGATCTTAATTCTGCTGAAATTCTCCAAGCACTTGGAATAAATGTGAGCGGTGCATTAATGATTTTGAGTAAACCGAACAGCCACTTTTTATGTTCCCATGATCAGCCTTTGAGCATTTAAACACCTTGAGACCTTTGATGAACCCAATCAGCCATGCATGAAGAGAACATTGAATTCCTTTGCTGATCACGAAATGCCCTTTTAGAAAGGTGTTTTCAGCACTTCAAATGTTGGTAGGTGCATTAAAAGCTTATGTTGGTCAATCATGGACATCCCTACATCATCTTAAACATGGTGGTTAGGACATAGTAAAATAACACAAAACATAATTAAGACATGGATTAAAATAACTAAATGGTCAATACTTTATTTTCCAACAATTTAATTAGATTAAAATTAAAGTTGAATGTGCAACACATTTCATGGAATGCATGACGGGTTGTATGAAATGCATGGAATGCATGAAGTGTCTTTCAAAATTCGTTTAATTAAACCCGTGATAGCCTAATTGAATTTCTTGGCTTGTGTTCGCGTGATTGGTTCTCTAGGTAGCTCGATCGAGTGTTCACAACATTAGTGGTTGCAGCTCCAGTGTTCGCAAATGAGTGCTGGCAACACTAGTGTTCACAACATCAGTGTTCGCAACTCCAGTGTTCTCAACATGAGTGTTCGCAACACTAGTGCTCACATCTCCAATCTTGCAAGGTCCATGCTAGCATTATTAGAGCTCGCACTACTCATGCTCGCATCAGGTAAGAAGGTATCATTTTAGGCCAACAGTCATTGTTGACTTTCATTATGGCATTGCAACAAACGAGACTAAGAATGTAATACATATGATCACCGAAAAGTGAATAAAACATCTCCGTAATACACCCATTAATGTCATAAATTGAAGACCACCATTAATCAACTCCACTTTCAGATTGCGAAGGCGATGACACCTTGCTGATGCCATTTAATATTGGTCCTGCTAATGGTGTTGGAGATGAACAAGAAGTCCTGAGAATTGGGGGGAAAAGGGGTTGAAAGGGAACATTTTAAGCCAATAATCATCACTAATATAAGTGATGGCCTATCAACAAGCGGGGTCAATAACCCTTACTTTCCATAGAAAAAAGAAGTAGATATCTATAATATACAACCTTGTAAGCTCGAAAGTGCTGACCAACATTTTTCTGCTTCACGAACTTGACAAGAGACTAGGCTTGGTGTTGGAGCAAATGCAAATGGTGGAAATAGCTTCTTTGTGTTTCCTGTAGTGATAAACATAACCATGAATGCTAAATTTAAAAGAAGAGGCAATGGCTTTCTTGATACCGATATTATACTAGATTTTCACAGGAAATAATCTATAAGTCTTTGTTTTCTTTGTAATGGCAAAGTGTCTATGGATCGATGGAAAAAGATATTATATAGGTTGGAATGTGCAATAATAGTGTTATTAATATTGAAACATTTTTTTTTATTAATTTGTGATACTTCTTTTAACTTGAAAGTATAGTAAATATTTGGTTTTAATTTTTAGGAACTTAAAATAGTGTTTTAGTGAGGTTCCCTTAATATAAGATAAAAATAAGATTAAATTGGAAAAAAATATATTTTTGTATATAGCATTTTCAGTTTGGGTTTAGAAACTATTCTATTTAAGGAACAATTCGCAATGTGATAGAGTAAGTAAGTACTATATATCTTTTTTTAACATGAGGAAGGACCATTGAAGAAATAAAAAAATTAGGAAAGAGAGTAATTTTTTTATCTTAATGCGTTAAAAAATTTTCTATTATAATGGATAGGGTATAGGATAGACAATTACTCATTTGAAAAAGTGAAGCAAAGTAAAATATAGAAACAGAATAAAAAAAATAGGTATTTACTCACATATCAATTATATTTTAGGTTAAATAACCTATTTAATCACCAAAGTTTACTCGCTTTCCTATTTTAGTCACCTATTTAAAAATTTATTTAATTTAGTTACAATTGTTAGATAAATTGTAAATTTTAGTCACAGTATCATTAAATGCATTTGGTTAGAAACCCTTAAAAAAAGGGTTTCAAAACCCTTCTCTCTCAATAAGTTGAATAAATCAAGTTTGTTTTGGTTATTTTGCTCAAAGTCTATGGATTTTTTTTGAACCTCTCCTCTTTTGAAGAAAAAATTTCTAAACACATAAATTTCTCGACTTCTCCACAATAAATTTTTATCTTATAATTTCACCCATATCTTGTGCCCGTAAACTTACTATAGTTTTTTTTAATGTGTTTACAACCCATAGTTGAACAGAGTAGAAAACTCAAGAACTATTTTGCTTGAAACCCATAGTTTTTTTTGAACCTCTACATGCACAAAATTTCGCTGAAAGATGAAGGAAAGCAATCAATTGAACAGCAAAGGAGATTAAATGAGAAAATGAAGGAGGTGATTAAAAAGGAAATTATTAAGTGGTTGGATGCGTGCATTATCTACCCAATTTCTGATAGCACTTGTGTGAGCCCAGTCCAATATGTCCCTACGAAAAATGGTATCACGGTGGTAAGTAATGACAAGGATGAGCTAATCCCTACTCACATTCCTACGGGCTGACGAGTGTTCATGGATTATCGCCGATTGAATGCAGTCACAAAGAAGGATCACTTTTCACTCCCCTTCATCGATCAAATACTGGACAGACTTGTTGGAAAAGCTTACTATTACTTCCTTGATGTCTATTATGGCTACAATCAGATAGCTATTGCACCGAAGGATCAAGCAAAAATGACATTTACTTGTCCTTTTAGCACTTTTGCCTTCTGCCTAATGCCATTTGGTCTCTACAATGCACTGGCCACATTTTAGAGGTGCATAATGACAATATTTTTAGACATGATCGAGGACCCATTAGAGGTATTTATGGATGATTTTTTTGTTTATGGAAGTACTTTTTATAAATGCGCTGACAACTTGGCTAGAGTTTTAAAGCGATGTGAGGAAACAAATCTTGTGCAAAATTGGGAGAAATGCCACTTCATGGCAACAGAAGTCATTGTCCTATGTCATCGCATTTCCTGTTAGGGCATTGAAGTGGATAAAATGAAGGTTGAAATTAGACTTATCAAGTTATAGGACTAATTTGTAATTTACACGGACTAGAATTCCAATTTAAAAAGACCAAAATTCAAACCCCAAACACCACACACTATAGTTTTTGTGTGAAAAAATCGATTTTAAACCCGATTTTGAGTATTTTAATGGTAAATTAAACTCGATTTAACTACGATTAAATACCATACATATTCATACATCGTCAATTGAATTTTTAAATTCCAATTAAGCCTCAATTAAATAGAATTAAAAAATAAAAGTCATGCATATCACCCACCGATTAATTCAAACAGTGGCGTACCTTAGTCGCTCATAAACCACTCCATGGAATCTACATTTAAAAAATTGTTAGTGTAAACATCATGTCTCACACACCGTGTTGTCAAGCAACAATACATCGTAAATTATCCAATAATTAAACTCAAACATGCATGTATGATATTATAAAGCCATCCAAAATTAAAAATTAAAAATGTCCAATGTCCAAGTCCAAATACAATCAAAATTAAACTAAGTTCCGGAAGTTCCACAATGCCTGATTTACATCTCTAAAACTTGTAACTAAATCTCTACCGAGCTTTAATCTCTTGGAACTCTCTTGCTCGACTCCTCAGCTCCTCAATTTCGTCGGATATCTACACGAATGTGAGGGTGTGAGCTTAAAAAGCCTAGTGAATGTTAAGAAAACGACGAGTAAATTAGCATCCAAATGATGCTTAAATCAAAACCAATCAAATATAAATTTTTAGTCACAATATCAATTCATAAAAGTTCAATGTCATATGCTTAACCATGTATCAAAAATGATAGTTAATCATGACATACAATCATTAATTTAACATATAACATTTCACACATTTATATTGGCATATACAATCATGGCTTAATCGAGTGATAATACATCAGATAAATGGATCTCCTTACTCCCAATCAGAATAAAAATCAGTTCCGGATCGAGCGGGTAGAAGCCACATGCTCCCTTATATTGCCTTGGAATAGTCCCATTGAGTGGAGACATAAGCTCAACACTCCCTTATCGACTCCAAATCAATCCACCTAGAGCCTTATTGCTCACAAATAACATAGCAATATGGTGAGTACTCGCAAATCCTATGGCATGCCAACTATATCCAAAGGATCTACCATGCTACAGTGCTAATATAATCAATCAATCATAACATAAATTTAGTCAATAATGTGCTCAATTTAAACTGTCAAAATGCTTATGTGAAACATGTAACATAGCCATTTTAACTTCAATTTAAACCAAGATTACCAAATACCAATTATCAATGTTCATTATCAATTGAAATATCAACATACCATGAACCAAAAACTCCAGCATACATGCTTAAATCATCATTATAATCAATCCAATCAAAGCACATAAAACCACTTCATGCTCACTTACCAACACTTAATAAAATATTCATCATTTAGACAAGTATCAATAATCTTGAAAAATTAACCAACCAAAACTTAATTAAATATTTGCAATTAGTAAGTAATTATCTAATCAAGCATAAATGAGGATCAATTTACCAAATCACCCTTTAATAACACTCACCACACAACTAACTCAACCACAACCAAGTGATCAACCAAGCGAATCCAAGCTTCAATTTCGATTAGCTCGATCCTCTTTAAGATTCAGAGCTTCAACAGAGATAAAATAGATATTATCACCTTTCAAAAGATATATTATACACAAATTTTCATCAACTAGGCTACATGAAATTCTCTCTCAATGTTACCTTACCGGATTTGTATCATCAAGTCGAAAAGTCGATTCCTCAGAAAATCAATCACTCTAGCCCTCCTAATCACTTCCAATAATCAATACTAGACCAAGTAAAAATATACTAAGAATCAATTTCACATTTAACTCAATTTTACAAAAATTTGAAAAATCAGTTCATGAAGATGATGAAATTCGAATTTCTTTAAATCACCTTACAAAACATGTTTAAACTTGACAAATAAGATCAAAAACCTTCAAATAGATCCATTTCAAGTTGGAACATCCATTAATTTATGGATTTCCTCTCAAAATTCAAGATCCAGTAGTAAAGCATGTTAAGCTTTTCAAGAAGATGACATTTATAAAAAATCATGTAATTATCACTTAAATTATGTAAATATGTTTCTAATCATCATAAAAACAAGTTTAGGTATAGTAATTACCTTTGATTCATTCTAAATATTTTGATTGAAATTCTTGATTCAAGAATCTTGAGAAATTTCAGAATATTTTTGGCTACTTTTGTGAAAAATTTCTAGTGAAAAGAGAGTATTTTGAGAAGAAAATTTGTTGAATCTATTCTGATGATAGATATTTAAAACCATTCAAAGAAAACTAATTTTAAAGCTCTCTAATATGATGTAAATGGTGTGAAAAGTAGGCTAGATACATTGTTTTCAAAATTGAAACAACCCACCATAAATTTAAAAATTGGGAAATTTGCCCAATGGCCACTTCCACATTTCCCTTACTTTATTATATGATCCTTTCCCTCCAAAATTCCTAATTTAAAGGTTTATTTCTCAAATAAATACTCCAAAATTTCCCTTACTTTACAATTAAATTCAATTTAACTAATATTTAGATTTAACTCAAATTAACCCCCAATAAAATAATTTTAAAATTATTTTTCGACCCAAATTAATTATTTTCACTAATAATTATTTAATTACTTAAAAATTAATGTTTCAAAAATATTTTTATTTTTTCGGATTATTGTTTAATCGATTTTAGATGAAATTGACCTCCTAAATTAAATTAAAAATTACTATTAACCCGATAAATTCCTCAATTTATGCTCGGAACCCAAAAAATGTACCAGAAACTATTAGACCTAATTTATGGATATTATAACTCTCCCCCTCTAAAAAGAAATTTAGTCCTCGAAATTTTACTTGAATCGAACAAGTACGGATACTGACGTTTCATCACATCTTTCGATTCCTAGGTGGCTTCCTCATTTTTGTGGTTGTGCCACAAAACTTTCACCAACAGAAACGTCTTATTGCGTAGCACCTTGACCTCACGATCTAGGATCGTAACCGATTTCTCCTCGTACGAAAGATCAGACTTGACCTTGATTTCCTCAACCGACACAATGTGAGAAGGATCAAATCGATACTTTCGTAACATGGAGACATGGAAGACATCATGAATACGATCTAGCTCATGCGCCAACAACAAACGATAAGCAACCAATCAATCCTCTCAACAACCTCATAAGGGCCAATGAATCTCGAACTGAGCTTACCTTCTTGTTTGAACCTTAGAACTTTCTTCCACGGTGAAACCTTCAAGAAGACCTTATCCCTAACCTGATACTTGATGTCTCGTCGTCTCAGTGTAAGACTTATGCCGATCAGAAGCAACTTTTAACTGATCGCAAACAAGTCTCGCCTTATCCTCAATTCCCCAAACAAACTCCGATCTCAAGCTCCTCTTCTCTTCCATATTGGACCAACATAGAGGAGTTCTACACCTCTGACCATACAAAGCCTCGAATGGTGCCATTTGAATACACTTCTGAAAGCTATTATTATAAGAAAACTTAGCTAACAGAAAGTTACGATCGCAGCTACCTCCAAAGTTGATAACATAACTGCGGAGCATGTTCTCAAGAACTTGAATCACCCTCTCTAATTGTCCATCGGACTACAGATGATAAGCTAAACTAAAATGAAGCTTCAAACCCAAAACTTAGTGCAGCGCCTATTAGAATCTCGAAGAAAAAAAAATCTCAATATGATATAATCGAAACAGGAAATACATGAAGACAAACAATCTCTCTGAATAAAGCTCAGCTAACTGATGCAAACTAAATGTCGTACGAACCAGTAGAAAATGAGCAGACTTCGTAAATCTATCCACAATCACCCAGATCGAATCCTTACGAGTCAAAGTCAAAGGTAATCCTAAAATGGAGTACATCGTAATCTGCTCCCATTTCTACTCAGTAATTTGAATAGGCTAATGCAAACCAAATGGACGTTGATGTTCGACCAGCTTTCACTTTCTGACAAACCAAACATTTCACCAAAAAGTCAGCAACATCCTTCAACCCAGGCCACCAATACATAACCGGAATATCTTGATACATCATGTTCCCACTGGGATACGTAACATAAGGATTGTTATGTGCCTTAGTAAGATTCAAGCACCTTAGATCCTCGTCCAACGGAACGCACAAACGACCTCAAAAACACAAAACACCATCAGAGTTGAGATAAAAATCTCCCTAAACTCCCGACTCAATCTAACAAATTTGACGGGCCAAACTCTCATCAAAAGGCTAACACTCACGAATCTGTTGGGAAAGAATCGGCCTCACCTGAAGTTCAGCCAATAGGCTACATCCTCCAAAATAGATAGCCTCGCAAACATAGCTCTCCAGTCGACTAAAGACTTGTAACTTAGAGCATCTATGATGACATTCGTTTTACCAGGATGGTACTCGATCACACAATCATAGTCCTTCAGCAACTCGATCCAACGCCTTTATCTCAAGTTTAACTCTTTTTAGGTTAGGAGATACTTAAGACTTGTGATCGGTGTAAATCACACACCTCTCATACATATGGTGACGCCAAATCTTGAGCACGAAGACTACGACAACCAACTCCAAATCATGAGTCGGATAGTTATACTCATTTGGCCTCAACTGCCTCGATGCATAAACAACTACACTACCTTCTTGCATCAGCACAGAACCAGGACCCATATAAAAGCATCACTGTCAACGACATACTCCTTACTAAATTTCGACTGAGTCAACACATTCACTTCGGTTAAAACCGACTTAAACTTCTCAAAACACTTCTGTCTATCATCAGCCCACTCAAAGGCAGTGTTCTTCTGAAGCAACTTCGTCAAAGGAGCAGCAATGCTTAAAACCCCTTGACCAAATGACGGTAATAACCAATAACCCCAAAAAACTTTTGACCTCAAAAACAAAACTCGACGGCTTTCAATCCAAAATCACTTTAACTTTCTTTGGATCAACACGAATACCCTCAGCTAAAACGACATGACCCAAAAACACCACCTCCTGAAGCCAAAACTCACACTTCACATACAATTAGTTCTCCAGCAAAACTTGCAGAACTACCCTCAAGTGCACATTATGCTCGTCCTCAGATCGAGAATACACTAATATATCGTCTATGAAGATCGCCACGAATCGATCCAAGTAGGACTGGAAAACTCAGTTCATCATATCCATAAACGCGCTAGGTGCATTCGTCAATCTGAATGGCATGACAAGAAACTTGTAGTGACCATACCGAGTCCTAAAAGAAGTCTTCATCACATCTGAATCCTTAAACTTTAACTGGTACTACTTAGATTGTATATCAATCTTTGAGAAAACTAAAGCTCCTCGAAACTGATCAAAGAGATCATGAATCCTCGGCAACGGATACTTATTCTTAATGGTTAACTTATTCAGCTGGCGATAGTCGATGCCTAGCCTCAAAGTCTCATCCTTCTTCTTAACAAAAAATACCGGTGCTCCTTACGGAGACACACTCGGACGAATGAACCCACAATCCAAAAGCTCTTGTAACTGCAGCTTCAACTCTTTCAGTTCCTTTGGTACCATACAGTAGGGCATAACAGACACCGGAGCAGTATCGAGATAGAGCTCAATACAAAACTCAACTTCTCTATCCGACGATAAACCAGGTAACTCCTCAGGAAACATATCTGAAAAATCACAAATAGCTCAAATCCCATCAAACCTCATCTCCCTATTATAGGTATTCAGGACATAGGCTCGATAAGCTTCACCACCTTTTTAGACCAACTTCTCAACACGGATTGAAGATATCACATTCGACAACAACTCAAACTTCTCTCCCACAACAACCACTTTGAAACCACCAGTACCACACAAAGTCACCAACTTTGCCTCATAATCCACCTTTACTTGATGCTCGGACAACCAATTCATGCCAAAAATGACACTGAAACCCCATCAAAAGAAAACACTTGTCCTTGAACCATTAGAGGACAGAGACGATATACTTGATCCACCACAACACTATCACTTAGAGGGCTTTTAACCGTTACACTCGAACTAGATGTCTCTACAGTAATCCTCAACTCCCTAACTACATCTCTCAAAATATAAGATCTCATCGCATCAGGATCAACTAAAGCTAGAAGTGGAAAAGACTGTAGTGTGAAAGTACCTACGATAACATCTATGACCTTTCTAGTCCGGGGCTTCCTCACTATATAAACTATGGCTGGACCACCATCGCTAGCTCGAACAACACCACATTGACTAGCACCTCTACCACCATCACCTTTGCCATGACCTCTACCTCGAGCAAGAGCAGGTGTAGCATCAGCAATAATAGGCTGATCACAAACAACAAGCGCTCTCCTCAAGAAATCACTAACTCGATGCTCTATCGATCCACAAGCCAGACAAGCACCTATCATCCTTTAACACTCTCCTGAATGTTCACAATTATAGTGCTCACACAGGGTCCACACAACACGACCCTAATCTGCAAGACCAACTTAGACTCTCACGGCTAATCAAACCTGACCATGACCTCCAGCAACACGTCGATCAGATCAACCGAAATGACCTCTCTTACCATTACGACCAAAATAACTAGTAGCCTCGGTTTTCCTCCTAATAGCTCTAGATGGAACAGCTTTGAGCCCCTCCCTCAAAGTCTCCTCAAGCGCACGAGCCTTCTCAACCAACTCGTCGAAGGTCTCGGTGCTCTGAGCAACTAAATAGAGCTTAACCTCGTGGTTCAGTCTGAACTTGAATCTCTTACAATGGCTCACCTCATGAGCCACCAACTTGGGAGCGTACTGGCTAACCAAACAAACTTAGCCTCATTCTTATACTGACAAAGTACCTGGACAAGATTCATAAACTCCTGTCTCTTAGTCTTGAGATATTGCTCGCCCATGAACTTCCTCCAGAACGACGATAAGAAGAAGTCTGAAGTCAAACGATCCAACGCAGTACCCCTCTCGATAGTCAACCACCATCTGTGGGCCTCGTCCGTCAGCAACAATACGACACAACCTAACTTATCCTCACCAGAAAAACCCATCTAATCCAGAATACGAACAACGCCCTCTAACCAGTACTCGACACGTGTCAAATCACCTCCCCTAACACCATGAACCTCTTTACCACCTAAAGTTCGTAAGTGCTCTAGTGGCAAACCCTAACGAGCCGAAGCAACGTTGGTACCAGCGATACGCTGTAGTGCCCCGACCATCTATGAAATGAAGTGCTCGATGCGGCCCATCTGACCATCATCTCATGACGGTGCATCATCCTCCATTCTACCCCAATCATGACGCGGAGGCATAACAACTATCGTATACTAAAGATAAGAGTAAAGAAAATGTACCAGAAGTGAGTAGCAGCAAGAGATCAGAGATTAACTAAGTACAGTTCCTATAAGGCATTGTGTTCCAAAATCCTACCCTGAATAACAAATTATATCATAAAGAACATGCATAGGCAAAACATGCAGTTTGAAATAACATAATCAAACAAACATCACAAATCCAATATCGTAATTATTGTAATATTCAACAATCCTAAGGTAACCTAAGATTTTAAATTTAACTTGGCTCTGATACCACCAAATATGACACCTCAAACCTGATCAAGACGAACCAATCTAAATTCGAAGCGTTACATTAGCCACCTAAGTGACTCTCCAGCTAACGACCACCCAAGTTACACCCCGACCTTATAACACCTCAATCTTATCTAATTATTAATTATTTATTAACTCAGAAGCAATTTGTGAACCAATTTTAATCTTTTTATAAGTAACATAAATTAAAGGCATTTTCGTCATTTTACCACCTACGATTAAACTAACCCGATTTTAGATCAAAACATTTACCAACCTTCATTTAGACAATTTATGTAAGCTTTGAAATTTAAGCTTAATCTGAGTTCATTTACTATGTCTAATTCAAGTTTTAACCTTTAGGACTAAATTGTAACATTTTCAAACTATCAGTACTATACCCCAAAATTAATTTGAGAGTGTTTCTAAAAAATTTTATCAACTATGAGTGTAATACTAAAATTTTATCAAGTTTTCTTATCATTAAGGCTCTAACTAGACTTAGCAAGTTACAAGACTAAAATATAATTTACACGGACTAGAGTTCCAATTTAAAAATACAAAAATTTAAAACCCCAACACCACACACTACTATTTTTGTGTGATAAATTCGATTTTAAACCCGAGCTTGAGTATTTTAATGGCCAATTAAACCCGATTTAGCTATAATTAAATACCATACATATTCATACACCTTCAATTGAATTTTTAAACACCAATTAAGCCTCAATTAAATAGAATTAAACAATAAATTTCATTCATATCACCCACTAATTAATTCAAACAAGTGGTTCATTTAGTCAATTTATGTAAGCTCTAAAAATTTAAGCTTAATCCGAGTTCATTTACTATGTCTAATTCAAGTTTTAACCTTTAGGATTAAATCGTAACATTTTCAAACTATCAGTACTATACCCCAAAATTAATTTGAGAGTGTTTCTAACAAATTTTATCAAATATGAGTCTAATCCTAAAAATTCATCAAGTTTCCTTATCATTAAGGCTCTAACTAGACTTATCAAGTTACAAGACTAATTTATAATTTACACGGACTAGAGTTCCAATTTAAAAAAACAAAAATTTAAACCCCTAACACCACACACTACTGTTTTTGTGTGAAAAATTTAATTTTAAACTCAATTTTGAGTATTTTAATGGCCAATTAAACCCAATTTAGCTACAATTAAATACCATGGAAGCTATATTTAAACAATTGTTAGTGTAAACATCATGCCTCACACACCATGTTATCAATCACCGTGTTATCCAGTAACAATACACCGTAAATTATTCAATAATTAAACTCAAACATGCATATATGATATTATAAAGCCGTCCAAAATTAAAAATGTCCAGTGTCCAAGTCAAATTACAACCAAAATTAAACTAAGTTCTGAAAGTTCCACAGTGTCCGATTAACATCTCTAAAACGTGTACCGAGCCTTAATCTCTTGAAACTTTCTTTCTCAGCTCCTTATCACAATTGTCAGATATTTACATGAATGTGAGGGTGTGAGCTTAAAAAGCCTAGTTAATGTTAATAAAACGACGAGTAAATTAGCACACAAATCATGCTGAAATCAAAACCAATCAATACAAATTTTCAGTCACAATATCAATCCATAATAGTTCAATGTCATATGCTTAACCATGTATCAAGAGTTATAGTTAATCATGACATACAATCATCAATTTAATATATAACATTTCACACATTTATATTTGCATATACAATCATGGCTTAATCGGGTGATCATACATCGGATAAACGGATCTCCTTACTCCCAATCAGAATCAAAATCAGTCTTGAATTGAGCAGGCCGAAGCTACACACTCCGTTATATTGCCTCAGAACAGTCTCGTTGAGTGGAGACACAAGCTCAACACTCCCTTATCTACTCCAAATCAGTCCACCTAAAGCCTCATTGCTCACAAATAACATATCAATATGATGAGTACTCACAAATCCTATGACATGCCAACAATATCCAATGGATCCACCAAGCTATAATGCCAATATAATCAATCAATCATAACATAATTTCAGTCAATAATGTGCTCAATTTAAAGTGTCAAAATGCTTATGTGAAACATGTAACATAGTCATTTTAACATCAATTTAAATAAATATTAGCAAATACCAATTATCAATGTTCATTATCAATTGAAATACCAACATACCATGAACCAAAAACTCCAGCATACAAGCTTAAATCATCATTATAATCAATCCAATCAAAGCACATAAAACCACTACATGCTCACTTACCAACACTTAAAATTTTCATCATTTAGACAAATATCAATAATCTTGCAAAATTAACTAACCAAAACTTATTTTTTTTTAACCAAACCAAAACTTAAATAAATATTTGTAATTAGTACATAATTATATAATTAAGCATAAATGAGGGTTAATTTACCAAATTACCCTTTAATAACACTCACCACACAGCCAACTCAACCACAACAAAGTGATCAACCAAGCAAATAAAGGCTTTACTTTCGATTAGCTCGATCCTCTTTAAGATTTGGAGCTTCAACAAAGATAAAACTAGATATTACCACCTAAGATATATTAAACATAAATTTTCATCAACTAGGCTACATAAAATTCTCTCTCAATATTACCTTACTAGATTTGTATCATCAAGTCGAAAACTCGATTCCTCACAAAATCAATCACTCCAACCCTCCTAATCACTTCCCATCATCAATACTAGACCAAATAATCTTATACTAAGCATCAATTTTTTAAAAATCCAGAAAATTGGTTCATGAAGATGATAAAATTCGAATTTCTTTAAATCACCTTACAAACCATGTTTAATCTTGATAAATAAGATAAAAAAAACCTTCTAATAGATCCATTTTGGGTTGGAACATCCATTAATTTGTGGATTTCCTCTCAAAATTAAAGATCCACCATTAAAGCATCTTAATATTTTAAAGAAGATGACATTTATAAAAAAATCATGTAATTATCAGTTAAACCATGTAAATATGTTTCTAATCATCACAAAAATAAGTTTAGGAATAGTAATTACCTTTAATTCATTGTAAATCCTTTGATTGAAAATCTTGATTTAAGAATCTTAAGAAATTTCAGAATATTTTTGGCTATTTTTGTGAATAATTTCGAGTGAAAATAGTGAGTATTTTGAGAAGAAAATTTGTTGAATCTATTCCCTAATGATATATCTTTAAAACCATGCAAAGACAATTAATTTTAAAGCTCTCTAATATTATGTAAATGGTGTCAAAAGTAGGCTAGATACATTGTTTTTAAAATTGATACAACCCACCAGAAATTTAAAAATTGAGAAATTTGCCCAATGGTCACTTTCACATTTCCCTTACTTTATCATTTGATCCTTTCCCTCCAAAATTTCGAATTTAAAAGTTTATTTACCAAATAAATACTCCAAAATTTCCCTTATTTTACAATTAAATCCAATTTAACTAATATTTAAATTTAACTAAAATTAACCCCCAATAAAATTATTTTAAAATTATTTTTTGACCCAAATTAATTATTTTCACTAATAATTATTTAATTACTTTAAAATTAATGTTTTAAAAATATTTTTATTTTTCTGGATTATTGTTTAATCGATTTGAGAAGAAATTGACCTGCTAAATTAAATTAAAAATCACTATTAACCTGATAAATTCCTAAATTTATGCTCGGAACCCAAAAAATATACTCGAAACTACTAGACCCAGTTAGGGATATTACAATTCACATCTAAAACACATGGAAAAGTGTAATTTTTAGGTTTTCAGGTGTTTTAAGACCTATATATATACCAAATATGATAAAAGGGAGTAAGCCATCATAGAATACTCAAGAAAACAACTCTAAAAACACCATCGAAGCCGACTCTGAAGTAGATTTCCATCAAGATTGAAGATCTCCTTTTGATTCTTTGAAGTTTATATGTGTTTCTTTATTTCTTATGGTTTTACTGTCTTTAATAGTTAAATTTTTATTTCTACATACTAAAAGATAATAAGGCAACAAAGGATCTCCCAATCATTTTCTTTTCAAGAATGAATCTTATTAACAATAGTATAATAAGGCTCAAATGATTTTTAATCAAGTTCTAGTTTTTCGCCTATTAATTATAAACTCATTTAGTCACGAAGTCATTCCACTACAGTATCGTGACCCAGCTCTCCCCAACGGCATACCATTACGAAAGTAACTTGATCAATGCTCGTCCAACGAACTTTTCATAAGAGTGTTACCCTCATAGGATATCCTTAATCACTTTGAGTATAATATCCATTCTTCAAATGTTATCTTACTTTATATCATGGTAATCATTACACCTTTCATCATGAAAATTCAATCACTATCAAATAGTGATCAAGTCATCCATCACAAAGACGAATGACCTATGGTCATGTTCTCTTTTAATCAACAATGTAATGCTAATGAGAGAATATCATTTACCCTTGTTTCGAGCTATGAATTCAACTTTTTTGAATGACACTACATACTGTAGAAGTTGTACACCCAACACACTAGCTTTTGGTTCCTTATCAATTTCAATTCAGGGTTTTACTTACAACAAACTGTATGAGTCACACATACATAGTTTGTCATCCACTCAGGATTTAGGTATGTCACATTATGTACATCATAAAAGAATAAATTTATAAATGGATTCAAGATCTATTCTTATTGCGTCTTGTCCAATGTACTGTCAATATAGTCAATCAAATCTATGTCTCAATCTTCTGAGAGACATCCGAATTGATGCCCAAGACAAAGCATCTCCCCAATTAAACTTGATAGTTGACATAATAGTTTTTCAATCGATTTGCTAATTTCCAGTTAGACTAAGGACATGTGTAGGTTCATCTACTAATACAATTTGACTTTCTGTATTATGACTCGATCATGTAATACTGCTTAGTATTAGTTTCAACATTAGACAACCAATGAACAACATTTGTTTCAACTTTGATTTCCATGCAAAAAACATGTGAGGGCAATATACAAACTACTAATGTAATTCACGAATAATTTTATTAACCAATCTATTCGAAAAAAATTACAAATGTACTTTACATGAAACTACTAAACTACGGTAGTAAATCCAGCACATACTCGCGCAAAGTTCTTGTAACTGCTCAAATCGAGCCTGGACGTTATGGCCCTTTCTGAGTGATCACATGGGCTATAGAAATGGCCAAAACATGCGTTAGAAACAAACAAATTTTATTTATGAAAATACGTACTTAAAATCTCCTTAAAACACGATTTAAGTAAACCCTAATGAGTTAATTAATTCCACCTCCGATTGTTAATTAATTCCACCTAATTCCCTTTAAAACACAATTTAACTTATTTTAAAGTAAACCCTAATTCCCTAGTAATTAATTCAACCTCCGATCTTTAATCTCCATAAGGGTTTTAGTTCCTCATGAGTTCGTATGCAATTTTCCCTAAGGGAAATTCAAATATTCAAACAAATATCAAATTAAAGAGAAGGTTAAAGAGAATTTTGATTCATTGTGATGTTAATTGAGTGTCGAAATGAAAAACCCAATTAAAATTCTTTGAGGGAACAACAATTTGAAGACAAACAACCGAAAAACAAAAGATTAATTAAGGAAAATAAAGCTTCAATTAAAACTGAATCAAAGTTGAAAGCAATAGTTAAAACTCCCAAAACTCCAAACCTAAACTAAAAATTAAATAAAAACCTCCCCAAAAATAATTGTATACATTACTATATATAGTTCTTGTGCTTTATGAGCATATTAGGTCAAATACAGGTGATTAAACAACTTATTACGCGTTGTACAGACAAAAACACCCTAAGCAATAATTTGAACTTTGTCAAATAGATGTTACGACATTGGGTATGGATGTCGAGACATTAGACATCTAATGGGATTATTGTTGACTCAAAGTTGGGTGTAGCAACACTGAATGTTGGTGTCATGACACCAAAGTCATTCCTTGTGTTCTGTCACATCCTAAAAAATGGGTCAAAAATTTTGGCAATAAATTATAAGTTCAAAATATATTAAATAAAAATCACATTAAAAATAAGGACTAGATAAGTGTAATAGCTAAAGTACGAAATTTGAAAAGGTAAATTAGGACAAAAGGTTAGTGGGGGAGTTATTAAAACAAGGGTAAAACTAAGAGGGATCTATAAGATAAATAAACCAGTTTTAGAAAAGAGTTTGGCTATATAAGCCAACATTGTTCATTTTCTTCCTTACGTACATTGCAATTTTCTCATTCATTGCATTTTAAAAATCTGTTGCATTTGGCAGCTAGTATTTTCTCTCAAAGTTTTCTGCATTCTTCAATTTTCTTAGCATCCAAACACTTTTTTTTTTATCACATTCCTTCAAGAAAAACATCTATTTTCATTTTAAATTGGTTCGATTCTTATGCGAACTGCTTGGTGTCGCGAAAGATAGCGAAGTTGAAGTTAAAATTATATTTTCTTATGTCATATTTGCATTAAATATTTTTAGTTGAGTTCTCTTAAATCTAAACATGAAAGATGAGTAAACTTTGGTTTTAAATGGTCTGGTTATGAGAAAAGGTTAGATCAAGGTTGACGAAGCTCATGCATGTTCTTTCAAATAATTTTCAAAAGAATTTTGAAGAGATCAAGAGGTTTTATAATTAGATTTAACAACATTTTCTAGAAAATGCATAAATTGTTCAATTGTGTTCTTGAGGAAGGAGTGAACAGTAATTGTTTCAAAGATAAGAGTTAAGGTCGATCACACTTAAATAATAAACTTAGATCTGTTAGTGCCTGCGAGGTAGAATGGTTAAGTGATACTAAATAGGTTAAGTAAATAAACTATGGGAGCTCAGTAGAGATGACATATGTTGTAAGTTGTAGATGAGTAGAGTAAGTGTTAAATTGTTCCGTACGGTAAGTAATGTGTATGTTTTTATGTGAAGCTAAGAGCATTAGTGGAAAATCGACTAGTAGAGATAAAGGCAAATAGATGGTCAATTAGTCAATGTAATGTGGAGAACTAAGGTGAGTACATTGTATACTGCGTTTGAAAACGAGGTCGAATGCTATTGAAAGCCAAGTAAGATGTGCGAACCCTTATCATAATGTTGTGAGCTAATTACATGCATTTGTGAACTCTTTTACATGTATGTGAACCCTGATAAACATGTTGATGTGATGTAACCTTAAGAGTGAACTGCAAATACATGTAATATGTGAGATTTGCCATGTGGTGTGCATGAGAACTCATATTGCATGTGACACATATGTCATTTGTGAATTCTGTTTTCTTATGCTTGATGTTCTATGTTTGCGAGCTTAATGCTTTGCGAACTATATTACTATGTATTGAAAACCGTGATAAAATGACAAACTGTATAGCCATTAAGAATTGTGCATTGCGAGCACTTCCGAATTGTGCATTGTGAGCTCTATTTCTTGCGACCGATGTGTATTGCAAGCTACGAGCTTTGTTTTACTGCGAGCCTAAACTATGTGATTTTTAAATGTGTATATATGTGTTATATTAGCATAGTGAATCCCAGAACCGTTCGATATGTCATGTCATAGGATTATGAGTACTCACCTAATTATATATTGATAGGGCATTTGTTGCCCTGATGAATTTACGAAGAAATAAAGGAATGTTGAGCAATGCTCCATTCACTGGCGAATTTTAAGGCAGTGTTTTCGGAGAGTGCAAGCATTCGTGCTGCACTTATATGGCGAATTGAATGACTCTATGGGTCCCAGGCAGTGTTTTAGGAGATCTGTTTATCTAATGACAAAATCATAAGATTATGTGTCCATTTCATAGTCTACCAATATATCACCAGATTGAATTGTTTTCCATATATATATACGTGTGTGTGTGAACAGCTCATGCGTGAGCTGATTGTATGGGAACTGTTTATATGTGAACTATTGTATGCGAGCTATTTATGTGCGAACTGTTATATGCAAACATAGTAGAAAACCCAAGAACTATTTTACTTGAAACTCATGTCTTCTTAATAATTATTTTGAAGTTATTAAAACTTGTTAACCGAAAGGTTTTTTTTTTTGAAAAAACTAAAAGTTTCAAACTATAAATTGATATTAAAATAATATTTAACTTACTGATTCTTTGCTAATCGAAGAGAGACTTTTGAAGAAATTGAAAAGGTCTTCAACTTAAGAAATGACTTTAAGGTAATTGAAGGTTTTGTGTTTAATCAATAGAAAATAATAAATAGGATTCTTTTGTTATTTGAAAACTCAAAATTATTTTTCCTATTGTGAAAATCATTTTTACTAAATTAAACATGCATTTGAGGTTATTAATTTTAAATATTTTTAAAATATTTTATAGTAGTTGTGTTTTTATAATAAATAATATATATTTTCAAGATTTTAAAATTTTTTGAATTTTTAGAATGTGGATAAAAATGACAAAATGTACAAATATTGAGGGTTAAATTTATCGTTTTTTTATAATTAGAACTAAATTGACAGAATGTGACAAAAGTGCAAGGTGTTAAGGGTGAAATTTGTTATTATACCAATCAAACGATCGTCACTTCAACATTCCGTCTAGTGAAGAATGGTATTTAACGATAGAGAGACGAATATTAACCACTTATGTAACAAGTGTGACTAAAATTGATAACATACCTAATGGGAGTGACTAAAATAACTAATTTTTGAAATGGGTGACCAAAATAGGAATGCAGGTAAACTCGAGTGACTAAATTGGTAGTTTACCATAATTTTATATATTTTTATTTCATTTAATCTAATTTTCTATTCCATGGTCCAATTTATGTATGTTGTTTGAACTAAACTAGTGTGTTTGATTGAGAAGCGGCAGAAGTATCGATCCAATTGAAGAGGTTAAATTGATGACCTGCAAACCAATACAAATTAGTTGAATTGAACTAAAAAAGCTTATTGAATTAATTATTTTTTTAATATTTTTATTTTATTAATTTTTAATGATTTATTTAATCAAATTGAGAATCTCAATAAAGATTTTGATCAAGATAAATAAGTGTAATAAAATTTAAGAAAGAGATAAATAATGGAGCAAGAAAACAAAATTTGAATGAATGAACAATGGTAACATGGTGTTTGCTGAATGGTGTTGGACTTAGATAATTTTAAACAATTAAATGCATTTGGTCACAAACCCATAATAAAGGGTTTCAAAACCCTTCTCTTCCGATTAGTTGAATAAATCAAGTTTTTTTTGTTTATTTTGCTCGAAGTCCATGTATTTTTTTGAACCTCTCCTCTTTTGAAGAAAAAATTTCAAAACACATAAATTTCTCGACTTCTTCACTATAAATTTTTATCTTAAAATTTCACCCATATCTTGTACCCATAAACTTACTTTTAGAAAACTCGTAGTTTTTTTTTCACCCATATCTTGTACCCATAAACTTACTTTTGGAAAACCTGTAGTTTTTTTACTGTATTTAAAACCCATAGTTGAACAAAGTAGAAAACACAAGAACTATTTTGCTTGAAACTCACGTCTTCTCAATGATTATTTTGAAGTTATTAAAACCTGTTATCCGAAAAGGGTTTTTTGAAAAAAATTGAAAGTTTTATACTATAAATAGATATTAAAATAATATTTGACTTACCGATTCTTTGCTAATCGAAGAGAGACTTTTGAAGAAATTGAAAAGGTCTTCAACTTAAGAAATGACTTTAGGGTAATTGAAGGGTTTGTGTTTAATCAATAGAAGATAATAAATAGGATTTTTTTTATTTGAAAACTCAAAATTATTTTTCCTGTTTTGAAAATAATTTTTACTAAATTAAACATGCATTTAAGGTTAATAATTTTAAATAATTTTAAAATATTTTATAGTAGTATGTATTTTTAAAGTATATGTTGCTATAGAAATTTCTGTCACATCCTGTGACTCTGTATATAATTTTTTATAATGACATTACATTAAATATAAAACCATATTTTTATTATCAAGAAACAAAAGTCAGCCCTAAAAATACAAGAAAGAAACCATACTTCTTTTAGTATTTGTAATTATGCTTTTTTTCAATTCTATAATCATATAGAGAACAAAAAAAAAACAATCTAATCATCTAGGAATTTCTTTATGTAAGGGCTTGAACTAGTTGAGGATATTTAGTTCATTTAGGTGTTGTTGCCTTGTCACCACAGTAGTTCTTCAAATACTGAGGGAAAGTCGGGTAAGAAGGTAACAATTTTAGGCTAACAGTCATTGTTGACTTTCATTATGACATTGCAATAAGTGGGAGTAAGAATATAATACATTTGATCACCGAAAAGCAAATAAAACATCTACGTAATACACCCATTAATGTCATAAATTGGAGACTAGCATTTATCAACTTCACTTTCAAATGCAATAACACCTTGCTGATGCCATTCAATATCGGTCCTGCTAGTGGTGTTGGAGATGTGTTATGCCCCAAAAATTTAAACTTTTTTGTTTGAGTTGTGTCACTGAAACTATCTTTGCTTCTGTGGTTAAATTCTTTAACTATTTATCTGAGATTTGGGGTTTGAGTAGTAAGTTGAGCGTTTTGTGTTTCCTTTTTTGAACTTTAGAGTTTGGGGTTGTGGCATTAATTAATTTTTGCGTGTTGTAGTTTCAATGATGAGCCTAGTGGTTCAATGGTCTAGCATTTGTTTGTTTGATTTTTTATCATGTGTTCGAATCCCTACACGTACGTGTATGCGTATTTTTTTTTCACTTTTCCGTCAAATTAAATTTAAAAACCAATTAAAGGTTCTTCTTGGTTAGTTTGAATGTTCTCTTTATTTTTGCTCTTGTTGCTCTTGGTTTCCACCGAGAAAGTTGCTTTTAGTCTTTAATTTTTCCATTTATTTGTTTTCAAAGTGTAATCGAAGTGATCATTGCTTTCCTAGTTGCTTTTTGAAGCACTCGACTGTAAGTTTGGAAGAATATTTGTTTGGTTATTTAAAGCTTTGTTAGTGTTAATAATGGTGAATTTAAGGAATTGTTGTTAAAGTGCATTTTTGTTTCCGTTATACGTAGACCATACCGACACTCCTCCCATGATGTCATAGTTCGCGATTATGGCATCGTGCAAAGGTGAGAATTAGTGTTGAGTTGTTGAGGCATTGATGTGAAATATTGATCAATTGTGAGTTTATGACTTAATTGTTGAAATCGGTTTCTTGAAACTTGGTTTAGGCTTTGGAATTGTCTTTGAGAACATTATTCTCATTGCGTTTCAAATAGGGTCAAAACCCCTTTAAAGTTACTATGTTTTTCTAGATTTTTGGCTGTTGTTTCGAGCAACATGGGCTGCCACACGAGCATGTGTCTAGGCTATGTGTCGTAGAAGAAGGCACAGGAAACAAACAGGTTGTACCCACGGTCGTACAAGTACAGGGGGTACACGGTCTAGACACAAGGGCGTGTGCCTAACCGTGGGTCACACACGGGCTGGCACATGGCCTTGTGCAGTGTAAATTCAGGTATAAACCCTGCGTAAAGTGACCTTAAGTTTACCATAATACTTGAATGTCCTATGTTGAATTGTAAGAGCTACTAAGCAAGTGTGCAGCACGAACTCAAGCATGTAACTGGATAATTATGTGTTGTTAGTGGATGATGTATACATATTGGAATGATTGAACTGAAACGATGGTTTAACCACTTAAGTGTGTTACCACTGAAATGGCAGTGACACTGTAAACACTGCAATATTTTACTGGACTAACAGTGACACTATAAACACTACAACATTGTTACTGTACTAGCCGTGACATTGTAAACATTGTAAGACTACTGATCAATATACTGTTATACAACTGTTTTACTATTGAGTCTCATGTTGACCTGTTTAATGTTGTTTCAGGGTCTTCTTATGCTTGAAAGGCGGCGTTGCGAAAGCTTGGTCATTTCCTTAGGATTACTTAGGACACGGACATTAATAGTTGGTTTATTTATGTTAGGATGGATTTTTTACTTTGGATGTTGTTTTAATCAGGTTAAGGAGCTACTAGTAGTAGTATTGAAGTTTATGTATACTCTTTTACTTTGGGAATGAACTTATATTACTATTGCACTTTTATCGACTGTTTAACGTCACAGTAATATTGTGCAAGCGTACACTATCAATGGAAGTATAGTAGACATATATGAGTATGTCAGACATCTATCCCATTAGGATGGTTGTCTTTTGTCTATCAATGTCAGTGCAATAAACAGAATAAAACGAGATAAATTGTGAGAATAGTTGTTAGAGCAATAACTTGAAAATAAAGATGAAATATGATAATGATAAAATGGTATCCCCAAAGTGAATCTTTAGCAGAATACTAAGTGCTTACAAGGTATAAAAAGATAGGTGATTATCGATGCAATAATTTGCAATGAATATCTTACCAAACTTAACTTCTATATTTGATTTAAGACATAAACACGCATATTAACCACACCTTCTGATGATGGCAATGTAACACAATTAAGAACAAGTGGATTAAATCTCTCTAATCCTTAAGCAACTTTCGTTGTCATGCTTGTTAGCTTGAACTATCTCAGCACTTTCCATTAGCAGTGACCGTAATAACATTTTCATGCTAAAAACATTCAAACCCAAAGATTAAACAGTAGAGCAAAGTTGAATAAAATAACATTTAACCCAAAAATCATATGTACTTCCGTACAAACATGAAATAGAAAGTAATCACTAGCGTTTAGAAAAGAAATATAAAAGAAACAAGTGGAGAATACTATTCCTAGATAATCTCGACTTGATCTCTTAATTCCCTCTTGTGTTGCACTCAGGGCTCCTCGTCAAGAGCTGACCTGCATCCCTTTTACATCGGTTCACCCATAAGAAACTTAAGCCTCCATAGCCGAAAAGCTTCAAAAGATAGGTTTAAGAAGATAATTCACACTGAAATCACCTTTTTCTCTTTCCTTGTGAATATTTATATTCTTTCAAATAGTCCAAGTGTCATTTCCCAAGAATCATTATGCCTCTGCTCGTATAAGTTGGTTATACCAGACTGGACATCTCACACATTTTTGTTCTAATTCGCATTGGAAGCTTCTTTGACAGCTATCGGGTGTGACGACAGTCCTGCAGCGACATCAATACCAAAACATGACAAAATTAAGGATAAATAGCCTAAGATCCACTGAGTTATAAAATGCAATTTACTGAACTGAAAATGCTAAAATATGTGCTAAAGATAACTAAATGGGGACAAATTAACCAATAAGTAAGGAGAAAACATATGTCCTTTCTAGTACTATCACACCCTCAAACTTGAGTTTTTACTTGTCCTTAAGTAAAATAGAAACTAGCAAGGCTACAAAAGAATTCACTAAGGCAAATGATCATTTTAGCAACTTAAATCACCTAAAATCCTCATGAATAAGTCATATTTAGATGATAGAATATTACATCGATAATACATAAGTATGAATGAATAAGGTTGCAACTTCATCAAAGCCAACATCATGCCTCAAATCCTAAATTCTATCTACCAATATAGCATTTATTGTACAATACTAAGTATTTATGAAGGTCATATATGCATATCTCTTCTTTTTTTCATAAGGGATATCATTGCATTACTATACCCTTATTCCTGAAAAGTAACGATGGAGTGCAACAAACCCCTAGGGAGTATGTAATTGCACCGACATACACTCATGTAGCACCAGCCTTTGGCCAGATTAATTCTTCTAACCCTTATATTGGAGTGTTCCCTTTTTAACAGTTCACAATACACCCACATTGGAGTGTCCCTTATTTATAACTATATATATATAAGCAGATGTAAAAGGTTGATTCATTCAAGATTCGAGAAATGCTACTAGTGATCCATTACTAATGCAACCTAAATCATTCATCAAAGAATTGAAGGTACAACATTCAGTCAAATTTATCCAACTCATTCATTGATAATTCGCATGATTCAAGAATTAAGCATCAAATGTAACAAAAAATTTCAAACACATTTGCATTAACCACAAATAAACCTTGTATGCTTCATTAAACTCAAAAAAATTGAAATGTGGTGCATTTCCAAACCCCATATGCATTCCCCTGAACTTAAAGTTTGCATTATCCCCAATACACTAACATTAAAATACAATGGCAATAGAAATGTAACGACAATGTGCACTAACAAAATAAAAATTACAGCTACATGAAATACATGAACACTACAGCTAAAAAAACTTAAAATAAACTAATTTAGTTTTCCTCAGCCACAGATGTGGTTGCACGATGCTTCTTCTTCCTCTTTTTCTCCTCCTTCTTACTATTTTTGTCTTTGGAGCGCTTTCTCTTCTTGTCTTTGGGCTTCGTACAGTCCTCGAATCACTCCACAGTTTTTGACTTCACCCCAGCATCATCGGCTGCTTCTGGTGTAGGAGGGATCACCTTGAGTGGTACAGTGTAGACCACTATCGACAATTAATTGTGGTGCTCCTCACTAGTTACCTCTGTAGCTTCCATCGGTCTAGCTCCATCTCGCTCCAAATTATTAGTAGTTGCACCTACAACCTCAGGTGCAGTGGCAGTGTTCTTAGCATCTTTTTTTCTCAGCATTTTCTTCCTCATCCTTCTCGCTCACATCTTGAACAAAGACTTCCTCCTCTCCGACAGTAACTTCCCTCACAACAGCAGGTTCCTCTTGACAAGCAATAAAATCACCATCGAACAGGTTATCAATCTTTCGCATGCACTCCTCAATATCACTTGATTCCTCTTCTTTCTCATCACTAAAAACATTCACAATGGGAGGGGATGCCACCGATCTATCTCGGTCTCCTAAGTCACCATCCTTTGATGAGAGTTCATAATCTCGGATGATCGGTGGCAACACTGGAAATTCTAAGAGTGGGATCGGGCTCAACTGACGCAATACGGCTACAATAGAGTTGTTCTAGGCATTGGCATAAGCATAGAACAAATTTTGTGATCTGTCCACATCCTCTATTGTAGCGACAAGCCTAATCTAATTATTACTGATGGAATTGGCCAACTTCTTGATATCCTTCATTTTGTACAGCAAGAATGTCTCTATAGTTAGGTTTCTTCCCTTTCTTTCTGCCTTGGCTTTTCCCTTCCTCATCTTGCTTGTCTCTGCCTCCTTCATTATCAGCGTATCTTTGCCACGAGTCATTCTTTCAATAAAGGCTTCATTAATCAGGTCCTTATTATCTAGGACTTCATCATCATCATGGGGCACGATCCTTTTTTGCTGGCATAATAGCATCACCAATGATGGGAAAACCAAAATTTCAATTTACCTTGCGGCGCAGTAAGTAATTTCCTTCTGGATTATTGTGTAGACATCAATCCTTCTGCCCTTGACAATTAAATGTATCAGGAACATTCTATCGAGGGTGACTGTGATGATGTGAGTAGAAGGTTTTAGCTTGCAGTTGACAAAATGAAACCATATTTTTCTTTGCAGTGTCAAGAAGCGTCGATGCATTGTATAGTTCTTTTGATGTGAGTTCGTCCATACTGCTCCCTTGACATATAAATCCTTCACCAACAGGTCTCTTTTGTAGTCTATGATATCCTCAATTAACTCGGAGTGTTCATCCACATCTACTTTAATGTTGCATAACTCATTGATTTTTTTAGCATCTCATGGGATTAAGCCTTCTCGAACAAAGATAAACTCTAACTCATGGTAAATAAGGTTAACTTAAAACTCACGTACCATTGAAGGAGAATAGCTTTTAGGATGAGTGCAGAAAGTCTCCCACTTCAACTTGGAGATGGTTTTGTGGACTTGCTTGCCCAAGTCTTGCTGTTGCAAAAGGAGAATGCCCAGTTTTGGGTGGAAGTTTCTCTTTAAAATGTTGTCTTAAAATCGATCCTTGGCCTCTTTCGTTAAAAAGATCATCTGGTCTTTTTTCTCTGTTGGCATAGAGGATTCCGATTCATGAACTGCAGTTGCAGAGGACGAGTGTTCTTCAACAGACTTTCTTGACTGATCCTCTCATTCTTGCCATATTTTTTTGAGTGAAGAAGGTTTAAAGATGTAAAGGTACGAGCATGGGAAAGAGAAAGTGAATAAAAATGGCTGCTTTGTATTTGTTAAAGTCTACGTAGTGGAGGGGAGGTTTATAGCGAGTGAAAGAAGATGGAAAGGCGTGATTTTTTGTGATAAATTGAAGGGACATAAAGTTGGCGGGAATAAATTTGTCCAATGAAAATTGCGCCCACTCAGACAGATCAGACAGTTGGATCTAAAATCCTTGATATGCCCTAATTCTTATGAGTCATAGGTGGTAGTACAATCATACGAACTGCGTTGACAATAAAGTCCACGTGCATCGACAATGGTACCTAATTATTCTGTAAAAACAAGAAGTAAAACAAACTTGAATAAAAACAATAAAATAAAATTACATAATAATAAATTCAATAAAAATTAAAAAATTTCGACCAATTTAATGGTCACTACTTGCTTTTGATCAATATTCCCAAAATAAAGTTTCAACTACTGCCCATTCACTTTGAACTGGTGTCCATCATGTAAACCTCTTATTTTTACCGCACCATGAGGAAATACTTCAAAAATTTCAAAAGGTCCAGACCAACGTGTGCACAATTTACCCGGCTACAATTTCAGTCTAGAATTTAATAATAAAACTTGTTGACTCGCTATAAATTATCACTGCAAAATAATTCTGTCATGCCATCGTTTGGTCTTTTCCTTGTAAATTGTAGCGTTTTCATAGGCATTTTGCCTAATCCCCTCTAGTTCAGTGATATCCAACAGACTTTTCTTTGCAGCAACTTCATAGTTCATGTTCACTTGCTTAATTAACCATATTGTTTTGTGCTCTAGTTCAACTAGAAAGTTTCATGCTTTCCGAAAAACCAACTGATACGGTGACATCCCTAATGGAGTTTTGTATGTTGACAATTCCCTCTTGTATCGTACTCAAGACTCCTCGTCAAAAGTTTATTTGTATCCCTTTCACGTCGGTTCACCCATCAAAAACTTAAGCCTCCATAGATGAAAAGCTTTAAAAGATAGGTTTAAAAAGATAATGCACACCAAAGCCACCTTTTTCTCTTTCCTCGTGAATATTTATATTCTTCCAAATAGTCCAAGTGTCATTTCACAAGAATCATTCTGCCTCTACTCGTACAAGTTGGTTATACCAAATTGGATAGCTCACACATTTTTGTTCTAATCCATATTGGAAGCTTCTTTGACAGTTGTCAGGTGTGGCGATAGTCCTGGGCGCAATCTAGAAATACTCATGCAACGACATCAGTACCAAAACATGACAAAATTAAGGATAAATAGGCTAAGGTCCATTGAGTTATAAAATGCAATTTACAAAATTGAAAATGCTAAAATATGTGCTAAAGATAACTAAATGAGGACAAATTAACCAATAAGTAGGGAGAAAATATATGTTCTTTCTACTACTATCACACTTGTTATTATATATGAGTCAGACATGTGGGGTCACTGTTATGAATGCATGTTTGTTTTACATTATGATGTGATGCTCTTAGTTGGTCGTTTCATCTAGGTCGAGTTTAGGGCAAGATGAACAAGAAGTCTTGAGAATAGGGGAAAAAGGGATTGAAAAGAAACATTTTAAGCCAACAATCATCCCTAATATGAGTGATAGCCTAACAACAAGCGAGGCCGATAACCCCTATTTTTCCATAGAAAAATGAAGTAGATATCGCTGATATACAACCTTGTATGCTAGAAAGTGCTGACCAACGTTTTTCTACTTCACGAACCTGAAAAGAGAACAGTCTTGGAGTTGGACCAAATGCAAATGGTGGAAATAGCTTCTTTGTGTTTCTGTAGTGATAAACATAGCCATGAATGCTAAATTTAAAAGTAGAGGTGATGGCTTTCTTGATACCAACATTATACTAGATTTTAATAGGAAATAATCTATAAGCCTTTGTTTCTTTGTGTTGGTGAAGTGTTTATGGATCAATGGAAAGAGATATTATATAGGTAGGAATGTGCAATAATAGTGTTATTAATATTGAAACATTTTTATTTATTAATTTGTGAAACTTTTGTTAACTTGAAAGTATTGTAAATATTTGGTTTTAATTTTTAGGAACTTTAGATAGGGTTTCAATGAGGTTCCCTTAATAAAAGAAAAAATAAGACTAAATTGGCAAAAATATATTTTTTGTATATAGCATTTTCAATTTGTGTTTAGAAACTATTCTATTGAAGGAACGTTTCGCAATGTGATGGAGTAGCTAAGTACTGTAAATATATTTTTAACATGACGAAGAACCATTGAAGAAATAAAAAAAAAATAGGAAAGATAGTATTTTTTTTTATCTTACTATGTTCAAAATGTTTCTATTATAATGGATGGGGTATAGGATAGACTATTACTCATTTGAAAAAGTGAAGCAAAGTAGAAAATAGAAAAAGAATAACATAATAAATAGGGGTTTACTCCCATATAAGCAATTTAGTCACCAAACTTTACTCGTATTCCTATTTTGGTAATCTATTTAAAAATTTTGTTAATTTAATCACCAAAGTACTATATATATTTTTTTAACATGACGAAGGACCATTGAAGAAATAAAAAAAGAATTAGGAAAGAGAGTAATTTTTTCATCTTACTACGTTCAAAATGTGTCTATTATAATTGATCTTACAAGATGTTGTTTGACTTATAAAATCATGCTCTTTGGACAAAATGCTTGTATGAAATATTATATATATGCATGGTGTGTATGGATGGTTGGTGTGATTATAGTAGATGTTGGAGAGTCACTTCGGTGGCTAATATGTCGCTCAAAATTCGAGTCGAACAATCTCAATTGGGTTTAGGGTGTCACATGTTCCTTCGTATAAAACGGGGTCATGCACACTCTATAAACCAATTAGTCCTTCCTTAGGCCTGGATTGGCCTAACAGGTCATCGAAAAACCTTAAAATGCGTTAAAACAATTATTATATTGAAATTGATCATAAGTAACTAAAATGGAAAATTATAAAAAAATTTAATCAAATTACTCGAAAACAATGACAATAAGTCCCGAAAAAAAACATAATTTACTACAACGAATTGTGGCTGATAGTAAGAACAATAGATATGCAATTTGTAATCAAAGCAACCCACTTTGTTTGGAAATTTATTTTTAAAAATGATGGCGTCGAGAAAGGTCCATCCAACATAATTATTGGCCTTACTAATGCCTAATTTGAAAGGAAAATTATCTCCTTTTTAAAACTATCGTTTAATTCGTACGCAACAAAGGCATTATCAGTAACTAGTTAATATGGGGACAAACTCATTTGGGCATTATCTTCATAAACATTCAGAACATACTTAAAATCATAAAGCAAATAATTCAAAAATTTAACATTTGAGTCATAATTATTGACATGGGTTCTTATATAATTTAATTCCAATATAAATCAAAATTTTAAAATTTTTAACATGTGACATTATTTCATTTACTGTTGCTATAGAAATTTTTGTAGCATTATGCATCCGTGATTCTGTATATAATTTTTTATAATGACATTACATTAAATATAAAACCATATTTTTATTATCAAGAATCAAAAGTCGCCCTTAAAATACAAGAAAGAAATCATCCTCCTTCTAGTATTTTTAATTATGCTTTTTTTTTCAATTCTATAATGATATATAGAAGAAAAAAAGACAATCTAATCATTAATGATTTTCTCTATGTAAGGGCTTGAACTAGTTGAGGATATTTAGTTCATTTAGGTGTTGTTGTCCTATCACCACAATAGTTCTTTAAAAATTGAGGGAAAGTCGAGTAAGCAGGTAACATTTTAGGCCAACATCGTTGTTGACTTTCATTAAGGCATTGCAACAAGCAGTAGTAAGAATAAAATACATTTGATCACCGAAAATTGAATAAAACATCTATGTAATACACCCATTAACGTCAAAAAATGGAGACCAGCATTTATCAAATTGACTTTCAAATTTCGATGGCGACTACACCTTGCTGATTCCATTCAATATCGGACTTGCTAGTGGTGTTGGAGATGAACAAGAAGTCTTGAGAATTGGGGGAAAAAGGGGTTGAAAGGAAACATTTTAAGCCAAAAATCATCACTAATATGAGTGATGGTTTGACAACAAGTGGGGCAGATAACCCCTAGTTTTCAATACAAAAAAGAAGTAGATATCTCTAATATACAACCTTGTATGCTAGAAAGAGCTAACCAACATTTTTTTGCTTCACGAACCTGAAAAGAGACCAGGCCTGGTGTTGGAGCAAATGCAAATGATGGAAAGAGATATTATATAGGTGGGAATGTGCAATAATAGTGTTATTAATATTGAAACGTTTTTAACCAACAAGTGGTTGGGTGCAATGTTAAGGCACATTGAGCTCTAAAGGGAAGGATCTAGGTTTGAACCTTGGAGACGACATTGTTGGAAGGGATAGCCACGCACCCCAAACATGTACCGTAAAATGGACATGAATAACATCAAAAAAAATATTGAAACATTTTTATCTATTAATTTGTGAAACTTCTTTAACTTGAAAGAATAGTAAATATTTGGTTTTAATTTTTAGGAACTTCAGATAGGGTTTTAGTAAGGTTCCCTTAATAAAAGATAAAAATAAGACTAAATTGGAAAAAATATATTTTTTGTATATAGCATTTTCAATTTGGGTTTAGAAACTATTCTATTAAAGGAATGCTTCGCAATGGAGTAGGTAAGTACTGTATATATATTTTTAACATGACAAACGACCATTGAAGAAATAAAAAAAGATTAGGAAAGATAGTAATTTTTTGATCTTGCTATGTTCAAATTGTTTCTATTATAATGGATGGGGTATAGGATAGATTGTTACTCATTTGAAAAAGTAAAGGAAAGTAGAAAATAGAAAAAGAATAACATAATAAATAGGGGTTTACTCCCATATAACCAATTTAGTCACCAAAGTTTACTCGGATTCCTATATTGGTCATCTATTTAAAATTTTTGTCAATTTAGTTACAGTTGTTAGATAAGTTGCAAATATTAGGTACAGTACCATTAAATGTATTTGGTCACAAACCTGTAAAAAAGGGTTTCAAAACCCTTTTCTCTCGATTAGTTGAATAAATCAAGTTCGTTTTGTTTATTTTGCTCAAAGTTTATGTATTTTTTTTGAACCTCTCCTCTTTTGAAGAAAAAATTTCTAAACACATAAATTTCTCAATTTCTCCACTATAAATTTTTATCTTAAATTTTCACCCATATATTGTACCCATAAACTTACTTTTGGAGAACCCATAGTTTTTGTAATGTCTTTAAAACCCATAGTTGAACAGAGTAGAAAACCCAAGATTAATTTTGCTTGAAACTCATGTCTTCTCAATAATTATTTTGAAGTTATTAAAACCTGTTAATCGAAAAGGGTTTCTTGAAAAAAATTAAAGTTTCAAATTATAAATAGATATTAAAATAATATTTGACTTACCAATCCTTTGCTAATCGAAGAGAGATTTTTGAAGAAATTGAAAAGATCTTCAACTTAAGAAATGACTTTAGTGTAATTGAAGGTTTTGTGTTTAATACATAGAAGATAATAAATAGGATTTTTTTGTCATTTGAAAACTCAAAATTATTCTTCCTGTCGTTAAAATAATTTTTACTAAATTAAACATGCATTTGAGGTTAATAATTTTAAATAATTTTAAAATATTTTATAGTAGTATGTGTTTTTATAATAAATAATATATATTTTCAAGTTCTTTAAATTTTTTTAATTTTTAGAATAGGGATTAAAATGATAAAATGTACAAATATTGAGGGTTAAATTCATCGACTTTTTAGAATTAGAACTAAATTGACATAACATGACAAAAGTGTAAGGTGTTAAAGGTGAAATTTGCTATTATACCAATCAAACGATCGTCACGTCAGCATTCTGCTTAGTGAGGAAAGGTATTTAACGATAGAGAGATGAATATTATGTAACGAGAGTGACTAAAATTGGTAACATACCTAATAGGATTGACTAAAAGAACTAATTTTTGAAATGGGTGACCAAAATAGGAATGCAGGTAAACTCGAGTGACGAAATTGGTAGTTTACCATAATTTTATATATTTTTATTTCATTTAATTTAATTTTATATTCCATGTTCCAATTTATGTATGTTGTTTGAACTAAACTAAAGTGTTTGATTGAGAAGGTCGGTAGAAGTATCGATCCAATTGAAAGGCTTAAATCGATGACCTGCAAACCTATATGAATTAGTTGAACCAAACAAAAAAGCTTATTGAATTAATTCTTTTTTTTAATATTTTTATTTTATTAATTTTAATAATTTATTTAATAAAATTGAGAATGCCAATAAAGATTTAGAGGTTTGATCAAGATAAATAAGTGTAATAAAAATTAAGAAAGAGATAAATAATGGAGCAAGAAAACAAAATTTGAATGAATGGACAATGGTAACATGGTGTTGGTTGAATGGTGTTGGACTTAGATAATTTTAAACCATTTAAAAATTACTTGGATTTAAAGGTTGTAATTGGACTTTTTAGACGGTTCAGTGTTTTGGACTTTTAAATCTTCGTGTTTGCTTGTTTGGCTAAAATTACGATTAGATTAATAGGATACTGCTTACATGAACTAACTAGACATGTTGCAGTTGATAGAGCCGGCCGAAATTCAGGTACACCTTATTCTGCTTCTTATGTAACTTGTTGTTTGACTTAGAAAAGCATGCTCTTTTGACTAAATGCTTGTATGAAATATTATATATATGCATGATGTGTATGGATGGTTGGTTGTGATTGTGGTAGATGTCGGAGAGTCACTTCGGTGGCTAATGTGTCACTCGAAATTCGAGTCAAATAACCTTGGTCGGATTTGGGGTGTCACATGTTCCTCTACCTAAAATAGGGTCATGCACCTCTATAAACCAATTAGTCCTTCCCTAGGCCTAGATTGACCTAATGGGTCACCGAAAAACCTTAAAATGTGTTAAAACACTTATTGTATTAAAACTGATCATAAGTAACTAAAATAGAAAATTATAAAAAAATATATAATCAAATTACTTTGAAACAAGTTCTCTATGTCAAGAAAAAAAACATAATTTACTACAACGAATTAAGGCAGATCAATAAGAACACCTCAGAATGAACCTATCATTTTCTTTTCAAGAATGAAACTAATTAAACATAGTAAAATAGGATACAATAGATATGCAATTTCTAATCAAAGCAACCCACTTTATTTGGAAATTTATTTTTAATAATGATGGCATGAAGAAAAGTCCATTCAACATAATTATTGGACTTACTAATACCCAATTTGAAAGGAAAATCATCCCCTTTTTAAAACTTTTGTTTAATTCGTATGCAGCAAAGGCATTATCGGTAACTAGTCAATATGGGGACAAGCATATTTGGGCTTTATCTTCACAAACATTCAAAACATGCTTAAAACCATAAAGCAAATAATTCAAAAATATAAAATTTGACATCATAGTTATTGACATGGGTGCTTCTATAATTTAATGCCAATATAAATCAAAATTTTAAATTTTTTAACATATGACATTATTTCATTTACTGTTCCTATAGAACTATTTGTAGCATTATGCATCCCGTGACTCTGTATATAATTTTTTATAATGACATTAAATTAAATATAAAACCATATTTTTATTATCAAGAATCAAAAATCGCCCTAAAACTACAAGAAAGAAATCATCCTCCTTCTAGTATTTGTAACTTTGCTTTGTTTCAATTCTATAATGATATATAGAAGAAAAAGAAACTATCTATCCATCTAGGATTTTCTTTATGTAAGGGTTTGAACTAGTTGAGGATATTTAGTTCATTTAGGTGTTATTGTCCTGTTACCATAGTAGTTTTTCAAATATTGAGGCAAAGTTGGGTAAGCAGGTAACATTTTAGGCCAATAGTCGTTGTTGACTTTCATTATGGCATTGCAACAAGCGAGAGTAAGAATATAATACATTTGATCACAGAAAAGTGAATAAAACATCTTCGTAATACACCCATTAACATCATAAATTGGAGACCAGCATTTATCAGCTTCACTTTAAGATTGCGATGGCGACAACACCTTGCTGATGCCATTCAATATCGGTCCTGCTAGTGGTGTTAGAGATGAACAAGCCAAAAATCATCACTTATATGAGTGATGGCTTGACAACAAACGGGGCCGATAACCCTATTTTTCCATAAAAAAAAGAAGAAGTAGATATCTCTAATATACAACCTTGTATGCTAGAAGTGTTGACCAACATTTTTCTACTTTACGAGCTTGAAAAGAGACTAAGCCTGGCATTGGAGCAAATGCAAAAGGTGGAAATAGCTTCTTTGTGTTTCCTGTAGTGATAAACCTAGCCATGAATGCTAAATATAAAAGTAGAGGCGATGACTTTCTTGACACCAACATTATACTAGATTTTTGCAGGAAATATTCTATAAACCTTCGTTTCTTTGTGTTGGTGAAGTGTTTATGGATCACTGGAAAGAGATATTATATAGGTGGGAATGTGCATTAATAGTGTTATTAATATTGAAACATTTTTATTTATTAATTTGTGAAACTTTTTTTAACTTGAAAGTATAGTAAATATTTGCTTTTAATTTTTAGGAACTTCAGATAGAGCTTTAGTGAGGTTCCCTTAATAAAAGAAAAAAAAGACTAAATTGGTAAAAATATATTTTTTTGCATATAGCATTTTCAATTTGGGTTTAGAAACTATTCTATTGAAGGAATACTTCGCAATGTGATGGAGTTGGTAAGTACTGTATATATATTTTTAACTTGACGAAAGATCATTGAAGAAATAAAAAAAAAATTAGGAAAGAGAGTAATTTTTTGATCTTACTGCATTCAAAATGTTTCTATTATAATAGATGGGGTATAAACTATTACTCATTTGAAAAAGTGAAGCAAAGTAAAAAATAGAAAAAGATTAGCATAATAAATTGGGGTTTACTCCCATATCAATTATTTTTTAGGTTAAATAACCAATTTAGTCACCAAAATTTACTTGTTTTCATATTTTGGTCACCTATTTAAAAATTTTGTTAATTTAATTACAGTTGTTAAATAAGTTGCAAATATTACATGGTACCATTAAATGCATTTGGTCACAAACCCATAAAAAAAGGGTTTCAAAACCATTCTCTCTCAATTAATTGAATAAATCAAGTTTGTTTTGTTTATTTTGCTCAAAGTCTATGTATTTTTTTTTGAACCTCTCCTCTTTTGAAGAAAAAATATCTAAACACTTAAATTTCTTGACTTTTCTACTATAAATTTTTATCCTAAAATTTCACCCATATATTGAACCCATAAATTTACTTTTGGAAAACCCATAGTTGAATAGAGTAGAAAACCTAAGAACTATTTTGCTTTAAACTTAGGTATTCTCAATAGTTATTTTGAAGTTATTAAAACTTGTTAACCGAAAAGATTTTTTTGAAAAAATTGAAAGTTTCAAACTATAAATAGATAATAAAATAATATTTGACTTACCGATTCTTTGCTAATCAAAGAGAGATTTTTGAAGAAATTGATAATAAATAGGATTTTTTTTGTTATTTGAAAACTCAAAATTTTTTTTCTTGTTGTGAAAATCATTTTTACTAAATTAAACATGCATTTGAGGTTAATAATTTTAAATATTATTAAAATATTTTACAATACTATGTGTTTTTATAATAAATAATATGTATTATCAAGTTCCTGAAATTTTTTGAATTTTTAGAATTTTGATTAAAATGATAAAATGTATAAATATTGAGGTTAAATTCATCGATTTTTTAGATTTAGAATTAAATTGACAGAATGTGACAAAAGTTCAAGGTGTTATGGGTGAAATTTGTTATTATACCAATCAAATGATCGTCACGTCAGCATTCCGTCTAGTGAAGAATGGTATTTAACGATAGAGAGATCAATATTGACAACTTATGTAACGAGAGTGACTAAAATTGAAAATATACCTAAAGGAAGTGAGTAAAATAACTAATTTTTGAAATGGGTGACCAAAATACAAATGCAGGTAAACTCGAGTGACTAAATTGGTAGTTTACTATAATTTCATATATTTTTATTTCATTTAATTTAATTTTCTATTCAATGTTCAAAGTTATGTATGTTGTTTGAACTAAACTAGTGTGTTTGATTGAGAAGTGGCATAAGTATCGATCCAATTGAAGGCATTTAATCGATGATCTGCAAACCAATACGAATTAGTTGAATCGAACTAAAAATCCTTATTAAATTAAAATTTTTTAAATATTTTTATTTCATAAATTTTTAATGATTTATTTAATTAAACTGAGAATGTCAATAAAGATTTATAGGTTTGACCAAGATATATAAGTGTAATAAAAATTAAGAAAGAGATAAATAATGGAGCTAGAAAACAAAATTTGAATGAATGAACAATGGTAACATGGTGTTGGCTAAATGGTGTTGGACTTAGATAATTTTAAACCATTTAAAAATTACTTTGTTTTAAAGGTTGTAATTGGATTTTTAGACAGTTCAATTTTTGGGACTTTTAAATATTTGTGTTTGCTTGTTTGGCTAAAATTGCGGTTAGATTTATAGGATACTACTTACATGAACTAACTAGACATGTTGCAGCTGATAGAGCCTGCCAAAATTCAGGTACGCCTTATTCTGCTTCTTATGTAACTTGTTGTTTGAGTTAGAAAAGCATGCTCTTTGGACTAAATGCTTGTATGAAATATTATAAATGTGCATGGTGTGTATGGATGGTTGGTTGTGATTGTGGTAGATGTCGGAGAGTCACTTCGGTGACTAATGTGTCGCTTGAAATTCTAGTCAGACAATCTCAATCGGGTTTGGGTTGTCACATGTTCCTCCGCCTAAAATGGGTTCATGCACACTCTATAAATCAATTAGTCCTTCCCTAGGCCTGGATTGGCCTAACGGGTCACCGAAAAACCTTAAAATGCATTAAAACACTTATTATATTGAAATTGATCATAAGTAATTAAAATGGAAAATTATAAAAATATATATATAATGAAAGTACTCGGAAACAAGGTCATTAAGTCCCGAAAAAAACATAATTTACTATAACGAATTGTGGCAGATCAATAAGAATACCTCAGAATGAACCTATCATTTTCTTTTCAAGAATGAAACAATTAAACATAGTAGAATAGGAAACAAAAGATATGCAATTTGTAATCAAAGCAACCCATGATGAAGTCTAAACTAACTAAAAATATGACTATGGCAAGTGTACCAATCAATTAATATTATACTTACGGTGAGCACAGATATCGTTCCCACGAGGACTATAAGTACTATTAGTAGCTATCTTCCTATTATTTTACCGATCGAATGGAGTGATTGTTTTAAAACTAAATTTAACTAAATTAATAATCTAAGATGACGACAAATAATAAATCAAGAAATAACAAAACAATATCAAAGAAAGACTTCACCTAGATTTCATCTGTCATTATCATTTTAAATTAAGCATTTTATTCACTTAGTATTTTTATCCTTAGAAATCCCTAAATTATGCTAATACCTCTGTTCAAGCATAAAAGCAACTGACTCTAGGTTGATTAATTGAAAATTCTTTCTAATTAAAAATCCTATTGTCGCATTATTTACTCTAATTCGGTAGATTTATGTCGTCCTATTTCTAGGATTGCATGCAACTTCACTCAATTATACTAGATTTATTCTTAAACAGGGTATATTCATCCTCTGATTTGAGCATATCAAAAAATAATTAATATCCCGAAAATACTAAATAAAGAATTAAGCCACACAATGGAGAATAAAATCTAAGTATTTATTGCGTAAAAATAGAAATCAAATGACAGAATTCATCATAAGATTCATCCCCTAAGTATTTAGGAAATTAGTTCATGCTAACGAATAAAAACATCTCAAATACAGTATAACCGCAAGATGAAGAAAAACTCATAATAAAATCAAAAGAAATTAGAAAGAGGTCTTCAATTTTCGTGGAAATCTGCTTCAAAGATGGGTTCTATGATGTTTCTTCAGTTGTTTTGTTGAATAACCTCTGATGGCTTGGGTTTGGGTAATGGAGGATTTTACAAAAAATAAGAAGTGCTCATTCATATCACTTCATCCCCTATTTATAATACATGGAGATCTCTAGTTGGATCCAAATTAAATTCTAAAAAAATAATCAGAATTAAATATAAACAATAATTCCCTAATTGAAACCAAATTAAACTCTAAATTATAAAGGCTAAAAGATAAATTAAAATTAAATATAAATAATATAATAATAATCCTAAATATTATTCCTAACAAATAGAGTTTAAATTTAAATAAAATCTTATATCCAATAAATCTCTTCCTAAGTCTTCTGCACTTTCACATTTTCGGCACTTTCTCTTCCACATTCACACTTTTTACCCCAAATTTTCCTTTTATCTTCGATTTAGTCCATGGCCATGTGTCCAGCTCGTGTGGCTCCTAAAATCTGCTCTTTTTGTCAAATTTTCGCTTGTTTTTCGCTCCTTTCGCTCTCAAATGCTTTCCTAAGTATAGAAACATGAACTTAAAGGATTATGAACATAAAATTCATTATTTTAAATCGATTAATCATGCAAAAACGCATTAAGAATGAGGCTAAAACATATTACTTTTGACACTTATCAAATATCCCCACACTTAAGCATTTGCTTGTCCTCAAGAAAAATTCTCAACCCATATTAAAGTTAACTTTCTTAATACTTCATTTTCATCAATAATGTTTCAGGATATATTGCAAACAATCATGCATTGGAAATCCAACTAAAAGAACACTAAAGATTAAAACAATCTAAGCTACAAAATCTTTAGCAGAAAAATATAGGTGTCTCCCCTTATATAAATAATCATCTTAAATTCAAAATAAACAAGAATTGACATCCTCACTAAAGATTCACTCAAAGCACTCAAAGTATTTAAGATTCATGAAATAAGCACTCAATAGTCAAACATGAAATGTTATTACCAAATGCTTGCTTGAGAATCAATTCTCCACCACTGTAGAATGAAATGACACACCAATCAAGAAGTCTTTACAAGGTTGTAATGGGGCCAAGGTTAAGGGTATGAAAAAGGCTAGAAGAATTGGTTAAAATCGAGATTGAGTTGATAAGTTACCAAACTAGAAAAAAACAACCAATTGCTGAATTGAAAGAAAGTAAATCAACATGAATAATAAAGAATAAACGTGAGTTTTTCAACAATATATGAAACTAATGATTTAGCTCAAACACACTTTTGTCTTTTTCTTTTTCTTTTTTTTTCAATTTTTCTTTTTGACTTTTTTTTTTCTTTTTTTTCTAAACAATAAAATTTAGCAATTCAGATAGTGGAACATAGTTAGGCAACTTAACCAAATCAAATCTCGACAAAAAGGGAGTCAATAAAGAGGTAAATATACCATGTATATATGGATCATTGGTTAATATTATGGGTTTAATGAATAAAATGATGTTAGGCTCAATGGAGTTCACTAGGGGTTAATTTATTAGGTAAGCTTTTAAAAGGTAAAGGAAGTTAAATCCTACGTGCCTCTATCATCTCAGCATATCAAATCAATAATGTGGTCTCAACATGCATAGTCAAAGCAAGTTCTAGAATAACAAATCAAGTTGACATATATCTCAGCATATCGAATCAATAATGTGGTCTCAACATGCATAATCAAAGCAAGTTCTAGAATAACAAATCAAGTTGACATACACAACCAAAAATGGCATGAGCACGAAAAAAATGTATGCTCTATAGGCTCAAAAGTTCACAAAAAATATGGTTTTAATGTCAAACCTACAATTTCAAAATTTGAAGATAATAATTCAATTTAGGGAGACAATCTAAAATATTTAATTCTGAAGACAACTTATCATGCTTGACTCTCTCATATCTTAAAGATTAAATCACTCAATACATAAAAGATTCGCAAATCAATCTCAAAACAAAATCAATAAAAATTTCAAATAGCGAAAATTCACTCTAATGGGGTATGAGAAAATTACTAAAACACAATAAATAATTCAGGGATTTTATTACAATTATACACAATCAACCTCCCCACACTTAAGATGTACATTGTCCTCAATGTACAAGCAGATATAAGCAGAATAAGCACAATATCATAAAGAGGAAAGGAACTTAAACTTCCCTAAATTAGGATGATTTCATCGGAATTGGAAAAAACTGAGAATGCAGCGAGTCTAAAGGAAGAGCAATTTTCTAAGCAAACTTGAATGTGCCGTAATTAGGATGTGTTACCTCAATTGTAGCATACGAGAAAATGATTTTTACCACAAAATGATCGGACCCTCTTGACTTGAATTCTGAAGGAAAAATTTGTTGATCTGATTTGTCTAATAACACTTTGTCTCCCACTTTAAATATGTTCATCCTCTTCACATGCACTTCATGGTTTTACGTTGATTCTTCCTTGGGTTTCCTTAGTTTTTCGTCGAACTTCGTTCGCCATTCATCTAATTCCTTGAGTTGCAACAGTCGATCTTCATTTACCACTTGAGTTCTATTACTTTGAATTAAAATTGACTCCATCATGTTTTCATTAGTGATTTCCTGCAAAAAATGTTGAGTCACATGGTTACTAACATTAACAAAACAATTATCATCATTATACTCATTCAAGACTCTAACAAACTCATGTGCTTTAAGAGTATTCTTTTCATCACCTATACGAAGCACAAGTTTACTAGTACACACATCAATGATAATTCTAGCAGTAGTTAAAAAAGGTCGTCCTAAGATCATAGGTACCTTAACATCCTCATTCATGTCCAATACAACAAAATCAAAAGTGAATATAAATTTATCCACTTTTACAAGCACATCTTCAATAATACCCCTAGGATATCTAATTGATCTGTCAGCTAACTGAATATTAATCCTAGTGAGTTTAGGTTCCCCAAGACTAAGTTGTTTAAATATTTTAAAAGGATAACATTTATACTACCACCCAAATTAGCCAAAGCTTTATCAACATGTAAACTACCAATGAGACAAGGAATAGTAAAACTCTCTGGATCTTTAAGTTTGTTGGGTAACTTGTTTTAGAGAATGGCTAAGCAAACTGCTTTAAGAATTTTACATACTTCAGCATCTGTGAAAGAGCTTTAACAAAAGGTAAGTTAATATCCAATTTTTTTAAAAGCTCAAGAAATTTACCATATTTTTCTTTTCTGTAGTCCCTCTCCAATGCTTCTGGATATGGAATTCAAGGTTTATATTCTCTAAGCACCGACTTATGCTCTTTCTTGCTTTCCTCAACCTTATCATTTTTCACAACAACTTCTAGCTTCGGCTTCTGTTTGGGCTCGACTAACCCTTCCACGCTTTGAACAATGATTGCATGGATTTGCTCTTCTAGGTTAGTTTCAGTTTTACTAGGTAGGCTACCTTGTGGTCTTTTCGAAACTAATTTAGCAAGTTGTCCAATTTGATTTTCAAGGCCATGAATTGACGCTTGCTGATTTTTCAAGACTGTCTCATTGTTTTGAAATCTCATTTCAGAAACTGAAATAAATTTAGCAAGCATTTCTTCAAGGTTTGATTTGTTTTTTCTTGTTGATGAGGCTGTTGAAAATCCAGTCTAGTTTCAAAAACCAAAATAAATTTAGCAAGAATCTCTTCAAGGTTTGATTTCTACTCTTGTTGAAAAGTCGAAGGAGGTTGTGACCATTGATTTACTTGACCACCCCAAAAAAAATTTGGATGATTCCTCCATCATCCATTATAAGTATTGCTATAAGAGTTATTTTGAGGTCTAAAATTATTACTCAATAAATCAACTTGCTCATGCTCCATGTTAAACTTGAAGGGTGAATATTCTGAATTAAGCATCCTCGTCCCATTAACATCACATTGCATCACCGAGTTTACCTGCGTAAAAAATTCAAACCATAAAATTTTTTATTTAGAAATTCCACTTGACTTGCCAACATAGTAACTACATCCATATTAAAAACACCGATTGCTTCATCAGTTTTATCCTCATGACTTGCCCCTAGAAATTACTCAGTGACATCTCCTTAATAAACTCGTGGGCTGCCTCTAAAATAACCTATAAAATACAAATAAATTAAATAAAAAATAAAAAATATGAAAATAAAAAAATGGCTAAATTAATAGAAATAAAGTTTTCATAATATTTCAGTCCCCGACAACGGCGCCAGAACTTGACGCAGTCGAAACTAACTAAAAATAAGACTGAGGCAAGTGCACCTATCAATTAATAGTATAGTTACGGTGAGCACAGATATCATTCACACGAAGGCTAAAAGTACTATTAGTAGCTGTCTTTCTATTATTTTACTGATAGAATGGAAGTGATTGTTTTAAAACTAAATTTAACTAAATTATTAAACTAAGATGACGACAAAGAATAAATAAAGAAATAAAAATTGTCTAATACCAAGAAGCAAAACAATACCCAAGAAAGACTCCACCTAGATTTCATCTGTCATTATCATTCAGAATTAAACAATTTATTCACTTAGTATTCTGATACGTAAAAATCCCTAAATTATGCTAGTACCTCTATTCAAGCATAAAAGCAACTGACTCTAGGTTGATTAATTGAAATTTCTTTCTAATTAAAACCCCTATTGTTGCATTATTTCGATCTATGGATTCCCCTATTAAATTTGACTCTAATCTGGTAGGTTTATGTCGTCCTATTTCTAGGATTGCATGCAACTCCACTTAATTATGCTAGATTTTCTCTTAAACAGGGTCTATTCCTCCTCCGATTTAAGCACATCAAACAAGAATTAATATCCCGAAAATACTAAATAAAGAATTAACCCGACACAATTGAGAACAAAATCTAAGTATTTATTGCGTAAAAATAGAAATCAAATGACAAAATTCATCATATGGTTCATCCCCTAGGTATTTAGGAAATTAGTTCATGCTAACGAATGAAAACATCTCAAAGATAGAACAACTGCAAGATGAAAAAAAATTCATAATAAAATCAAAAGAAATTAGAAAGAGGTCTTCAATCTTCGTGGAAATCTGCTTGAAAGAAGACTTCTATGGTGTTTCTTCAGTTGTTTTCTTCAATAATCTCTGATGGCTTGGGTTTGGGGAATGGAGGATTTTACAGAAAATTAGAAGTGCTCATTCATATCACTTCATCCCTTATTTATAATACATGAAAATCTCTAGTTGGATCCAAATTAAATTCTAAAAAGATAATCAAAATTAAATCTAAACAATAATTCCCTTATTGGATACAAATTAAACTCTAAATTATAAAGTCAAAAAGATAAATTAAACTTAAATATAAATAATATAATAACAATAATTCTAAATATTAGTCCTAACAAATAGAGTTTAAATTTAAATAAAATATTATATCCAATAAATTTCATCCTAAGTCTTCCACACTTTCACATTTTTGACACTTTCTCTTCTACATTCATGCTTTTTACCCCAAATTTTCCTTTTTATCTTCGATTTAGACAATTGTCATGTGTCCAGCCCGTGTAGCTCTTAAAATCTGCTCTTTTTGTCCGGTTTTCACTTGTTTTTTGCTCCTTTTGCTCCCAAATGCTTTCCTAATTAGAGAATCATGAACTTAAAGGGTTACGAACATAAAATTTATTATTTTAAATCGATTATTCATCAAAAAATGCATTAAGAATGAGGCTAAAACATGTTTTTAGCACTTATCAACCGACTTTCTAAGGAAATTTATTTTTAATAATGATGGCGTTGAGAAAGTCCATTCTACATTATTATTGGCCTTATTAATACCCAATTTGATAGGAAAATTATCCCCTTTTTAAAACTATCGTTTAATTCGTATGCAGCAAAGGTATTATCGGTAAAGAGCCAATATGCGGACAAACACATTTGGGCTTTATCTTCACAAACATTCAAAACATGCTTAAAACCATAAAGCAAATAATTCAAAATTTTAACATTTGACATCATAATTATTGATATGGGTGCTTATATAATTTAATTCCAATATAAATCAAAATTTTAAAATTTTTAACATATGACATTATTTCATTTACTGTTGCCACTGAAATTTTTGTAGCATTATTCATCCCGTGACTCTGTATATAATTTTTTATAATGAGATTACATTAAATGTAGAACCATATTTTTATTATCAAGAATCAAAAGTCGGCTCTAAAAATACAAGAAAGAAACCATCCTCCTTCTAGTATTTGTAATTATGCTTTTTTTCAATTGTACAATGATATATATAAGAAAAAAAAAAGCAATCTAATAATCTAGGATTTTCTCTATGTAAGGGCTTGAACTAGTTGAGGATATCTAGCCCATTTAGGTGTTGTTGTTCTGTGACCACAGTAGTTCTTCAAATACTGAGGGAAAGTCAGGTAAGCAGGTACCATTTTAGGCCAACAATCATTGTTGACTTTCATTATGGCATTGCAACAAGTGGGAGTAAGAATATAATACATTTGATAACCGAAAAGTGAATGAAACATCTCCGTAATACACCCATTAACGTCATAAATTGGAGACCAACATTTATCAACTTCACTTTTAGATTGCGATGGCAACGACACCTTGTTGAAGCCATTCAATATTGATCCTACTAGTAGTGTTGGAGATGAACAAGAAGTCTTGAGAACTTGAGGGAAAAAGGGGTTGAATGGAAACATTTTAAGCCAACAATCATCACTAATATGAGTGATGGCCTGACAACAAGCGGGGCAGATGACTCTTATTTTTCTGTAGAAGAAAGAAGTAGATATCTCTAATATACAACCTTGTATGCAAGAAAGTGCTAACCAATATTTTTCTGCTTCACGAACCTGAAAAGAGACTAGGCCTGGCGTTGGAGCAAATGCAAATGGCGAAAATAACTTCTCTGTGCTTCCTGCAATGATAAACATTGCCATGAATGTTAAATTTAAAAGTAGAGGCGATGACTTTCTTGATACCAACATTATACTAGATTTTTGTAGGAAATAATCTATAAGCCTTTTTTTCTTTTGTGTTGGTGAAGTGTCCATGGATCAAAGGAAAGTGATATTATATAAGTGCAAATGTGCAAAAATAGTGTTATTAATATTGAAATGTTTTTATTTGTTAATTTGTGAAACTTCTTTTAACTTGAATGTATAGTAAATATTTGCTTTTAGTTTTTAGGAACTTCAGATAGGGTTTTAGTGAGGTTCCCTTAATAAAAGATAAAAATAAGACTGAATTGGCAAATATAGCATTTTCAATTCGGGTTTAGAAACTATTCTATTGAAGGAACGCTTCGCATTGTGAAGGTGTAGGTAAATACTGTATATGTATTTTAACTTGACAAAGGACCATTGAAGAAATAAAAAAAATTAGGAAAGAGAGTAATTTTTTGATCTTACTACGTTCAAAATGTTTCTATTATAATGGATAGGGTATAGGATAGACTGTTACTCATTTGACAAAGTGAAGCAAAGTAGAAAATAGTAAAAGAATAGCATAATAAATAGGGGTTTACTCCCATATCAATTATTTTTTAGGTTAAATAACCAATTTAGTGACCAAAGTTTACTTGTTTTCCTAGTTTTGTCACCTATTTAAAAATTTTGTTAATTTAGTTACAGTTGTTAGATAAGTTGAATATTAGTCACAATACCATTAAATGCATTTGATCACAAACCCATAAAAAAGGGTTTCAAAACCCTTCTCTCTCGATTAGACGATGACATGCATCGTAAACTGTCAAAATAATTATCCTTAATCTCAAAAGAAATAATTAAATAGCATAGTAAAGAGACAAAGGATCGATCCATAGGGACTTAGTAAATTCTGATGCAGAAGGCTTTTAGCTCTTGATTTAGGCAAAATGGGATAAAAATGGGGGGTCTTGATCAAAAGAGTTTAATTAAAATAAAATGAAGAAATGGAAATTTAAATTTAAGAATTTAACGAATGTAAATTTAAGAAGAAACTCAGTTTAATTAAAGTTAACGAATTCAACTTCCTGTAGTCGATGCAGACTCTCCATCCATTCTGTACTCGTGTTGGAACTAACTCACCTTCAGAGTTTTTAATTACCGTAACTCCGGTTTTCATTAGGACCACATGGATCGGACTTACCTAATTACTATCTGAGATCGGGTAAATAACATATGCATCAAGGAGTTTTTGTATCTCCTTTTCACGACTTCCATCATCGATGGGTTTAACTGGCATTGACCTTCTCGTAATGGTTTCGCTCCTTCTTCGATCTTTATTTTGTGCATACAAGTCGAGGGACTAAGTCCCTTATTATTGGCAATGTTCCACCCAATAGCCTCTTTATGCGCGTGCAACACTGTTACCAAGTCATCTTCCTCTTCTTTTGACAACTTATTTGAGATAATTACCGATAAAGTTTTGTTCTTCCAAAAACGTGTATTTCAAGTGTTTCGGCAATTGCTTCAAGTCGATTTAAGGGGCCTACAAAATGGAAGGTAAAATTTTAAAGTTCGAGGGAATAAGGCATGAATCAGAATCAATTGAAAATTTTTTCTCAAACTCTCAGATTTCCTCTTCAAAGTCCTCTAATTCCTTGCACAAATTATTAAAAAAGTTAAATTCTATAAACTCTTCAATGGCAGGCTCAATAATAACAATAAAATTTATACTAGCGACATTATCTAGATATCGCATTGCTTTGTAAACATCGAATTTAACAACCTTACCATCGAATTCCATTGTAAGAATTTCGCTGCTTACATCTATTTTTGTATGTGCTGTACTAAGGAAGGGACGACCGAGAAGGATTTCTGAATAAGTGTTTGATCGATCATTTTCCATGTCGATGACATAAAAATCTGCTAGAAAAATAAGTTTGTTTACCTTTACTAAGACGTTCTCGAGGAGTCCTTCTAGGTATATCACAAACCGGTCAGCCAATTGTATTATCACTTTCGTATCCTTCAAAGGCTTAGCAGAGAGTAAGTTGTACAAAGAAAGAGGCATAACATTTATAGAAGCACCTAAATCACACATTTCACGTTTAATTCCAATCTTACCGATTTTACAAGGAATAGCAAACATACCTTGGTCCTTCAACTTCGGTGGAAAACGGCCAAGACCTGCTCTCCCAAATTGACCTTTTCTATTCCGGTAAGTCGCCTTTTATTTGTGTATAGATCTTTTAGGAACTTGGCATACCTTGGTACCTTTTTTATTACTTCAAGAAGTGGAATATTAATTTCCACTTTCTGGAATATATCTAAAATTTCCCTCTCTTCGGCTTGCTTATCTCGTTTTACCAACCTTTATGGAAAGGGAGGCCGAACAGCGTAGGGTGAGGGAGTGGAAGATGATGTGGGTGTACATTGTATGGTGGGAGACAGTGCTTTCTCTTTATCTTTCTTTTGGGTGCCTTCCTCCACGGTCTTAGGTGCAACAACGGTACCACTTCGGAGAGTCATGGCACTAACATTTTCTCTCGGATTTGACTCCGTTTGAGAAGGCAATTTCCCTTAGGACTCGAGTCGTCCTACTATTTGAGCCAATTGGCTCATTTGCTTATCTAATTCTTGTAAACAAACCTCGGTTCTATTCTGGAACTTTTTTTTGGGACAAAGCTAATCTTTCAATAATGGATTCCAAAGAAGATTTCGGCGGTTGATATGGCTGAGGATGAGAAGGCCTCGGTTGATAGGCTTGATTTAGTCTTTGATTTTATCCATAGCTCAAGTTTGGATGGTCCCTCCACCCGGGATTGTAAGTGTTGGCGTGGGGATTGTAAGGCCTTTGGGAGGGCTTGGGAAATTCCCTACTGCATTAACTTGGGCTTCGGTATTTTCTTGTAGCATTGGGCAACCATCCATTCGATGGTCTGGTAATGTGCATATTCCGCATAATCTAGTTGTACCAGTTTTTCCTGAAACAAGAGAATTAACCACATCAGTTAATTTATCAATTTTACTTTCTAAAATAGAGGTACTTATCTCGTGAACTCGTCGAGAGGGTTCATTAGGAGGGTGAAACTGTTAGGAGTTGGCGGCCATAATGGAAATCAAGGTCCTAGCCGCATTCGGAGTCATGTTCACAAGGGCTCCTCCAGTAGCAACATCGACCATCTTCATCTTTAAAGGAAGCAAACCTTCGTAGAAATATTGAAGAAGAGTTTGCTCACTCAATCCGTTTTAGGGGCAACTAGCGCAGAGTTTCATAAATCGCTCCCAGTAGTCGTAGAGTGACTCTCTATCTTTTTGGAGGATTTCAAGGATGCTTCGCCTTAGTTCGCTCGCCTTAGCTGTAGGGAAGAACTTGGCAAGAAAAAGTTGACTCATGTCAGCCTATGTATTAACCGAATTAGGAGGTAAATCAAATAACCAATCTTTAGCCAAATCGGCTAAGGAAAAAGGAAAAGCACGAAGTTTGATTTGGTCCTCGGATACTCCCTGTGGTTTTGTGCTCAAACAAACCATGTGCAACTCTTTGAGGTGTTTATGCAGATTTTCACTGGGCAGACCATGGAAAGTTGCTAGAAGATGGATCAAAAACCAATTTTTAGTGCGAACGGTGTATCTCCATTTGAGAATGTGATACATAAAGGTTGTTGATCAATAGGCGCTGCGGTAAGTTCTCGAATGGTTTGGTCGTTGTCTGCCATCGGAACTGATCCTTCGTTATCACAATCAAAGTGTGTTTCGGCGTTAGAGGGTGTTTCTAGACTCGGTTGTGGATCTGTTTGGCATTGATGTTATTGTTGTTGTCGTCTCTTTTTCTCTCGAAGTGTTTGTGCGTGGGTTCTATAAGCTCGTGCTTCTATCTTCGAGTCGAAATCTACTATTTCTCTCGGGTTGTTCCTGGTCATAAATCAAAAACAAAAACTTTTATCAGTAACTTTACCTAAGTCCTCGACAACGGTGCCAATTTGACATGCGTCGTAAACCGTCAAAATAATTATCCTTAATCTCGAAAGAAATAATTAAATAGCGTAGTAAAGAGAAGAAAGGTCGATCCACAGGGACTTAGGAAATTCTAATGTAGAAGGCTTTTAGCTCTTGATTTAGGCGAAATGGGATAAAAATAGGGGGTTTTGATTAAAAGAGTTTAATTAAAGTAAAATAAAGAAATGAAAATTTAAATCTAAGAATTTAACGAAAGTAAATTTAAGAAGAAATTCAATTTAAGAAGAAACTCAATTTAAGTATCAGCCTCAGACTTCGCTTTGATCCATTTACAACCGATCATCGAATAAGATTTTGCTCCAGATAAATGTTGGTTACAGTCTACAAGGCCCAACCCTTGTAACTTGTTTTTCTCTCCGGTAAACCGAAAATCCAAAATCAATTTTTGAATTTCAGTTTTCTAGCTAGACTAACCACGACTATCGCCGTTAGAATAAAACAGTTTAAAATATGGAAAAACCCGACTCGGACTATGTTGTTTCAATGAGAATCGAATCTGATCTCAATTTCCCTTAGCGGACCACTGTTAAGTGTGTTCACATGAAGTCGAACGTGCTACAAGCCGATCCTTCCTCCCAACTATAAATCAAAACAACCTTCAAACCAATGGACCCTTTTTGAACTTGAAAGTGTAAGGATTTTAAAAGGAAAGGCCGATTGCCAATCCAAGTTTGCAAAAAATTGAGAAATATATCCGAAGATATAAAGTGCTTTTCAATTCTCACGATCGGAATTCAGTTGTTGCTTTAGCCTTTGGCGTTTTGAAAAATTAGCCGAGCATGATTATGGAAGAAATCATACTCAACATTTTTTAAGAAAATAAAAACTTAAAAATGAAACGTAGAGAAAAAGAAAATTTTTATAGGATTTAGAAAACAAGAACAAAACTAAACATGAGATGTCTTTCTAGCTTTCCCCAAGGGGGTATTTATAGTTCTCCAAAACCCTAAAAATAACCTAAAAATAATAAAAGATAATTCTTGAAAATATTTAAATTAAATCATAAAAACAAAAGATAATTTCTAATTTTGAAATTAAAATGCAGCTGATCCTCTCGTCCATCCTTCCTGACTAGACCTTCTAGAAGCTACTGACTGGATCTTCTAGAAGCTGCTGACTGGATGCCACGTCAGACTCTCATGCCCAAAGTCATGCCCACTAGCCCAGCCTTGATTCCAAAAAAAAAAACTGTAAAACTTTTCCTTCTAAGTGCAATTTCCAGAATTGAAGTCATGCATAGAAAGCGCAGAAAAACGTCCAAATCAGCAACATGAACTAATTATTAAGGAGTAATTAAGGATAAAATAGTAATCAAATGAAACACTTATCAGTTGAATAAGTTAAGTTTGTTTTGTTTATTTTGCTAAAGGTCTATGCATTTTTTTCTTGAACTTCTCCTCTTTTAAAGAAAAACTTTCAAAACACATAAATTTCTCGACTACTCCACTATAAATTTTTATCTTAAAATTTCACCCATATCTTGTACCCATAAACTTACTTTTGGAAAACCCATAGTTGTTTTACTGTCTTTAAAACCCATAGTTGAACAAAGTAGAAAACCCAAGAACTATTTTGCTTGAAACTCACGTCTTCTCAATAATTATTTTGAAGTTATTAAAACCTGTTAACCGAAAAGGGTATTTTGAAAAAAATTGAAAGTTTCAATTTATAAATAGATATTAAAATAATATTTGACGTACCGATTCTTTGCTAATCGAAGAGAGACTTTTGAAGAAATTAAAAAGGTCTTCAAATTAAGAAATGACTTTAGGGTAATTGAAGGTTTTGTGTTTATCAATAGAAGATAATAAATAGGATCTTTTATTATTTGAAAACTCAATTATTTTTTCTATTGTGAAAATCGTTTTTACTAAATTAAATATGCATTTGAGGTTAATAATTTTAAATATTTTTAAAATATTTTAAAGTAGTAAGTGCTCTTATATTAAATAGTATTTATTTTCAAGTTCTTAAAATTTTTTGAATTTTTAGAATTTTGATTAAAATGACAAAATAAACAAATATTGAGGGTTAAATTCACCAATTTTTTAGAATTAGAACTAAATTGACAGAATGTGATAAAAGTGCAAGGTGTTAAGGGTGAAATTTGCTATTATACCAATCAAACGATCGTCACCTCAACATTCGGTCTAGTGAGGAAAGGTATTTAATGATAGACAGACGAATATTGACAACTTATGTAACGAGAGTGACTAAAATTGATAACATACCTGATGGGAGTGACCAAAATAACTAATTTTTGAAATGGGTGACCAAAATAGGAATGCAGGTAAACTCGAGTGACTAAATTGATAGTTTACCATAATTTTATATAATTTTATTTCATATTAATTTTCTATTCCAAGTTCCAATTTATGTATGTTGTTTGAGCTAAACTAGTGTGTTTGATTGAGAAGCGGCAGAAGTATCGATTCAATTGGAGGAGTTAAATCGATGACCTACAAACCAATACAAATTAGTTGAACCGAACTAAAAAAGCTTATTAACTATATTTTTAATATTTTTATTTTATTAATTTTTAATGATTTATTTAATCAAAGTGAGAATCTCAATAAAGATTTAGAGGTTTGATCAAGATAAATAAGTGTAATAAAAACTAAGAAAGAGATAAATAATGGAGCAAGAAAACAAAAAAAATGAACAATGGTAACATGGTGTTGGACTTAGATAATTTTTAACCATTCTAAAAATTACTTGGTTTTAAAGGTTGTAATTGGACTTTTTAGACGGTTCAACTTTTAGGACTTTTAAATCTTCATGTTTGCTTGTCTGGCTAAAATTATGGTTAGATTTATATGAGACTGCTTACATGAACTAACTAGACATGTTGCAGCTAATAGAAGCAGCCGAAATTCAGGTACGCCCTATTCTTCTTCTTACGTAACTTGTTGTTTGACTTAGAAAATCATTCTCTTTGGACTAAATGCTTGTATGAAATATTATATATATGCATGGTATGTATGGATGGTTGGTGTGATTGTGGTAGATGTCAGAAAGTCACTTCAGTGGCTAATATATCGCTCGAAATTCGAGTCAGACAATCTCGAACGAGTTTGGAGTGTCACATGTTCCTCCGCCTAAAACGGGGTCATGCACACTCTATCAATCAATTAGTCACACCCTAGGCCTGGATTGGCCTAACGGGTCATCGAAAAACATTAAAATGCGTTAAAATACTTATTGTATTCAAATTGATCATAAGTAGCTAAAATAGAAAATTATAAAAAAAATATAATCAAATTACTCAAAAACAAGGATATTAAGTCACGAAGAAAAACAAAATTTACTACAACGAATTGTAGCAGATCAGTAAGAACACCTCAGAATGAACCTATCATTTTCTTTTCAAGAATGAAACTTATTAAACGTATTAGAATAGGAAACAATAGATATGCAATTTGTAATCAAAGCAACTCACTTTGTATGGAAATTTATTTTTAATAATGATGGCAACGAGAAAAGTCCATTTTACATAATTATTGGCCTTACTAATACTCAATTTGAAAGGAAAATTACCCCCATTTTAAAACTATTTTTTAATTCGTATGCAGCAAAGGCATTATCGGTAACGAGTCAATAGGGGGACAAACACATTTAGGCTTTATCTTCACAAACATTCAAAACATGCTTAAAACCATAAAGCAAATAATTCAAAATTTTAACATTTGACATCATAATTATTGATATGGGTGCTTATATAATTTAATTCCAATATAAATCAAAATTTTAAATTTTTTAACATATGACATTATTTCATTTACTATTGCTATAGAAATTTTTGTAGCATTATGCATCCCATGACTTTGTATATAATTTTTTATAATGAGATTACATTAAATATAGAACCATATTTTTACTATCAAGAATCAAAAGTCGCCCCAAAAAATACAAGAAAGAAACCATCCTCCTTCTAGTATTTGTAATTATGCTTTTTTTCAATTGTATAATGAAATATAGAAGAAAAAAAAAGCAATCTAATCATCTAGGATTTTCTCTATGTAAGGGCTTGAACTAATTGAGGATATTTAGTTCATTTAGGTGTTGTTGTCCTGTCACCACAGTAGTTCTTCAAATACTGAGGGAAAGTACGGTAAGCAGGTACCATTTTAGGCCAACAGTCATTGTTGACTTTCATTATGGCATTGCAACAAGCGGGAGTAAGAATATAATACATTTGATCACCGAAAAGTGAATGAAACATCTCCGTAATACACCCATTAACGTCATAAATTGGAGACCAACATTTATCAACTTCACTTTCAGATTCCGATGGCGACGACACCTTGCTGATGCCATTCAATATCGATCCTGCTAGTGGTGTTGGAGATGAACAAGAAGTCTTGAGAACTGGAGGGAAAAAGGGGTTGAATGGAAACATTTTAAGCCAACAATCATCACTAATATGAGTGATGGCCTGACAACAAGTGGGGCCGATAACCCCTATTTTTCCGTAGAAAAAAGAAGTAGATATCTCTAATATACAACCTTGTATGCTAGAAAGTACTGACCAACATTTTTCTGCTTCACGAACCTGAAAAGAGACCAGGCTTGGTGTTGGAGCAAATGCAAATGGTGGAGATAGCTTCTTTGTGTTTCCTACAGTGATAAACATAGCCATGAATGCTAAATTTAAAAGTAGAGGCGATGACTTTCTTGATATCACCATTATACTAGATTTTCGTAAGAAATAATCTATAAGCCTTTGTTTCTTTGTGTTGGTGAAGTGTCTATGGATCAATTGAAAGAGATATTATATAGGTGGGAATGTGCAATAATAGTGTTATTAATATTGAAACGTTTTTATTTATTAATTTGTGAAACTTCTTTTAACTTGAATGTATAGTAAATATTTGCTTTTAGTTTTTAGGAACTTCAGATAGGGTTTTAGTGAGGTTCCCTTAATAAAAGATAAAAATAGGACTAATTTGGCAAAAATATATTTTTTGCATATAGCATTGTCAATTCGGGTTTAAAAACTATTCTATTGGAGGAACGCTTCGCATTGTGATGGAGTAGGTAAGTATTGTATATATATTTTAACTTGACGAAGGACCATTGAAGAAAAAAAAAGATTAGGAAAGAGAGTAATTTTTTGATCTTACTACTTTCAAAATGTTTCTATTATAATGGATGGGATATAGGATAGTCTATTACTCATTTGAAAAAGTGAAGCAAAGTAGAATACAGAAAAAGAATAGCATAATAAATAAGGGTTTACTCCCATATGAATTATTTTTTAGGTTAAATAACCAATTTAATCACCAAATTTTACTCGTTTTCCTAGTTTGGTCACCTATTTAAAAATTTTGTTAATTTAGTTACAGTTGTTAGATAAGTTGTGATTATTAGTCACAGTACCATTACATGCATTTGGTCACAAACCCATAAAAAAGGGTTTCAAAACCCTTCTCTCTCGATTAGTTGAATAAATCAAGTTTGTTTTGTTTATTTTGGTAAAGGTCTATGTATTTATTTTTAAACCTCTCCTCTTTTGAAGAAAAAATTTCAAAACACATAAATTTCTCGACTTCTTCACTATAAATTTTTATCTTAAAATTTCACCCATATCTTGTACCCATAAACTTACTTTTGGAAGACCCGGAGTTTTTTTAATGTCTTTAAAACCCATAGTCGAACAAAGTAGAAAACCCAAGAACTATTTTGCTTGAAACTCACGTCTTCTCAATGATTATTTTGAACTTATTAAAACCTGTTATCCGAAAAGGGTTTTTTGAAAAAAATTGAAAGTTTCTAACTATAAATAGATATTAAAATAATATTTGACTTACCGATTCTTTGCTAATCGAAGAGAGACTTTTGAAGAAATTGAAAAGGTCTTCAACTTAAGAAATGACTTCAGGGTAATTGAAGGGTTTGTGTTTAATCAATAGAAGATAATAAATAGGATCTTTTTGTTATTTGAAAACTCAAAATTATTTTTCCTATTGTGAAAATCGTTTTTACTAAATTAAACATGCATTTGAGGTTAATAATTTTAAATGTTTTAAAAATATTTTTTAGTAGTATGTGTTTTTATAATAAATAATATATATTTTCATGTTCTTAAAATTTTTTGAATTTTTAGAATTTGGATTAAAATGACAAAACAAGCAAATATTGAGGGTTAAATTCATCGATTTTTTAGAATTAGAACTAAATTGACAGAATGTGACAAAAGTGCATGGTGTTAAGGGTGAAATTTGCTATTATACCAATCAAACGATCGTCACGTCAGCATTTCGTCTAGGGAGGAAAGGTATTTAATGATAGAGAGACGAATATTGACAACTTATGTAATGACAGTGACTAAAATTGATAACAGACCTAATGGGAGTGACTAAAATAACTAATTTTTTAAATGGGTGACCAAAATAGGAATGCAGGTAAATTCGAGTGACTAAATTGGTAGTTTACCATAATTTTATATAATTTTATTTTTATCCCCCCCCATAATTCATTTATTATTTTCTATTCCATGTTCCAATTTATGTATGTTGTTTGAGCTAAACTAGTGTGTTTGATTGAGAAGCGGCAGAAGTATCGATCCAATTGAAGGGGTTAAATCGATGACCTGTAAACCAATACGAATTAGTTGAACCGAACTAAAAAAGCTTATGAATTAATTCTTTTTTTAAATTTTTAATTTTATTAAATTTTAATGATTTATTTAATCAAAGTGAGAATCTCAATAAAGATTTAGAGGTTTGATCAAGATAAATAAGTGTAATAAAAATTAAGAAAGAGATAAATAATGGAGCAAGAAAACAAAACTTGAATGAATGAACAATGGTAACATGGTGTTGGACTTAGATCATTTTTAACCATTCAAAAAATTACTTGGTTACAAAGGTTGTAATTGGACTTTTTAGACTGTTCAACTTTTTGGACTTTTAAATCTTCGTGTTTGCTTGTTTGACTAAAATTGCGGTTAGACTTAGATGATAATGCTTACATGAACTAACTAGACATGTTGCAGCTGATAGAGCCTGCCGAAATTCAGGTACGCCTTATTCTGCTTCTTATGTAACTTGTTGTTTGACTTAAAAAATCATGCTCTTTGGGCTAAATGCTTGTATGAAATATTATATATATGCATGGTATGTATGGATGGTTGGTGTGATTGTGGTAGATGTCAGAGAGTCACTTCAGTGGCTAATGTGTCGCTCGAAATTCGAGTCGGACAATCTCGGTCAAGTTTGGGGTGTCACATGTTCCTTTGCCTAAAACGGGGTCATGCACACTCTTTCAACCAGTTACTCCTTCCCTAGCCTTGGATTGGCCTAACGGGTCATCGAAAAACATTAATATGCGTTAAAACACTTATTGTATTGAAATTGATCATAAGTAACTAAAATGGAAAATTATAAAAAAAAAAAGTATAATCAAATTACTCGAAAACAAAGGTATGAAGTCACGAAAAAAAACATAGTTTACTACAACAAATTGTGGCAGATCAGTAAGAACACCTCAGAATGAACCTATCATTTTCTTTTCAAGAATGAAACTTATTAAACATATTAGAATAGGAAACAATAGATATGCAATTTGTAATCAAAGCAACCCACTTTGTATGGAAATTTATTTTTAATAATGATGGCGTCGAGAAAAGTCCATTCCACATAATTATTGGCCTTACTAATACCCAATTTGAAAGGAAAATTATCCCCTTTTTAAAATTATCGTTTAATTCGTATGCAGCAAAGGCATTATCGGTAACGAGTTAATATGGGGACAAACACATTTGGGCTTTATCTTCACAAACATTCAAAACATGCTTAAAACCATAAAGCAAATAATTCAAAATTTTAACATTTGACATCATAATTATTGATATGGGTGCTTATATAATTTAATTCCAATATAAATCAAAATTTTAAATTTTTTAACATATGACATTATTTCATTTACTGTTTCTATAGAAATTTTTGTAGCATTATGCATCCCGTGACTCTGTATATAATTTTTTATAATGAGATTACATTAAATATAGAACCATATTTTTATTATCAAGAATCAAAAGTCGGCCCTAAAAATACAAGAAAGAAACCATCCTCCTTCTAGTATTTGTAATTATGCTTTTTTTTTCAATTGTATAAAGATATATAGAAGAAAAAAAAAAGCAATCTAATCATCTAGGATTTTCTCTATGTAAGGGCTTGAAGTAATTGAGGATATTTAGTTCATTTAGGTGTTGTTGTCCTGTCATCACAGTAGTTCTTCAAATACTGAGGGAAAGTAGGGTAAGCAGGTACCATTTTAGGCCAACAGTCGTTGTTGACTTTCTTTATGGCATTGCAACAAGCGGGAGTAAGAATATAATACATTTGATCATCGAAAAGCGAATGAAACATCTCCGTAATACACCCATTAACGTCATAAATTGGAGACCAACATTTATCAACTTCACTTTCAGATTCCGATGGCGACGACACCTTGCTAATGCCATTCAATATCGATCCTGCTAGTGGTGTTGGAGATGAACAAGAAGTCTTGAGAACTGGAGGGAAAAAGGGGTTGAATGGAAACATTTTAAGCCAACAATCATCACTAATATGAGTGATGGCCTGACAACAAGCGGGGTCGATAACCCCTATTTTTCCGTAGAAAAAAGAAGTAGATATCTCTAATATACAACCTTGTATGCTAGAAAGTACTGACCAACATTTTTCTGCTTCACGAACCTGAAAAGAGACCAGGCCTGGCATTGGAGCAAATGCAAATGGTGGAGATAGCTTCTCTGTGTTTCTTGCAGTAATAAACATAGCCATGAATGCTAAATTTAAAAGTAGAGGCGATGACTTTCTTGATATCACCATTATACTAGATTTTCGTACGAAATAATCTATAAGCCTTTGTTTCTTTGTGTTGGTGAAGTGTCTATGGATCAATTGAAAGAGATATTATATAGGTGGGAATGTGCAATAATAGTGTTATTAATATTGAAACATTTTTATTTATTAATTTGTGAAACTTCTTTTAACTTGAATGTATAGTAAATATTTGCTTTTAGTTTTTAGGAACTTCAGATAGGGTTTTAGTGAGGTTCCCTTAATAAAAGATAAAAATAGGAGTAATTTGGCAAATATATATTTTTTGCATATAGCATTGTCAATTCGGATTTAAAAACTATTCTATTGGAGGAACGCTTCGCATTGTGATGGAGTAGGTAAGTATTGTATATATATTTTAACTTGACAAAGGACCATTGAAGAAATAAAAAAAAGATTAGGAAAGAGAGTAATTTTTTGATCTTACTACGTTCAAAATGTTTCTATTATAATGGATGGGATATAGGATAGTCTATTACTCATTTGAAAAAGTGAAGCAAAGTAGAATACAGAAAAAGAATAGCATAATAAATAAGGGTTTACTCCCATATGAATTATTTTTTAGGTTAAATAATCAATTTAATCACCAAATTTTACTCGTTTTCCTAGTCTGGTCACCTTTTTAAAAATTTTGTTAATTTAGTTACAGTTGTTAGATAAGTTGTGATTATTAGTCACAGTACCATTACATGCATTTGGTCACAAACCCATAAAAAAGGGTTTCAAAACCCTTCTCTCTCGATTAGTTGAATAAATCAAGTTTGTTTTGTTTATTTTGCTAAAGGTCTATGTCTTTTTTTTAAACCTCTCCTCTTTTGAAGAAAAAATTTCAAAACACATAAATTTCTCGACTTCTTCACTATAAATTTTTATCTTAAAATTTCACCCATATCTTGTACCCATAAACTTACTTTTGGAAAACCCGGAGTTTTTTTAATGTCTTTAAAACCCATATTTGAACAAAGTAGAAAACCCAAGAACTATTTTGCTTGAAACTCACGTCTTCTCAATGATTATTTTGAAGTTATTGAAACCTGTTATCCGAAAAGGGTTTTTTGAAAAAAATTGAAAGTTTCAAACTATAAATAGATATTAAAATAATATTTGACTTACCGATTCTTTGCTAATCGAAGAGAGACTTTTGAAGAAA